>CM039610.1:34564978-34765383 GCA_022457205.1 Saccharum spontaneum | reverse complement strand
TCCAATTTAATCACTAATGTAGACCCCCACTTGCATAGGGTTGTAAGAAGACCCAATTTCCCAAATTAAACTAATCCTCACCCATGCAGGGCAGGTAGAGTAACAGAGCAGCAGATGTGAAATGCTCCAAAGACACCTCCAGACCTTCTCTTTCATTAAAAAACAGATATGCTACAGAACAAATACTCCAGAACCATCCAACTCACCAACTAACTATTCAACAATGTACATACATCAATTTGAAAACAGATTCCTATAATTTGGGTCTCTGTAAACTGCTTCAGATAACACAAATACCCATGCAAGTGAAGCTTTTCCAGGCTGAGATTCTCAGCCCTATACAGCAGATAAGCAGTCAAGTGATATCTGACTGTGTGAATCAAGGTTTAGTCATTTTTAGTTTCTTTTATTATTTTAGTCCTTACTTGTTTCATGAATACAACCAACACTAAACCTCTGTACGGTTACATGATCAGGGCTCAGGAGTCAGGACCAAGATAAAATGAATAAAGAAGAGAAATTTTCACCCCCCACATTTCAAATTTAGACATTTATTGAAATCAAATAGTCCCACTTGAATCAGATCTTCTCTACAATCTGTAGAAACTTAGACAAAATAACACTAAACAAAAGAAAGTTCTAAATAGTGCTATTATAGACCAAACAAATGTAAACAGTTCCTAAGAGCAGAGTTGTACACTAAAGACCACAAATTGGACCAGGGCACAAATACCTGGGCTACCCCAGGATGAACAATGGCCATAGCAAAACAATACTTATCACACCAATTGGGGAGGCTAGAATTGGGGAAACATAACCTAAGCCGCACGGGCTCCAACCTCATCATCCCAAGTCCGCACCCGAGGGCCTCGAAATGGTGCCACGGCCACACGTTACCTCGCGGTCGGTGAGCCATAAACCCTAACACGAGGTTGAGGTTCCATTCGAACGGGGAGCAAAGGGAGAGCGGAGACGACGGGCGGCGTGGGTTTACCGTATCCGACGACGGCGCCGACGAGGGAGCCCGCGGCGGACTCCCAGGCGAAGCGCAGGAGGCAGACCCCTGGGGCCGCGGTGGCCGCGGCCAGCGGGCTCGGGTTCCGCGACACCGCGAGGCGTGTCAGGATCGGGTTGGAGGTGACGCCGGGGCGGCGCGCCCCCATCCCCTGCTGAGGGGACTCGTCGGAATCGGATCCGGTGGTGTCGCCGTCGGAGAAGGGGTCATCTTCCGGCCTCGGATCCCCGCCGCCGCCTCTCGCCATGGCCGCCGCGGTCTCGTGTCCCGTTCGTGTTCGCGTGCGCGGCTCGTCACGGGGACCGGGTGGATCGGTGCACCGCCACTGCGCACTGTCCGCGTGCACACCGCACAGCCTGCGGCCTGCGGATGGCGCCACACGCGAGTAGGATCCTCTGCGGGCAGTGGGTGAGAATCCACCGTGGGTACGGTGCAGTTGAGTTCTTGGTACGAGAGTTTGACTGTCCACCGGATTCCTTTCTTTTTCTTTTCCTTAAAATTTTAATTTAATATAGAAGATCAAGGAAACTGAATTTTAAGGTATAAACTTTTAGATTTTTTAACCAAACACTTTCAACTCAACAACTTTATATCCACCAAAACATGGATCTAGTTCCCGGATCCATAAAATCCAAAGAACTCCCCAAGAGGTGCTATGAAAACCTCTATTTCGTGATAGGAAATAGAGCATCCTTTCCGAAAAACGCATGGTCTAGCTGAGCGCCCCCCTCCTCCACCACCGCTGGTCCCCCTTCGGCAACTCGTCGGAGGCCGGAGAGAACTGGGATCCATCTCTCTAATAAGTTTTCCAGCAGTGTCAGGATTAGGGTCTCTCTATGCCAAGTTTCTTGGTACTGGGGATTTATCTCCTTTTCGGCAACGACGAGGAGGTAGGGTAGATTTGGTTTCTCCATGGCGATTCTGATGAAGATGAGGGCGACAGCTACAGCGGCAACAACTTCCTCGGCATGACGACATGTAGAATTAGGTTTTCGGACGGTGACATCAAGGCAGAGATGATGTCGCCACCATGGAATAATTTTCTCCGGTCTCTTCTCTGTTTTGTTGTGGTTAGATCTGACCACGATAAATGACTACTGAGAATAAATCTACCCATCAAGTCAATTACTAGTATTGAGTTGGAAAGATTCATATCAATTTTTCTTATTCTTCGGTAGTAGAAGGAAGAAGATGGAAGACACGAAAAAGAAGAAGTTTATGCTCAACTTCGCTACAGGAATGTTGACCGTCGTTCCTTGGGCATATGTTCTCAGGGATTTTGCCAAGTGTTTGCATGTGCGATCATCCATATGATTCACCATAAAGGTTAGGGATTGAGATTTGGAGCTATACGAAGCGTGGGTACAATATAAATGAAGAACAATTTCTTAATATACGTATTGTATTCCAGAGTGCTTGTAACATAATAATGTACTCAGGTATATTTTAATATAATTCTTCTTTCGTCTCAACAAAAAGAAAACATCTATTTCGTGGAGTCAGAGAAAACTATCCACCATGTCATTAGTTACACAACAATACTATTTTTTTTGTCTCTGCACACAAAAGTCATCCCCGGCGCACCTGGCCCCGTCCCGCGCTCCTCTGTACCGAGACGTCCCATCCACGATAGCGCCCTACTTCTCGGGGAGCTTCCCTGGATGCCCTATACTCACCTCGCTGCCGCCCCCTACCTCCATTGCCACGCCCTTGCCCACCTGACACTCATGCGTGGACACCCATCCTTCTTGGTCGTCTCTCGCTTGGTTCTTCCCCGCCCGCCCCTCGCTCGGTTAGGAAAACGAAGATGTATTGGTTTTTTTTCATTTTGGACCTTGGTTATTTTTTATAATTACATGTGAATTCAGATGGAAGATGGAGCTTTACGGAACAGTTTTCTGCGAGCCAGACCCTTGATGGAGCTGGTGCTCTGGAGTTAGTTTCGTGGAGCTAGAGCTCTCCCAAACAGACTCTAAGGGACCTGTGCTCTAGTAGCGTCAACGGTGAAAAAAATCTCTTCCACCTTCTCTCTTCTCTCATTCTCTTCCCTTTCTCTCTTCTCTCTCGTTGCTCTTCCTCTCCTCCCAATGCCGGTAGCCTCCAGGAACGATGTGCAAGAGAAGCTCGCCTGCTTAGGACTGAGAGCCGCTGGCGACGCTGACGTGACAGTGGCAGCGCGATCTAGTGTGGGGCTCGCTCACCTGGCATAGGGACCCATGGGGCACAGTGCGATGTGTGCCCTCTCAGCATAAGGAGACACAAGGCGCAACATGAGAATGACGGCATGGCATGGTGCTGTGCTCGACCGCTGGGCACGGGGAGCCACATGCATCACGGCATCAACCCGATTTATGCAATAACAGCGGCGTGACACGTGTGCGATGGGGCGTAGCGAGGACGGATAGCCCAGTGAGGAGCACAGTGCGGCGACGTGGTGGCAGCGCACGGTGCCTGTGCTCCGGCTTCGCTTAGTAGTGTAGGTCTACGACGTCGGTGGGAGAGGGGAGGAAGAAAGGGCATTGAGAAAAATCAGTTCTTCCTTTTTTTTAAGGACAGGGAACAAATTTTGAGAGACCGAGAAAATCTTTGTAAGGATAGGGATCTACTTGAGTGCACAAGCTCTACATAGGAGGCCAACCAAAACTGAGATGGGCTGGTGTGCACAAGCTCAGCCCAAACCGAATGAGTCAGTTTAAATGCTATTTGATCCGAACTTGACTCTTCCAGTCAAAACTTTATTTCCTTGTACATCTAAAACTCTCCTGATCATATTTGGCTCTCAACAGTAGCAGTCCAGTGCTACTCTACAACCTTGCCATTCATATAGAACGTGTTTGGTTTGCTCTCCTGCAAATTTGCCTGCTACATGAACTCTCCAAGGTATTGGATTTTGAGTGCCAGACAGTCCACAGCTTTCAAGTTGCCGACTGATGGTAACTCGTATCCACTCAAAACCTTACCTCACTGCCACATTGTATAATCGGCTATCCCAAGGGTCAATACGTGGCTAGACGGTTGGCACAGGTCTGTTTAGTTTGTAAGCAACTTGACATGTCGCAAATTAGGCATGCTACTAGAAACAACGCGTGGCGTTGCCGCGCGGCCTCATGGAATGAAACCAGTTGTGTAGGAGCTTAGATCAATTGTTGATTAATCTTTTAGCGGGTACGGTGTCTAGCGCTTTGAGCCAGTTTGGTTATACGTTTATGTTGCTACGGACCCTCTTTTTTTTTGAAGCAATGGTGTATAATTTAGAGATTTTGCTAGCGTAGCTTTTAGCGATTATTTATAGGCGTAATAGAATATACAGTAGGTGTCATGGAGTATTTTTTTTATGACAAAGAAGAGACGAAAAATATTTAGATACGTTGTAGATTGGTTTTAGTTTATTCATGATTTTTCTAGAAATTTTCTGCGAAGAAAAGGGTCTACTTTGACAAAAGGTGAACAATATGAATTTAGTTTTTTTTACAATAAAGAAGAGGGAAAAAAATTCCTACAAAGAAAAATGGTTTACTTTGACAAAACGCGAACGATATTACGAATTTTTTTTGGAAATTTTGGACCAAGGAGAAGGGTCTAATTTGATCTTTTGGGTATGTTTCTCGTGTGCGCGTAGGAAAGATTTGTGAACAGTACATGAACAGTAACATTTCTGGGTACATTTCTCGCGTACGCGTAGCCAGATGCGTAAACAGTGATGAACAGTGCATAAACAGTGCTTTCGAAAGCGATTTTCCACGTGAATCGATCCGTCCGATCGAGATCCGACGGCCAGAGATTTGGAGACGACGTGGCCATAGCCACCACCCGGAGCTTGGCTCCAGTTTTACTATATAGAGATAGTTTCTAGGTATGATTTAGTTCATGCCATAATTATAACATGCCAAACTTTATTAGTCATATGTCCCACGTGGCATAGACTTATTTTGATACTAAAGTTTGCCACAAAATAATGTGGCACCTCATTTATCAGTTATACTTTTTATGGCTGCCACACTTTGCCTAACTTTAATTAATTGTGGCATAGTTAGGCATCAAACAAATAGGCATAAATTTGGATTTTAAAAATATCTATTAAAAAGATTATTTGTAGAAAATCTTGTTTTATATGGCCGAGATTACCGTGAATAAAGTTAAGGCTTACACCATCTCTAGCAGTACTACCTAAAGTAGCCCCTTACTAGCATGTTTAGGTACCTCCCTATTTCCAAGGGGGGCTACATTTTGGTGTTGTCTCCGCTAGTACTTTCTAAAACAAAGTTCATATTCTCTTTTATTGGAACCCAAACTAATTCAAAATCACCTTAGGCCTTCCAAAAGTTTCTCACTCTCTTGCACTTTCTCACCTAGAACCATGCATGTCTTCTTTCTATTTTCAACTTTCTCACCTAGAACCATGCATGTCTTCTTTCTATTTTCACATACTTCCTCCTTCACGTACGCACAACACCGACAAGGAGAAGGGAACGACAGATTCGTCCCGTGCTGGCAACGCCGGAGGCAACGGGCAAGCTGGCGAGCTGTGCTACGCTCGCGCACCCTAGGGGCTGGTTGCGGCTCGACCAGAAGGAGACCGGAGTGGACTAGCCACATGTGTCTAATAGCACACTACGCGGTAGGCAACGACGCACTGGCGGCACGCTCGACTAGGAGAGGAGAAGGTAGCATCATCAGGCAAGGTCGCGGAGAGGAAACAGGTTAGGAGGAGATGGTGCTAGACATAGAGGAACCGGACGAGGAGGGGGAGGCTTCGGACAGGTAGACAAGGTCGAGCAAAAAGGAGGCGTCAACGGCGGGATCGGACAAGGAAGAGACGAGGTCAGGCAGGAGGATCGGGTGGGGAGAAGGCATGGGGCAAGGAGGGGTCAAGCGTGGCATGAGAAGAAAACCAATTTACAACTATAATGTAGAAGAAAACCGATTTACAACTATAAGATGCTACATGAAAAAAAACAGACCAGCTGAAATATTATCTTTCATTTATACCACACATGCCACAGTCATTTCCCATTTGCAACTAGGAGCTCTTGCGCTTCCTGGTCGGCGTGGACCAGCAACGGTGCTGGGGCATGATGGCCGTGGTGGCCATGATGACCCATCGCTGGCGCTTGGGCACGATGGCCACGATGACGTGGCGTCGGTGCATGATGACTGTGATGATCTAGGTGGCCATGATGACTTGGCGCCGGTGCTGATGCATCACGGCCGTGCTGACCATGATGACCTGGCGCCGCCGGTGCTGATGCATGGCGGCCGTGATGACCTTGCGCCTGTGCATAGTCAGCACCGCCATTGCCAGGAGAACTTGCTGACTCCGTAGGCACCGACGCACGTGCCGGGGCATGGCGGCCATGGTGGCGATGGGTGCAGCAGCGTGGTGTTGCGGGCCTGGAGCATGGGCGGCACGTGATGGTTGTAGTGTGCCTGTGCCACCAATGACGTGACCATCAGCAGCGTCGCCGTTACGACAGCCATCGGGGCTATTGGCATGGACATGGGCAAGAGCGTATGTATATATGGAGTCTTGAACCAAAGGTTTTGGCTATCATTGATTGGAAACAAAAGAGATTAATGTCTTCATGAGGGAATAGCCTGGCTAAACGTGAGATGAGGATATGATTTATTTGCTACATCAATGCCTTCTTTCTTTTGTCTCGCAGAAAATACCTTCTTTGTTTTTATTACAATCATCAACCAATGCATTCACTTTTTGAATAATGAATCAATGCATTCTTTACAATGAAAATATCAACCCAAAGACGTGGCATAATTACTTTCAAAAAAAATATGGGACCTATGTGTTTATGTTTATGATTCTCTTTTTTGTAATAAAACTAGTATATACACCCAAAAACTTGCATGTTATAGAGGTGTATACTAGCATTTTTTTAAATTACACGGTACAATACAACATAGACGCCCATCTTGACTGCACTGTAACCAAACAAAATACTAGTTACTAGCCATTACATCATGATTTCAGAGTAAGCACGTGTATATTTCTTTGTTTCAAAACTAGCAGACAAAGGTAGCATATGCAAATAAGGCTAGGCTCGCTCTATTATAAAATTAATATGTACTCCATCCTTCCCAAACTATTTAAGACGTTTCAGTTTTTTCTAGATTTATAACTTTTGCTATGTATTTAAATATAAACTATGTCTAGATACATACTCCCTCCGTTCCAAATTATAAGCGCTTTAACTTTTTAATACATCCATTTTGTTATGCATCTAGTCTAGATATAATAATATATCTAGCACGGACAAGGAGAAGGGAATGACCGATTTGTCTAGTGCGGTCACACCGGTGGCAACGGGAAAACTGGCGTGCTGCGCTAGGCCCGACCGCCCTCCGGGTTAGTTGCGGCTTGACCAGAAGGAGCCTGGAGTATAGTGTCCAGATGTGTCTAACAGCGCACTGGTGACACGCTCGACTAGGAGAGGAGGAGGCAGCATCATCAAGCAGAGTCACGGAGAGGAACCGGGCTAGGCGGTGCTAGACGTACTCCCTCTGTTCTATGAATAATTGCACATTTTTTATTTATACACTTTTTGTTGGACCATTCGTCTTATTTAAATTTTTTGTGCAAATAATAAAAGAAATAAAACATTATGAAAATATCTCTAATGATTGAATAAGTCGTAACAAAACAAATAATATTTATTAAAATTTTTTAAATAAGATGAACGGTCAAACAAGAAGTGTAGAAGTAAAAAACGTATAATTATTTGTGAAACGGAGGGAGTAGAGGAACCGGACGAGGAGACGTCGGACAGGTAGGAGACAAGGTCGAGCAAAAAAAAAAAGAGGTGCCGACAGCGGGGTCAGACATATGGAAGAGACAAGGTCGGGCAGGGAGGAAGTGGGATCGGGCAAGGAAGGGGTCAAACATGGCAGGAGAAGAAAACCGATTTACAACAATAGAGTACTAGTAGGTTTGTTAAAATGGACCAGCTGAAATATTATCTTTTATTTTTTACCACACATGTTACAGCCATTTGCAACTAGCTGCTCAGACCGGCTTGCCTGCCACGAACAGGAGCAGGTACCGGAGCCGGAGCATGATGCCGAGGGTGGTGCAGCCTTGGAGCTTGCGCTTGCTGGTCAGCGTGGACCGGCGATGGTGCTGGAGCAGGATGGCCGTGATCATGATGACCACGATGACCCGTCACTGGCGCTTGGACATGATAGCCATGATGATGTGGCGCCGGTGCATGATGACTGTGATGATCGTGGTGGTCATAATGACCTGGCGTCGGTGCTGATGCATCCTGGCCGTAATGACCATGATGACCTGGCACTGCCGGTGCTAATGCATGGCTACCGTGGTGGCTGTGGTGGCCGTGATGACCTGACGCCTGTGCATGGTCGGAACCACTTGCTGACTCCTTAGGCACTAGCGCAGAACTTGCTGACTCTGTAGGCACCGGCGCAGGTGCTGGGGGCATGATGGTCATGGTGGCGATGATGCTTCGGTGCAGCAGCGTGGTGTTGTGGGCCTAGAGCATGGGGCGGCACGTGATGGTTGTAGTGCGCCACCGACGACGTGACCATCAGCAGCATCGCCATTACCACAGCCATCGGTGCGATTGGCATGGCCATGGTGAGAAGCTAGAGGAAAGTCGTTGGTACCTGGTGTCTTACAATTGTGGGCAAGACTCGAGCATATATATGGAGTCTTGAACCAAAAGGTTTGGCTATCATTGATTGAGGAAAGAAAATAATGTCTTTGGGAGAGGGAATAGCCTGGCCAAACTTCGAATGAGGACATGATTTTATTTTCTACACTAGGTAAATACCTGTGCGTTGCAACGGGAAAAACTTAATGCCACAATAATATAAAAGCATGAACATAAGCATTCCACTGTACCAACTACAACGTGCAACCAAACTAATATCTCCGCTCGTTTCCAAAGTCAAGCAAAAGTAATATTTGCAATAACAAAAAAAAAATTCACGTAGAACACCCTGTACATCCATGGCGGCTCTGTTTTCAGCAACAACTCATCCACAAAATCAAAAAAAAATCAGCTTGTGGAAATGTATAATCACTAAAAATAAAAAGAGTTCTAAGTATGACGTGTTGACTAAAATGTAAACTCAGGTAGGAAAGGACTACAAAAACATGAGTGGGCCTTCCATGGTAGCAGAGTCAAAAATTCTGCTAGCTCCCCTTCCGCAGATAAGAAAATGACTGCAAAGAGAAGAAAGTCATGTTATTACAAAATATAGAACATCATGGTTAGAGAGACGTCACAAAGTGCCAAGTTACCCACCATCTTAGTACACATTCAGCCATGAGCCCTCACATGAGAAATATTTCATAGTCCTCCTAGCTACTTCACTATTACTTTGTAGTATACTTTTTATAAAAAAAGAAAATATATTTGTAGTATTCTGCAAACTCAGGAAGCATACATCAAATGCAACAATTGAGCTAACTGTCAATTTTACAGAACCATCGTTCCAAACTACAAGCCATGAGGGGAAGGAATGTTCATATAATCTAATTGAATATCTGCAAGGACAACAAATGGACCCAATCCAGATAGATCAATGTGCCTAGGACTTGTTTCGAAGCTTAAACCACTAAACAATAGACAACAAAAAAATTCTATTCGAGTAGCTCTACATTCTGTCATTGGATGATAAACAAAGAAATGAATGCTCTCTGTAGCACGAAAGTAATATTTCACATCCAATCAAACTACGAGCTACAACTGACCTAACTAAAGATCTGAACAATGATGCAGACAAGCTGCTGATGACTGAAACCTCCTTGCTCCTATTCTACATAACCATGCATGGTGTTGACGGAGGTTGGCTGCTGCAGAACTGATGAAAACCAAATACATTTGCTGCTAATGTCACTTGCAAATAGAGACTCAAACTAACAAGCTACTACTCGTATTTAAGAATTGATTGATTTAATAGGTAGTGCTAATCCCTATACTGAATAGCTAGTCAAAAATAGCATAAACCTCTTCTCGGACCTCTCAGTCCGCAACACAACCATGCCAACAACAATGATGGGTGTCTCAAGCATACTGGACTTTTTTTTTTGTTCAGATTGGAAGGAAGTACTATAGTGCAAACCTCACTCAGCCTCTTCTCAACACTGGATCTAAAACAAACTGTTTCGTGGGTACCTCCATCTTTGAGTAAGTTTCCCAACTTTTCCATTGCTGGGACATTGGGACAGAGACGCCGACTCTACAGTTAAATCAAAGGTACATAACTAAGCTAAAATGAGCATGGTAAAAAATTGTAAGACATTACTGAAGGGATCAAGCCCCAGCCCAAATATGTTCAGGCGCTGATAGCTAATCTCAATAGTGCTGCCAGTAGCAATAAAATGTTTCAGGGGACATAAAGCCCTCAATGTTCTCATGCTCAAAAAAATTAAAATAGAGAACATATTCAGAATGAATAAAATGCTTTTGGGAGATAAATCCCCAAAGATTCTCATGCTCGGAAAAAAATATACTGCAAAAAAGAAAAGAATTTCAAATCCGAGCCAATTACTAATCCTTTAGAAATCAAGTGGTAACATATGCTTTACAATCTACTTTGAAATGCATAAACTACAAGGACTGCAATAACTTTCCTTTTTACCTACCAATCAGTCCCAGTAAGAAACTATCACCCTGTTCGGCTGAGCTTATCAGCACGGCTTATCAGCCGTGGAACAGTGTTTTTCTCTCACAGCAAAACAGCCACAGCCGACTTATAAGCCACAGAAACAGCCTGCCGAACAGGGTGTATGACGACAATGTTGTGTTTTTTAGATTTATTAAATGTTTATTAATAGTAACAAAAGTGGTTAGCATGTAGGTATATATATATATATAAAGAGTAAATCTCCTTTAGATTAAATGTCTCGTACTGCTGGTTAGATGATTAAAGTAAATGGATGCCTTGTTTCCCTTTCCTTCTACGTCCTACTCTGCAAAAACTGTCCCACAAATGAGCTTCATATTTCCCACTCCATCTATGCCTGCACAAATTGATGATACTTTGGCAAATCCATCCCAGTATGCTTAGCAGACAAGATGTATTTGATTAAGATATCAAAGTGACAAAACAATTGCAGTGTTTTGTCTCCCCTTAGCAACTATTACAAATTACAACAGACACCACACTCACCTGGTCACACTATGGAAAGTTCCGACAGAAGCACCTACAACACCTTTCACTTCAGTGTACCCTGCAACTATCCCAGGTAGATACAACTCCTATCAGCAAGAAATGCAATGGAAAAACATCATTATCGTTGATGCAAAAGTGAATCTGCAAACACAAAGGACTAATACCCGAAGTCGATATCCAAAGCGTGCCAGTCGATTTGACCTGTTAATCGACAAGGATGAAGATACGAGCACTTTGGTCCTGACAACAGCGATACGCCCGGAAGTCACGGCCAAGAGGTACTCACACAGAACTCGAGGATCGTCGAAGATTGCACTTAGAGCAATGCAACTCGCCGAATCGATGAGAACTCGTAAAAAGGAAAATATGCAAATTGACGAAGTCGCCGAAAGTAGATGTAAATAAGAGTAAAAGCTGTTTTTTGATGTATTGATTGATTCCTTATTACATTGCCCTTCACTCTATATTTATATCCTGATCTATAGAAACATAACCAAATACGACTAGGACACTAAATCCAAATCTAAAGAAAAAACATGACTTTGATACAACTCAGACTCTACTAAACGTACACAAGGAAATTAACTCCTATTTTACTTCATAGTCCGCCTCAATCACGATGGTATTCTCATCGACCTCCTTTTCAACGTCACAGTCCCTGTTCCATCGGCAGCAGCCTTCGAACTCCTTCCATCGGTACATTCCCTATTTCATCGGCTGCAGTCTTCATCGGTACATCCCCTGTCTCATCGGCAGCAGTCTCCAAACCCTCTTTCATCGGCATCGGCAATAATACCCTTAACCTTATCGGCAAACCTTCAAATTAAATCCATATGCTGCCACCACTCAAAAACAAACTTATTCTCCTTGGCTATCAATCTACACGGTAATCTTTTGTTGATTAACCCTTCCTGATTACCTTGACACGTGCTAAAAACGATGTTAACACATGCCCCCCAATTTCGGAGTATAGGATACTGATGCTCCGAAATTTACTCCAGCTGATGCTTGCTGTTATCTATTTCTTCAACCTATTCTCTAAGCATAACATGATTTGTTATTAGATTTAATCAAATCTAGATCTAATCCATGTATCTCAATAAATATCGCGCATTTTCCAACCTTCTTTACCTTAATTACAGTTGAGATACCAAAATAACAATCCATCAGCAAGATCACATCCTTTTTTAGAACCGAAAAATCCTGTATTGAGATATCCTTCAAGTCATGATTACTTGCCATCAAATCTTCTGCACCATCCCTTGATTGTCGTGCGAACAGTTACCATATCCAACTGAATCACCTCGATCTATCCGCATACGGCATAGAGATAAGTCAATAATACCCCTACCCCAAATGGCCTATAAATAGATTTCTCCGGGCTGTTCATCTTCTACCTTCAAACTCCATCCTTTGGCATTCTTACTTCGGCGGCAACCCTAACCAATAACCGCGCATCCTCAACTCACAAGAGCCACCGTCATCTTCAAGTTCCCAGCTCGTGCCTTCATCCGTTCGAAGTTATGGCTGTTAACTTCGATGTCCCTACGGTTCGTTCTTCTTCTTATTACTTTTACTTTAATCCTTTCGGTTCCTTGCGAGTTCTTACAGTTAGCATTTTCCTATCTTCTCCATTTTCTCGGTCCTCCAAACTCAGGAACTACGCAACACACTGGTGATTCCAACCCATCAGCCTCCTCTCCATTGCCTAGGTCCAATGGGCGACCCAGATCCAACTGACCTGATTAATGCAGAGGCAAATCGCATTCCCTTCAAATCTCAAAATTTCTCTTTGAATCTGTGGAAAGACACGTTCCGTTCTTGGCCCAAACCCACCAAAGGGTGGAAAAACTGGTTCTTGAGGGTCAACAGATCAATGCAAGTGTTCTGGGCAGAACGGAAGATAGATCAGTGTATCAGGCTATCCATTGCCGATATACAAAAGAATGAATCCATGATGATAGCTGCCGCTCAATTTTGGTCGGATACCACCAACACCTTCATGTTTGGTCATGGCCCATGTGCCCCTACTCTTGCCGATGTATATATGCTCACAGGCTTGGACATCTCAACTGTCGATGAAGGCCATATTTTTGGCAGAAAAGCTGAATACAGAGTAAATACACGCAACATCGGCGGCTGGACGGGATATATTCAAGAGTACCAAAAGACTGGCACCGTCAATCAAAGGGAACATGCCACATTCCTGAACATGTGGCTGGAAAAGTTTATTTTCTGCGGCCGATCGGTAGGACCAACTAATGCTTTCCTCCCAGCAGCAGAACTCTTAGCCAACGGTGTCAGATTCCCACTTGGCCGATATCTCCTGAGCTCAACCTACCATCTTCTCCACCAAGTATCTCAGAAGCTTATACTTGGCGAACCCATCGGCAATCTGGGAGGCCCATGGTGGTTTGTCAACATGTGGTTAAACGCTCACATGCACAAGCGTTTACAGTGGGATCTCTTTGCTCAAGAATTCCCACGAGAGATTCCCGAAGATTACGTCCTTAGAGACGATGAACCGGCAACACGCCCTCCTCTCAACTTTGGTGAAGCCATAATTGTCCTTCCCGGAACAGAAGCTAATGAAGACCAAATCGGCAGATTCTTTCAAACTTTCTACCATGGCCTTCCTCGTGACCTTAGGGCTTGGGTACCTTACATTGATGAGGACAACAAGTTCCCTCTCCTCTTCAATTTCGCCGATAGTGATCTGAACCAAGACAACGATCTTATGACGGCCATTATCACCCCCAGAGCAATCACAGTCAACACATTTGGTAGCGGGAAAGCTTCCCACATTACTTATGAATTTTACAATCCATCGGCAGTATCCCGCCAGCTGGCCTTTGGGCAACTACCAATCAAATTATGTTATGCCGATGTGATAAAACCCAGAGAAATCATTACCACTAGAACTGAATGGAGCAGGATAGTAAGGCTTGCTCCCGATGCCGATATCTCAAATGTCAATCTCTCCACCTAGTCACCAGCATCTTTCATAACAGAGTCATATAAGCAGTGGTGGCAAGAGTAGAAAGAACAGTTGTTTTCAACATCTGTTCACACATATCGGCATATGCTCGATCCCGATTATGCCATTCCTGACAATGCAGTAAGTTCCTTTTAACTTTTGTCTCTTTATTTCCTTGTGTATGCATATCGGTAGCTAACCTTCCTTGAAACAGGCCGATGATCCAGTTCCACCAATAAGCAAAAGTGGAAAACTCTTCAACCTCCTTCCAGCCTCTCCGGTCTCAGTAATCGGCTATAACGCCCCCACCTTAGAAGCCTTGACCTTCCAAAGGGCTCGCACCAAAACCATCACTTCCAGACCAAGACTGGGAACATCCAGGGTTTCTCCAAAGGCTGCTGCTTCAAGCCTAATCAAGGCTTTTAAGGTAATAACCTTGCTTACTCTGTTTTCTGCCGATATACTCTATTAACACACAACTATCAGGGTGTGCAAGCTGCAGCTGGATCGTCATCGGCAACTTTACCAAGCACCACGACCTCTACTCCTCCTTCAGAGGTATTCTCTTATTTTTTACATTTTTCTCTGCTAAATATCCAATCTTATACCCGTTTTTGCAGCAACAAACGGGCATATCGGCAAACACGCCAAGCATGCAGGCTCCCCAACCAACAGATGTCGATGCCCCCCAGCCAATTGTCGCTGAAGCACAAACAAAGCGTAAAGCTTCGACCGATGCTGAAGCTCAACAAAAACGACAGAAATCTACACCAACTCCTGTATATGCTCCAGCACCCGTCAGTCAGCCCACTGATGTAACTGAACAAGCTGCTCCTTCTACCCAAGATATATCATCGGCAATTATACCCCAAGGGCCAACTACCGATGTGATCATAGAAGACATTCCATCGGCATCCTCCGCCGATCCCTCATATGACCCTCTACAAGCCGCTCCCTCAAGCCAAGCTCAAGAAATCGCTCTAAAGCAGGTAAACCAATTAATTGTTTGGTTTATAATATCTCCAGATATCACAGACAGGATTTCTAATTCTCTTTATTTCACAGGAACAAGATTCTCCCGATAGCTTATTCTCTTTTGCTATCGATGTCTCCGATGATGACGGAGAAGAGGCAAGTTCTTCCCTGGCGTTGGGAACCATATCGTCAGACACCTACGGCAAGCTAGAAACCCTCCTAAATCTGCTGCAACAAGACACTGCCCAATTGGTGATCGACTCGGACCTTGCGAGGGCTATCTTCAAAACGATCCGCGGCCAAGTCCCTGCCAATGTTGAAGAGATCATCTTTCCAGCGGTCCATCTGGAGAGCAGACAACTTCAATATCAAAGGGCCGTTCATCGTATTGCTGACAGAGCGGCTCAGACTCAACTGAAAGAGGAAATGCTGCAGCTGAAGCAAACTGCCGACGAGAAGCATAAGAATATCAACAACTTGCAAGCCTCCAGTGCCGATCTTAGGCAGAAAATCTTAGATCTATCGGCAAAGAAAGCGGCCCTGCTAGCTGAGCTGGAAAAGGTTGAAACAGCTCTGACTCAAGCTAAACAAGAAGAAGATCAGCTTCCCGACGCCATCAAGGCCCTTCAACAGGAACGAGATGCTCAAGCTCGCAAGGCCTTGGTCCTGAAAAAGAAACTCAAGCCTGTGGAAGGAAGTGCCGATGAAGACGCCAAAGAACTAAAAGAAGCCGATGAAATTCGCCTGCGTGCGATATCAGCCATCCAGGCTTTGTTAAATTAGCGCATCGGCAACAATTGATACTTTATTTTATCTCCAGCCGATAGGATTGTTATTGGCAACTATACTCTTATGCGTCCATCCAGATACTAGGGTAATATTTCTTTAAATATTTTCCATTTAATGCTCTGGGAAACACAACTCCTTCGAGAGTTTCAAGAATATACGCATTACCAGGAACAGATTGATTTATCCGATATGGACCTTCCCAATTAGGTGACCATTTGCCAAACTTAGAACTTTTAGTCCCAATCGGTAAAATCAATTTCCAAACCAATTCACCATCGACAAATTCCTTTACCTTCACTTTCTTGTCATACCATCTAGCTACCCTTTTCTTATTCTCCTCGATGCTAACCAAAGCTTTTAACCGATGACCTGCTACATCTTCCAATTCATCTTTCATAAGAATATCATAATCATCGGTTGTCAGTTGATCCTGAAAGCGCATTCGCCTAGAACCAATCTTAATTTCCCAAGGTAATACCGCATCGTGTCCATACACCAATTGATAAGGTGATACCTTGGTTGCACCATGACATGCCATCCGATATGACCACAAAGCTTCATTTAATATTGTATGCCACTTTTTAGGATACTCTTTAATCTTGCGCTTAATGAGTTTGATAATTTCTTTATTAGATGCTTCAGCCTGACCATTAGCTTGGGCATAATACGGTGAAGAATTCAAAACTTTAATTCCCATACTTATAGCAAACTCATCAAATTCTCCCGATGTAAACATAGTGCCCTGATCGGTAGTGATGGTTTGAGGGATGCCAAATCGGTAGACAATATGCTCCTTCACAAAATCAACCATGTTAGCCGATGTCACCTTTCTTAAAGGAATTGCTTCAACCCACTTTGTGAAATAATCGGTAGCAACCAGAATAAACTTATGCCCTTTACTCGATGGTGGATAAATCTGACCGATGAGATCAATAGCCCAACCCCGAAACGGCCAAGGCTTAATTATGGGGTTCATAGCCGATGTAGGTGCTCTTTGAATATTACCAAATTTTTGACATTCCTGACATCCTTTAAAATATTTAAAACAATCCTCAAGAATAGTCGGCCAATAATATCCATTTCTTCTGATCATCCATTTCATCTTGAAAGCTGACTGATGAGCCCCACATACTCCCTCATGAATTTCACTCATCAGGCTTTTTGATTCCTCTATGCTAACACACCTGAGTAAAACTCCATCTATGGTATGGTAATACAATTCATCATTGAGGAGTACATACTTGGTCGCTTGGAACCTTATACGTCTTTCAACCTTTTTAGATGGATTCTTTAAATAATCAATAATTTCCTTTCTCCAGTCATCGGTATCAGCCACTGATATCAATGCTTCTTGAATAGGTTGATACCCTGAAGCATGCTGAGCCAATCAGTTAGCCTCTTCATTATGCATCCGGGAAATATGCTCCAGATGAAAACTCCTAAACCCTTTCAACAATTCCAAACACTTTTCATGATATGAAATTAGAATTTTACTTCGGCATTCATAAACCCCAATCAACTGATTTATAACTAGCATAGAATCACCAAAGACTTCAACAGCATCAGCATGTACTTCTTTAAGCAATTCTA
Organism: Saccharum spontaneum; assembly: GCA_022457205.1. Lineage (NCBI taxonomy): Eukaryota > Viridiplantae > Streptophyta > Magnoliopsida > Poales > Poaceae > Saccharum > Saccharum spontaneum. The sequence goes on along the minus strand of CM039610.1, from coordinate 34,747,882 downwards.
ACCCTTTTATCAGGGCTTGGTACTCAGCTTGATTGTTTGTCGATGTAGCAACGATCGGCAATGAGAACTCATACTTCTTCCCCTGAGGGGAAATTAACACGATACCGATGCCTGCCCCTTCACCACAAGTAGACCCATCAAAGAAAAGTGTCCACGGAGCAACTTCCAGAGAATCCATCGTGTTGCAATGTTGAGTAACAAAATCGGCCATAACCTGTCCTTTAACTGCCTTAGCCGATTCATAACGTAGGTCAAACTCTGATAATGCTAAAATCTATTTACCAATCCTACCATTTAATATCGGCATAGATAGCATATATTTGACCACATCATCTTTGCATATGATGGTACATTCAGCCGATAGTAAATAATGCCTCAACTTAATACAAGAGAAGTATAAGCATAAGCATAATTTCTCAATAGCCGAATACCTGGTTTCAGCATCTATTAACCGTCTGCTCAAATAATAGATAACACGCTCCTTTCCTTCAAATTCTTGAATAAGGGCTGAACCGATAACAGTATCTTCAGTTGATAAATACAATCTAAAAGGCGTTCCATGCTAGGGTGGAACTAACACTGGAGGATTTGTTAAATAACTCTTAATCTGATCTAAGGCTAATTGCTGTTCATCCCCCCATTTAAATTCCTGATCGGCTTTCAATTTCAATAATGGACTGAAAGCCTTGATCTTACCTGACAGATTAGATATAAATCTTCTGATAAAATTAATCTTACCGATCAAGGACTGTAATTCAGTTTTATCGGCAGGAGCAACAACCTTATTGATTGCCTCAATAGATTTTCTACTAATTTCAATGCCCCGCTGATGCACCATAAAACCCAAGAATTGTCCTGCCGATACACCAAATGCACATTTATTGGGATTCATCTTTAACCCATGTTTTCTTGTGCACTCCAATATCTTCCGTAGATCGGTAAGATGCTTTGTGATGTCTCCAGACTTAATCACTATGTCATCAATATAGATTTCTACCAACGTGCCGATATATTCATGGAAAATAAAGTTCATAGCTCTTTGATAAGTAGCACCGGCATTTTTCAAACCAAATGTCATAACTATCCACTCAAATAATCCCACATGACCTGGACACCTAAAAGTAGTTTTGAAAATATCTTCTTCAGCCATGAATATTTGATTATAACCTGCATTACCATCCATGAAACTAATAATCTGATGCCCTGCTGCAGCATCAGTTAACAAATCAGCAATCGGCATTGGGTAACCATCCATTGGTGTGGCCTTATTGAGATTCCTGAAATCAATACAAACACGAAGTTTCCCATTTTTCTTATATACAGGAACCACATTAGAAATCCACTCTGCATATCGGCACTACCGAATAAACTTTGCCTCAATTAATTTGGTTATTTCGGCCTTAATATCAGGAAGTATATTAGGATTGTATCGGCGAGCCGGCTGCTGATGTGGCCGAAATCCAGATTTAATAGGCAACCGATGTTCAACTATAGATCGGTCTAATCCAGACATTTCAGTATAATCCCAAGCAAAACAATCTTTATATTCCTTTAACAAATCAACTAATTGCTGTTTACACTTGGAATTTAACTTAGAGCTAATAAAAGTGGGCCTTGGCCTATCACCTTCACCAATATCTACTTCTATTAAATCATCTGCCGATGTAAATCCTTGGCCTAATTTTCCATCATCGGCAAATCTATCCATTAAAACTCTTTTTCAGAACCGACTGCTTGGATCGGTAGAATTTCATAATCGGCAATCTTGAGGAACTCTTTTTCCCAGGCTTCTCCCGATATGCACTTGGTTCGCTCATAAGTGTCTGATTCTGCCGATGCTATAATATAAGAAGAGTCACCAGGAACAACTTCAATCTTATCTCCAATCCATTGTACCAGACATTGATGCATTGTAGAAGGAATACAGCAATTAGCATGAATCCAATCCCTTCCCAAGAGCAGATTGTATGCACCCTTGCCATTAATAACAAAGAAAGTTGTCGGTAAGGTTTTACTGCCGATGGTCAACTCAACACATACTGCCCCTTTAGCTGGTGATACATTGCCTTCAAAATCCTTTAGCATCATATCGGTCTTAGTTAAGTCTTGATCTCCCTTACCAAGCTTCCGATACATCACATAAGGCATAATATTAATTGCAGCTCCTCCATCAATAAGTATCTTAGATACAGGCTGCCCATCAACTCTGCCTTTTACAAATAAAACCTTGAGGTGTTGTCTCTCATCATCGGCAGGCTTCTCAAAAACGGCCATCATTGGATCTAGCGTTAATTGAGCTATTTGGTCAGAGAAAACAATCTCTTCTTCGTTATCAGACAGAGCCAAAAATTCCATCGGCAACATAAACACCATATTGACATCTGCCGATGGACCTTTATTTTTGTGCCTTATCTGCCACTGTTGGTTACCAGATCTCTCATTGGAGGGACTTTCTTCTTGATATAAATCTTTTTGACGCTCTCGCTGCATTTTTCTCTTCTGTGTCTTGGTCAAACCCTCTGGACACCATTGAGGAAGCTTAGTTTTCCAAACTGGCTGATAAGTCCTAGTTGTCTCCACACGACGTATATTAGGATCCCTGTAAAATATTTCTTCATCAGGAACTCTTGCATTTGCCATCTCTTCAAGTTCTTCTTGGTTTCTCGGAAAATATGCAACGCGTTTACCAAGCCTTTCATGTACACTGAGCCTGCCCCCTAGCCGATCATGTACCGATGCTCTCCCTCTGATCGGCTCATTAATGAGCAAACCTTGATTACCAGATTGAAACCTTCTTACAGGATGATTAACTCCATAATAACCATTGCACTCTGGACAATCTTCAACAGTAGGTAACTTAATACCTTCCTCCCAACAATGAATAAAAAACGGACAATTCCAATGATCTTTATGCCGATTCCACTCTTCTTGACGCCTTTCCTCTTGTTGTCGTCGATACCGGTCCCTTCGCTGACGCCAGCCTTCTTGTTGTCTTCGATGAGTAATCATGATGCCAGATCGAGGAGGCCTCCCAGAACCGCCACTTTACGTCAATAGCCCCTTGCCTTTTGCATCATCGGTAGTTATCCGATGTTGGGGATCTACTGATGCATTCTTTTCAGCAGCTTCCGATGTCAACACCTTAATTTTCCCTTCAGCATCCAACATATTTGCTGGAAAAGGATGTTGATCAATTTTCATCGGCTTTTGAATCTTGGAATTGTCAAATTTTATTCTGCCAGACTCAATAGCTAACTGCAATTGTTGTCTAAATACTTTGCACTCATTGGTACTGTGTGAAGTTGCATTATGCCACTTGCAATACAGCATATGCTTCAACTCTTCTGCCGATGGGATCACATGATTAGGTGACAATTTAATCTGGCCCTCCTGAAGCAAAAGATCAAATATCTTATCGGCTTTGGTGACGTCAAAAGTAAACTTTTCTGGTTCTTTGTGACCAAAGGGACAAGATATTGGCTTCTTATTCTTAACCCACTCCGCCAAACCAATAACTGGTTCATTATCTGAATCAGAATCTTCCGCCTCTTCAACAAATGAAACTTTCTTGTTCTAATTTCTTTTAGGTTCAAAAACCCTAGTGTCTTGATCAGAAATCCTTTGCACTAAATGACTTAAACTTTCGAACTCCTGAGAAGCATATCTGTCCTTAAGATGTGGTAACAATCCCTGAAAGGCTAAATCGGCAAGCTGCCGATCATCCAATACCAGGCTATAACATTTGTTCTTTACATCTCGTAGCCTTTGCACAAAGCCTTCTACCGATTCATCATTGCGCTGTTTCATCTTTACCAAATCGGTAAGCTTCTTTTCATGAACTCCAGCAAAGAAATACTTATGAAATTGCTTTTCCAGATCAGCCCAGGTGATAATAGAATTTGGCGGTAGTAAAATAAACCATGTAAATACTGATCCAGATAGAGATGATGAGAACAGACGAACTCTCAATTCATCTCTACAAGCTGCCTCTCCACATTGAATAATAAAACGATTAACATGTTCCATGGTTGATGTATCATCTTGCCCAGAAAACTTAGTGAAGTCTGGCACTTTGTAACGATTTGGGAGAGGGATTAAATCGTATGCCGGAGGATACGGAGTCCGATAAGAATAGGTATTAACTTTGGGCTTGATCCCAAACTGATCCTTCATAATTTCTGCTGTCTTATCGGCCCAAAAAGCATCGACATCTTGCTGCCGATATTGTTGAATCTCCACTGGAGGTATCTGCTGACACCCTTCTGCATACCTTTGTGGCCCACGATCTCCAGCAATTGGCACATTTGCTACTATCTGTGGCCCATTAATCTGCTGAAAAGGGTTCATTGGCTGAGCTGCCGATGCTTGATTCTGAAAACCAGCATGCATGTGACCTTGATGAACACCTGTGGCTTGCTGATTTGGCTGAACTGTATGTTGAGTGGGAAACTGCCCTGACCAATTATTAGTATTCATCGGCACAAAGTTTGCCGATGGCTGGTAGCTTGTTGGCATTGCTGGATAATTACATCCAACTTGAGGCATAACCTGGACTCCAGGCTGACTGGCGATAGGAGCCTTCTGCTGCATCGGTAACAAATTTGCCGATGGATTTGAACTAGATGTTTGACCCAAAGACGCCTGAAAACTTCATAGATTTGGTTGTACAGTAGTTGTAGTATATTGAGGCGCTTGAGCTATCGGCAAACCAGCCGATGGCATAGGAGTTTTTCCCGCTGCATCAAACACTTGAGATAATCCATGATTGAGAGCGGATGGCTCTGGAGGCATACCATATCCCCACCAATTAGCAGGAGTTTGATTATTCTATGGTACAGGACCTGATAGAGCCGATGCTGATAGATCTGTACCAAGCTGAACTCGTCCTGATAATGCTGAATCTGGACGCACCGGAGTAGACTATACGTTAGATAAACCTGCTGATACTGGGGGAGAAGAAATCTCTATACCCGCAACGGCCGGGGGAGCCGATGGAGCAATAGCAGATGCTGCTTCTGGTTGATGATAAGCGGGCCCAACATAACGAGGTGACACTTGCCCTTCTTTGAAAGTTCGAATCACAACATTATGAACAGTATTGGACATCACATTAGAGTGATTAATTAAAGCATGATTCACCGTAGAATTAACCATCTCTTGAAGTTTACCCGGATTAGGATCAAAGGTAACCTGCCGAGGCAACGACAAGTCCTGCTTCTGGATGACTTGTCCACTTTTGTTCAAGCTGAATGACCTCAAGCAAAGCTGTCTATATTCTTCAATAGCCCTCTCCATAGCCTGCTTCTGATCGTCCTTAAGATCTTCTTCTGTTACTGCGATGATATTCCCAGCATCGATCTCATGATTAGGCATCTTGACTAGATCTGTCCCACCGAGCGTGCCAAAAGATGTGTTGATGTAAAAGTGAATCTGCAAACACAAAGGGCTAATACCTGAAGTCGATATCCAAAGCGTGCCAGTCGATTTGACCTGTTAATCGACAAGGATAAAGATACGAGCACTTTGGTCCTGACAACAGCGATACGCCCGGAAGTCACGGCCAAGAGGTACTCACGCGGAACTCGAGGATTGTCGAAGATTGCACTTAGAGCAATGCAACTCGCCGAATCGATGAGAACTCATAAAAAGGAAAATATGCAAATTGACGAAAGTCGCCGAAAGTAGATGTAAATAAGAGTAAAAGCTGTTTTTTGATGTATTGATTGATTCCTTATTACATTGCCCTTCACTCTATATTTATATCCTGATCTATAGAAACATAACCAAATACGACTAGGACACTAAATCCAAATCTAAGGAAAAAACATGACTTTGATACAACTCAGACTCTACTAAACGTACACAAGGAAATTAACTCCTATTTTACTTCATAGTCCACCTCAATCACGATGGTATTCTCATCGACCTCCTTTTCAATGTCACAGTCCCTGTTCCATCGGCAGCAGCCTTCGAACTCCTTCCATCGGTACATTCCCTGTTTCATCGGCTGCAGTCTTCATCGGTACATCCCCTGTCTCATCGGCAGCAGTCTCCAAACCCTCTTTCATCGGCATCGGCAATAATACCCTTAACCTTATCGGCAAACCTTCAAATTAAATCCATATGCTGCCACCACTCAAAAACAAACTTATTCTCCTTGGCTATCAATCTACACGGTAATCTTTTGTTGATTAACCCTTCCTGATTACCTTGACACGTGCTAAAAACGATGTCAACAATTATATAAACAAAAAACCACATAGTTAGATCCACAGAAGCGAAGCACAAACCATGAAGTCACCTGTAATCCAAAATCGGAGAAACCAAGCACGCGCTTGACTGCTGCTCCTCCGTAGTAACGAAGCGCTTGGCTACTGGTCCTTCTTGGCTGACGCTCGGAACCAGCGCCGACAATCACGGTCTCACGGCCGTAGTGCCGTCCCCACTTACAGGTGCTGCAGGATCCGTGATGGGGGCAAGTGGACAACGACAACAGGATTCTCTGATGCAGCCAACAGTGGTGAGATATGTTGTTCTTGATGACTTCCTTCGTCTCCTTCTCTGTCTTCTGCCCCCATTGATCCAGCATCGAGGAAGAGGCTGCTCCTAACCCGTTGCAGATCTACAACGAGCAAGACAGGCGGGGTGGACGCCGATCGGGCTGATTGCCGCCTCCAGTTCGCCTCCCTCTCCTGGATTGTGCCAACGACATCGGGATCGGCTGAAGGGATGTAACACCCTAAAATTTTGAAAATGAAAAAAATAGGAAAATATGATTTTTATGTATATTTTTGTGAAGCATGCAAATTTAGAATAATAATAATTTTTATTAATTTAAAGTCAAATATAAGGATAGAAACATGTTTGAGCATTCATGCTGCTGCATATTAATTTGCATTGTGTGTACTTTTTGAAAATACAAAAGGCAATTCAAAATTGATTTGAAAATCTGCTTTGAAAAATTAGAAAAGAAAAAGAAAAGAGAAACGCATTTCATTCGGATTTTGGCCCGCTTCCTTTCGCAGCCCAGCACGCGCGGCCCATCCTTCTCTCCTTCCCGCGCCCGCGCCGCCTTCGGTTCTCCTGGGCCGAGCCCAAGGCGCGGCCTGCTAAGCCCAACAGCGCGCGTGCAGCCGCACTGAGCCACCGACACGCGGGACCCACCTGTCAGCGTCCCTTTCCCCTTTCCTTTCTTCTTCCTCCGGTTCCTTCCATCGACGAACGCCGCCTTCTCTCTCTTTCCCGGTTCGGTGATCCGAAATCCCTTCGAAATCTTCCTCCTTTCCATAACCGGTGATGTCTAGGAGCTATAAAACGGAACCCCGTGCCTCCCCGCTCCTCATTGAGCCCTAAAACCCTAGCCTCGACATCCCGGGAGAGCCACCGTCGAAGCTCCGCCTCCACCGCCGCCTTGCCGAGCTAGCCGCCGCCCTCCGGTTGCTCTCCAGCTTCGTTCTCGCGTGGGGTAAGGTCGCGATGATGCGCTCTTTCTTTTGGTGCTTTCGGTTTGGCGATTGGTGCTCGGGATGGTCCTCTTCGCAAGCTCCGGCGAGCTCGGGCTTCATCCGGCCATGGCGCCGCCATCGGAATCACTGTGGCCGCCGGCTCTCTCTTTCTCTCTCTCCCCGATTCAATCTCATCCGTTCATTTTGAATCGGACGGATCTTATTTAATGGTACCGGTTCGCTGGTAATCTTGCAAAAGAGCCCCTGAGGTTTTTGAGTTTGTAACCCGCGGTCCAAAACGTAAAACGGAAAAATACGCTTTGATTAGTTGAAAACGTAATTCGTTTCGGAAAAAGAAAAATACGCTTTCTGATATTTACAGTTTTGCCATTCAATTTGTTTTAGTCGTAGAATCTCCGTTTTAACTCCAATTTGATCCATTCAAATTGCGTTAGATTCGTATTTGCGAGCTCTACATGTTGGTAGTATTGTACAGTAGGTTTGTGATAATTTATTTTTGAGTTTATATTAAAGTAATTATTTATCTATAGGAAATCTTAGAAAATTCATAACTTTCACGTTATAAATCCAAATTTTGTGATCTTTACGTCTATGTGATTGTAGTAACGTGTAGAAGAGTTTTACAAACTTTTTATACTGTTAGTGCTACTATTGGTTAGGTTTTCTATCTTTAAGATTCGATGTTAGATTTAATCTATTATTTTACTAAAGAAAATCTCGTTTAATTCATAACTTATTTGTTTTAATTCCGAATTAGTCCGTTCAAATTTCAATAGATTTATATAAATATGAACTATCTGCTAGTATTAATGTTTTCTTTATCAAAATCTCTGGAATTTCAATGTTTAGATCTAATTTGATTATTAATTATGCAACTAGATTTATAAATAAAATATTAGTGATTTCTCCTTTACTTTTCTAAATTCAAATGTAGCTTAACCTAAGTCACTTTTGAATATCTATAAAAAGTATTTTATCCTATATGATTTTATATAGTTAAAACAAATGAGACCTATAATTTTCCGTTTTATACAACAAAATCTTTCGGTAGTCGTTTCTTTTACCGTAGCTCCGATTAGCGTGTTTTTCGCGCCTGTGTGTTCGTAGCAATGCGTAGAACATCTTTAAAACATTTTCACATATTGTTTCATATGTTTGGTGTACTGTTCTAATTATTATTTATTGTTTGCTTCGTGTATGATTGTTCGATGTGTGTGTGGTGATTTATTGATCAAGTCCAGTCGGTGAGATTTACGTGGAGATTCAAGAAGCTATTAATTGAAGATTTGGATCAGAGAAAGGATCTCAATTTAAGGCAAGTATAGCATGGGATCATCCTTGTTTCCTATTCACCTTTAATATACTTAATTTATGTGCATGTGTCTACCTTGTTACCACTAAGGATATCCTAGCTTTTGTATCTTGTACCTTGACACCCGTGGGACATTGCATTGGGTAGTATTATGCTAGTGCTCAAGATAAATACCCATGATCTGTAACTTGACTAATGTTATATGCAATAAACGTTTAAAAGATGTTTTATAGAAACATGGCTCAAGAGGGCTAAAGCATATTTGGTTGTTTTTATGGTGCTCTAGTTTCTCTCCATAAGGACTCATCTGTAAGCGAACATCCGGGACTTACAGTACAACTGTGAGGGCTATATGGCTCTGGCTTTAGTCAAGTATGAGGACCTTTTCTAGCTTGTTAGTGGTAACCTTTTTGGCATAAGAACGGCTTGACGAATCGGGTATAGTGCGGCCTCTGTCCTTATGTGTATAGGCTGCGTGTCATTGTGCCATTTGGAAGGGGGCTCTACATCTGTTTGCCGAGTGAATCTAATGGCCCTAACTTGTTAGACGAACCTTTGAAAGACTTCATAGTGAACCCTGCCGACCTTCCTTGGAAGTGGGTCAAGAGATTAGCTACCTCGGGAGAAAGGGTAAATCACGACTCACAGTGAAAGTGTACAACCTCTGCAGAGTGTAAAACTGTTATAACAGCCGTGCTCACGGTCACGAGTGGCCTTGGACCCTTACAGAATAAATGATGAACACTGATGATAATGATAATACTGATGATATTGATGTTCACTAATGATTATTGTTTCTTGCTATACATTTTTCTCGTTTACATGATCATGAGGTTATTTAGGCTTATGATAACTTGTTGCTACTCAAATGCTAAAAAGATGACTCACTAAAAGCTATTGCAGTAAACCCGTGTCAAACCTTTTGAGCCTCATGAACCCCATGATATATTTGCTGAGTTCGACATGGACTCACTCTTGCTATTTCCCACATCTCAGGAAGGGTACCAGACTGTTAGATTCTGGAATTGTTAGGCTTGTGATCAACCAATTAGTTTGTTCCTGGAGTGAAGTCTACACCCGGTGTTCGGAGTTGTCTTTCCGCTGTGTTGCTCTTTAACGTATATTTTATACTATTGTGTTATGTATATTAAGCATTTGTCTCTTGATATTACACTTATCTGTGGCTATATGTGAGATTTGACTACTTTATTTCACATATAGTGTATGTCTGGTTTTGTCCTTAAAACCGGGTGTGACAGAGTGGTATCAGAGCAATGCTGACTGTAGGACGCAAGCCTAGTTAAGAACTGGACGTTTAGCATGTTTCCATTTTGCCTATTTCTTGCTTTCTCTTTAACTTTGTTATTTTCTCAGAGTTATGCTTAATTCTATCCCCGTTCTGTTATAAAAACCTTGTCTCTATTTTTGAATCTCTTCTCCTTGTCTATTAGACGGCTCGTGACGAGAAGACTGTGGACTTCAGAGGTTAAGAGGACTGAATTGTGTCGCTCTTGCTCACTTTTGACAAGAAGCTATTAGCAATGCAAAATCAAATATCAGAAGAAATGGCTCAACATGGAAATTCTCAACAATGCTCATCTCAAAGTCAGACCAACATATCCAAGGGGCCAGAGAAGATACGAGTAGCAGAAGCTTGGAAGAATATGAAATCCAATAAAGATGTTGATAGTAAGGCACTTGGAGAGCAGGAACAATGTCACTGCTGTAAGCATTATGGTTTTCCCTGTCTTCAAAACGAGTCTAATAAGGGGAAAGTCAAGGAGGATCCAAATTTTGAGATCACCAAGGACAAGAAGAGAAAAGCAATCTCATTAGAACCACTTGTGGAAAGCAATGAGCAATCGAGTTATACTACATTGTCACATGCATCCCTGATCCCCTGTCAAACAAATCCAAACCCTGAAGAGTTAGAAGCCCCTCCCGCTAAAGCTACTCCCCATGAGGTAGTCATAGATGGGTGGACAATTACCTATAAGGAGTATCAACCCCGAAAGGCCAAACAAGCTAGGAAACAAGCCAAAGGGACGAAGGTGAACTTTTATGGCCAGCAAGATAGCAGCATACCAAACAACAGTTCTGTGGAGTATGACATCACGAAAGATCCAGCTAAGAGGAAGTGTTATCATTGCCAGCAGGAAGGACATTATGTCAAATCTTGTCTGCAGAAGAATCAACAACAGCAAGACCCAGGACAGGATGTCCAAAAGGAGCATGTGCAGGGAAATAAATTAAAGAGAAATTACATTCATGGAAGGTTGAAACATGTGGATATTTCCACCATTATTGGAGCTAAGGAGGTCGTGTTTGGATCAATTCCAGTAAGTTCAGGAAACGCCAAGGTTTTGTTTGACCTTAGTGCCTCACATTCGTTCATATCTAGACAATATGTAAAAGATCATAACATACTTATGCTTCCAAGGGGGAAAAAAGTTATGGTTGAAACTCCAAGAGGTGAAATAAAGGCAGACCGCGTATGCCCAAAATTTAGTTTTGACATAAAGGGGGTAAATTTTAAGGTAAACCTCATTGTTTTGGAATTAATGGGCATTGATGTTATCCTTGGAATAGACTGGTTATCTACTTGTAAAGGAGTGATTGAGTATGCCCAATGTTCAGTGTTTCTAACTACACCTTCAGGAGAAAGGATTGAGTATGAGGGTATTAAATCTATACCTGAGGGATACCAGGTTGACCCATCTTAAGGTATGAGTTATAAGAATGGTAAAGATGGATGCAGAGATTCAGATGTCAATATAGAGGACTCAGGAATGTAAGAGACTCTATCTACTCCAGATGCTGCTGCAATCACACCATGAATAAGAAATAGGAGTTATGTCCCGTGTAATAAAACCGTTAGTAGCCAAGTTGAGTCGTCTTAATGTGTGGCTTATGAACTTTTAAGTGTTTAGTTGCTTTGTGCTTATGTTTATGCTTGAGTTGGAATTTTGTAATGAGTGGAATGATCTCGTGGGTTTTGTCCATGATTTCATTTAGTTTATATGTATAAGGTATAAGGATTAATGAAATAAATAGCTGGGTTTTGGTTATCTCCTGCTTTCTATATCTTGTCTTTCGGAGCAGCCTGTCTTATCAACTTATATCTCTGTTCTTGAAAGACCAAAAATCATGAGAAAATTCTGGACAAGAGTGGACTTCAATATCTTTCTCTAAATGCAAGAACCACCCTCATAGCTGTTTTGGTTTGGGAGATACAAAAAGCATAAGGCAATGTATCTGCGCTGTTATAAACCTGGAACAGTTTCTGATAGGTACTGTTTTCAACCAAGTTAACTACAGAATCTGGAAGTATGTTTTATAAGAAAGTTGTAGAGAATTTTATAAGTTTTCCATCGGTGTAAACTACAGCTTCATTGGACTAACAGAATGAGAGTTACAGCTGTTTTACTGCACTGATGATTTTCTACTCGCGGGAAATTTCAGATTTCTTGTTCTTACCCATACATAAGAGAATCATTGGGATGTTAGAACACTTTTTAGCTCATCTAGAAAAGGGTTCAAGCTACCTATTCAGTGTCCCTTATTGTAAGGGGGGTAGCCAATGTAAAGAAGGTTTATCAAGATTGAACTCTTTATTTGGAAGTATTGGTTAATCTCCATGATTGAGTTGCCACTCATGAGCAAAAATGTCCTGTGAACAAGGTTGATAACTTTGGATCCATGGAGATGAGAGTTGTCCCTTTAGATAGCTCATGATCATCTATACTTGTTCGTGTTGCTGATGTTGGTCACTTGATAACAAGAAGTGTAGTGTCCCATGACTCAGAAGCCCTATATGATGTTTCGCACTAATATGTGGAAAAAGACTGATGTTTCTGCCATTGAAGAATGTTATGGGTATGATGAAGCTAAGCACTATCAAAACAACAATGTTGAAGAGCAAGTTGGGAATGAACTAAGTCAGAATCCACAACAATGAAAGCGAAAAAGGAAAGCCCATAAGAAGTCTGTTTGTCACACCCATTTTTAAGGACAAAAATAGGATGCATAAAGTACTCATGTGCGCCCCAGGTCATGATCGCACACACAAGTAGACAAATTACATAGTATCATCACAGTGCTTATTACATAGCGAATAAATACTTAAGACATAGTCTTGAACGATAAATATAAATATCTAATAGTATTCTCCAGCGGAAACTCCACACAGGGACACGGTTGACTGGTTGACACCAAGACTAGTACTCATTACGATAATCTTCCTCATAATCTTCATCTGTTATGGTGGAAATAGCAAGAGTGAGTCCATGTCGAACTCAACAAATATAACACAGGGTTCATGAGGCTCAAAAGGCTAGACACTGTTTAACTGCGTTTAGCTTTTATTCATATAATTAACAATTGAGTAGCATCAAGATAAACCACTTCCCATAAAAGAACCAATGATCAATTGTAATAATGATAACGAATAGCATTAACATGAGCATAGTAATAATCAACAATAATTAAGCATGATATAACAGTTATGATCAACTATTCCATAATAATCCCCAAGGCCGCTCGTATCCGTGAGTATGGCTAGTATACCAGTTTTTAACTCTGCGCAGAGGTGTACACTTTCACTGTGAGTCATGATTTCCAAATGAGTGGGGAGATCAAGCCCAAATACCCGAAAACCATATAAAGCCACTCAAAAGTTCATCTAACAAGTTAGGGCCATTAGATTCACTCGGCAGGCAGATGTAGAACCCCCCTTCCCTGTGGCACAACAACCACAACCTATACACACTAGGCTAGGGGCTCGCACTACACCCAACGTGGCAAGCCTTTCTTACGCCACTTAAGGTAACCACTAACAAGCTAGAAAAGGTCTCTTGAACAACAAAAGCCAGAGCCATATAGCCCTCACAGCTGTACTGTATATCCCGGTTATCACTTACAGATAAGTCCTTATGGAGAGAAACCAGAGCATCAAAATAATACACTTGCTCTAGCCCCCTTTTAACAGTAATAAAATCATCTTAATGGTTGATTGCTTAATCCATTAATCAAATTACAAGATCATTGTTCTTAGTTTAAGCACTAGCAATAGCTACCCATATGCATTCCCAAGGTTGACAAGGAATCAAGACAACAAGCACGAAGTTATAATCTCTAAGGTTGTCAAGGTAAGCACATGCATATGTATGATAATTCAATGTATAGGTAACAAGGATAGTCCTGTGTTATACTTGCCTTGATCAAAGCTCTCCAAATAATACTGCTGACTTGGCTCAAAGTAATACTCCGAATCGTCCAAATACTGCTCACCTTCTATACTCGATCATCAATCAACATCATACACGCATCCAATCAAACATACACGAAGCAAACAAAGAGATATAATTAGAACAGTACACCAACAGTAACAAAACAGTAATAAAAGTTTATAAAACTCTTCTACACGTTTCTACGATCACACAGACGCAAAAATCACCAAATTCGGAGTTAAAACGTGAAAGTTATGAATTTTCTAAGATTTCCTATAGATCAATAAATACTTAATTATAAACTCGAAAAATAAATTATCAAAACTAACTGTACAACTACACTAACATGTAGAGTTCGCAAATACGAACCTAACGCAACTTGAACGGATCAAATCGGAGTTAAAACGAAGATTTTATGACTAAAACAATCTTAGTGGCAAAACTGTAAATACCTGAAAACGTATTTTTGATTTAACCGGAAGAGAATACGCTTTCAAAACGTGAAAACGTATTTCCAAAACTACGTTAAGTACTGTGGGTTGATTTCGAAAGAACCGAGGGTCTCTTTAGAAAAACTACCCGCGAAGGGGTATGATCTAATCCTGATCATTGATTTCGAATCGGACGGTTCACGATCACCAGCAACATCACAGTACACCTCCATCCCTTCTTCCCCAAACCCGACCGGCCCTCTTCCATGGCCGGCGGCCCTTCCATGGCCGGCGTTGGTGACTCTCCCCCTCAAAGCCACCATTCAACCCGCGACTTGTCCAAACGGTGGAGAAGCTCCACGCGAACTCAACTACCCGATAAAAACCGGCTATAGTGGACCTAACATAGCGCGCGGCCGCTCGGGAACGATGGCGCCATTGCCGGCCATGGCAAGCTTCCAATTCTTCGATATACCTCACCAAAACGCCAATTGAAAGCATGGGAAGTAAGAGGAGAAGAAAATAAACTCACCCAAGTGAAAGATTTTGCCTCCGATCCACCCGAAGGCCTCACCCGCGCCCGCCAAAAACCCGCCGGCACCACCCAACCCTAGGGCTCGATTTCACGTGGTGGAGCTTGCGTTTTAGATAAAAAACAGAAACTAGAAGATCTCCTCTTCCTATTTATAACCTCAAGAGGCCTTGTTCGGTTCGAAAATCCCGGAAACCAAAATAGGGAAGGCGGCGGTTATGCTCCGGTCGGAGTCCTCGTCGAACACGGGAAGAAGACGGTTATGACAAGGAGGCCCCACTTGTCAGCGGAAGAAAGAGGAGGAAGAGAGCTGTTGCAGCGCTGGGCTGGCTTGGGCCGCGCGACTGCTGGGCCAGCTGGATCGGCTGGCTCGGGCCGCTCGTCTGTTGGGCCGGCCCACGCGGTTATGGCGCGAGATGGAGAGCAGGCCGTCCGAACGGGCCGTCGGCTGCTAGGGAGAAGGTAAGTGTTCTTCTTTTTTTTCTTTTCTTCTTTCTTTTCTTTATTTACTATTTTCCAAAACCTTTTCAAATAAAATTTTCTAAGCCAAAGCAAAATAAAATAAATGCACACCACAAAATAAATTAAATGCAACAGCATGAATGCAACACCAAACATATTTTATTATTATTTTAATTTGTCATTATTTGTTATCCAATTTATTCAAAATTTATTATCCCTAAAATTTGGGTGTTACAAATTCTACCCCCCTTAAAAGAATCTCATCCTCGAGATTGGACTGCTTACTCAAATAACTGCGGATATGATTTCCTCAATTCATCCTCTCTTTCCCAAGTTGCCTCTGCCTCTGAATATCGATTCCACTGTACTTTACACATCTTAATAATCCGACTTCGAGTAACCCTCTCAGCAGTCTCTAAAATCTTAATCGGAAACTCTTCATATGTAAGATCCTCCTTAACAGTCAATTCTTCCAAAGGTATCTGCTCTTCAGGTACCCGCAAACACTTCTTAAGTTGTGAAACATGAAACACATCATGCACTCCAGATAAATTCTTAGGCAACTCTAATTGATAAGCAACTTCTCCACGTCTAGCAATAACTTTAAATGGTCCAACATACCTTGGTGCTAGTTTACCTTTCATATTAAACCTCTTCACACTCCTCATAGGTGACACCTTCAAATAGACATAATCACCTACCTCAAAAACTAGATCTCTTCTCCTATTATCAGCATAACTCTTTTGACGAGACTGTGCCACTCTCAAATTCTCACGAATCACTCGCACTTGATCTTCTGCGTTTCTAAGAACATCTGTACCAAACACCTGAGATTCACCTGTCTGATCCCAAAACAATGGAGTTCTACACTTACGTCCATACAAAGCTTCAAACGGTGCCATCTTAAGACTCTGTTGATAACTATTGTTATATGAGAATTCTGCATAAGGCAAACTCTTATCCCAACTAGTTCCATATTGCAATGCACAGGCTCTCAACATATCCTCTAATACCTGGTTGGTCCTTTCAGTCTGTCCATCTGTCTGTGGATGATATGCTGTACTAAAGTTCAATTTTGTTCCCAAAGATTCATGTACAGCTTTCCAAAAGTGCGACGTAAACTGCGATCCTCGATCAGATACAATCTTCTTTGGAACTCCATGCAAACATACTATCTTCTCCATATACAACTCTGCCAATTTTGGTCCATGGTAAGTAGTCTTAACTGGTATAAAATGAGCAACTTTGGTTAACCGATCTACTATTACCCAAATAGAATCATAACCTCTCTGAGTACGCGGTAACCCCACTATAAAGTCCATACCAACTTCCTCCCACTTCCATTCAGGAATCTTCATTGGTTGCAACAATCCAGCAGGTCTCTGATGCTCTGCTTTCACCCTCTGACAAGTATCACACAATGCCACATACTCAGCCACATCTCGTTTTAATCCAACCCACCAATATTTCTGTTTAAGATCCAAATACATCTTAGTACTACCAGGATGAATAGAATAAGCTGACTCATGAGCTTTGCGAAGAATTGCCTGTCTAATAGCTTGATCCTCAGGTACACACAGCCTCTTTCCAAACCACAAAATCCCATTATCATCCATTCGAAAGCCTGGTGACTTACCAATCACTATATCCTCTGCTATCTTCTTTAGTTTCTCATCCTTCAACTGACCCTTGTAAATTTCTTGCTCTAAAGTAGGCTCTATCACTAATTCCATTGTATTAGTAACAATTCCCAAATTTAAATATTAAAATTCAGCACATAACTCACTAGTCATAGACAATGTTCTTATCTCATTGGCATAACTTTTCCTACTAAGAGCATCAGCTACTACATTAGCCTTACCAGGATGATAGTGTATCTCAATATCATAATCCTTAATCAACTCTAACCATCTGCGTTGCCTCAAATTCAGATCTGACTGAGTGAAAATATACTTCAAACTCTTATGATCAGTGTATATGTCACTCTTGTGTCCAATCAAATAATGTCTCCAAATCTTTAAAGCATGAACAACAGCTGCTAACTCCAAATCATGCGTAGGATAATTCAACTCATGCTTTCTCAACTGTCTAGATGCATAAGCCACAACTCTGCCTTCTTGCATAAGAACACATCCCAAACCTTGACGAGAAGCATCACAATAAATAGAAAACTTCTTACTCAAATCTGGTAAAACCAAAACAGGTGCTGTAGTCAACCTCTTCTTCAGTTCCTCAAAACTAGCTTGACATTTATCAGACCACACAAATTTGGCATTCTTCTCTAACAGAGATGTCATAGGTTTAGCAAGTTTAGAAAACCCTTCAATGAACCGTCTGTAATATCCAGCTAAACCCAAGAAACTACGAATCTCGCTAACATCGGTAGGTGGTTTCCAATTCAATACATCCTTTACTTTACCTGGATCCACTGATATCCCTCCATTAGAAACAATATGACTAAGGAAAGAAACTTCCTTCAACCAAAACTCACATTTACTTCGCTTCGCATACAGTTTATGCTCTCTAAGCTTCTGCAATACCAACCTCAAATGTTCAGCATGCTCTACCTCAGTCTTGGAAAATACCAGTATATCATCAATAAACACTACCACAAACTTATCCAAATATTCCATGAACACCTTATTCATCATGTACATAAAGTATGCAGGTGCATTGGTCAATCCAAACGACATAACAGTATACTCATACAATCCATACCTTGTAGTAAAAGCTGTCTTTGGAATATCAGAGGCACGAATCTTCAACTGATGATAACCAGAACGTAAATCAATCTTAGAGAACACACAAGCACCTCTCAACTGATCAAACAAGTCATCAATCCTGGGCAAAGGGTACTTATTCTTGATAGTTACTTCATTTAGCGACCGATAATCAACACACATCCTCTGACCACCATCTTTCTTATCAACAAAAATAACTGGTGCTCCCCAAGGTGATGAACTAGGTCGAATAAAACCTTTATCTTGTAATTCTTTAATTTGTTTCTTAAGTTCTTCTAATTCATCTACTCCCATCCTATATGGTCGTTTGGCTATAGGTGCAGTTCCAGGTAATAATTCAATAAGAAATTCAATGTCTCGGTCAGGTGGCATACCTGGCAATTCATCAGGGAAGACATCCGGAAATTCCTCAATCACTGAATTCTCCTTAATAGTATCTTCAAGCTGATTCACTACCGCGGTTGGTTGCTTCTGCATTGCTACATCCACATTGATTTTATCTCCATTAGGCGCAGTCACAACTACCACTTTCTGCTGACACTGAATCTCTGCCTGATTTTGCTTCATCCAGTCCATACCCAATATCACATCAATACCAGATGTTCTCAACACTATAGGAGTTATCTTAAACTCTACCCCCCTTAATACCATACTAATTGGAAGACAACGATTACTGGTTTGCATGGTACCTCCAGGTGAATTTACTAAGAGAGGTTCTTTCATAGCTAGCATGGGTATACTATGCATTTTAACAAAAATGTTGGATATGAATGTATGAGATGCTCCAGAGTCAAAAAGAACAGTTGCGGGAGTGGAATGTACATTAAACGTACCAATCATAACTTCTGGTGCATCATGAGCTGTATCAGAAGACACGTGATTCACCCTTCCAGTACCCGATTGCCTCTGGTTGCTCTTCTGGCTCTGAGGAGTCTGTTGGTTCTGCTTCTCAGGACAATTATAAGATAGATGGCCCTCTTTACCACAGACAAAGCATCTAATAGGAGTGCTAGGAGCACTATTCTTCATGGGGGTAACATTGGGATTTCCAGTGCGAGGAGTCTGTTGCCCAGTCTGCTGATACTGTTGACGCTGTGGATATGATGAACGCTGTTGCGACTGATTACTTTGCTAATTTTGGGACCACCTCTGATTCGGATTGCGATTCCACTGACTAACCGGTCCCTGAAACTTCTGATGAAAGCCATGCTGAGAATTTGTGCATTGACGGTTGTTGCTTCCTGAGCTTTGCACCTTCATCTTCCTTTTTCTGTCCATCTCCCTACGCTCATTATCAAGCACAATAGCTTTGTTCACCAGCTCTTGAAAACTAGCATAGCTATTCCCCTTCAGTTGCAAGCGAAGATCATAATAAATTCCCTTCAAGAAAAGACGCTGCCTGTCTGCATCTTCCCTCACTTCATTGGGAGCATAGCGAGCCAACTGGGTGAACCTGTCATGATATTCACTCACACTCATCTGTCCCATCCTCAGGTTTCTGAATTCTTCCTGCTTCAGCTCAATTATACCTTCAGGAATATGACGAGCCCGAAAATCTCTAACAAACACATTCCAAGTGATAGGAGGAGCATTGTCAGGGCGTGCAGCCTGGTACGACTCCCACCAAGTCTGTGCTGTCCTTTGTAACTGACCAGATACATATAACACCTTTTCCATATCATTGCATTGGGCTATGTTCAGCTGTTTCTCCACTGCCCTCACCCAATCATCTGCTTCTAAAGGATCAGCAGCATGAGAAAACACTGGAGGGCGTCCCTTCAAAAATTCTCCACGCTTATCCCTTACTTGAACAGGTGGTGGTCCTCCTACAGGGGGATTGTTCTTCATGTGCTGCATAAACATCTGCATCAGCTGATTCTGAGTTTGCATGAGTTCCTCCATAGTAATAGGTGGATTAGCACCTCCACGACCTCTGCCTGACATCTGTTTCCAAAACACAGAAGATGAAATTCAGTACGATCCGAGATGATGTATTCAATAGATAAACAAAATCTGATTTTTCTGGGCGAACTCCAATTTCAGCAACTCAGTAAAACTGTCATATCTCGAGCTACAGACATCCAATTCAGGTGATCTTTACACGGTTGGAAAGCTTATAAAATTATCTACAACTTTTATTCACAACACTTTTTCTGATTCTGTCAATAAATTGGTCAAAAACTGAACTTAACCGAAACTGTTTTAGAATTCCAGACTGTGCAGTAACTCCAACTTGGAACATGTATATCTCTTAACTCATAATAGATATTAAGGTGATTCTTGTGGGATTGGAAATATATCGGAGTCTAATTATTCCTAGTAAAATTTCTTAAATTTCCCATGAACAGATTTTAAGTTATTTCCAAAACATCCCAGACTGATCCAAAAATCAGCAAAGGACAGAACTAAGTTAACCTCATATTCAACTAATATATCTTGATCAAACTTAATATTCTTAACCATGGAACTTGTAGGCATGTCTACAAAACTCCAGCACACATTACAAAGATCTAAATCACACATTATCATAATAACAATCCATCAATCACACAATTGTTCACATCACAAACTGACTCTTAAAACAATCCAAACTTAAAATTAACTCGCAACTACTTTCGTTCTTATTACATAGGGGTTTTTCCTATTTCCTAATTAAGCTTCTCATAAATCTTGGGACGACCTAACTCCGCCCTTAATTGGTCAATCTCCTTATAAGCTTGCTCCTTAAGTTCTTTTTCCTTCAGCAACTCATCCTTCAAATCCACCTCATGGAGAGCCAATTCACGAGCTAATCCCACCGTAGCTTGTAAAGTCAAAGAGGAATCATCTGCAAGCAGCACGGTCCAAATACCCTTGTCATGAAGGAAACAAGGGAAATGCCGAAGTGCACCCTTTAACGTCTTGTCCGAGCGTAGACCATGGTAGTAAACAAATGCATTGAAAGCAACATCCTCCATGCTTGTCTCCACGGTTGCCCGGCTCACTCTGGTAATGAACTTTGACTCCACCTTAGGCTCCTTAGTGGTAGGATCCCTTTTCTTGACCCATAATTCTGTTTCCCAATAGGAATCCATCCATGGATGACTATACTCTGCACTGCGATACTCCAAAGTAGCTTCCCAGTCGTAGTAGTAGTTGTCCAAAGTTCTTGTCAACATATCATGGAAGAAAGCATCAGCCTTAGGAACCACGATATGAAACTTCGTAGTCCACCCCATAACTACATCCTCCATAGGTGTATCACCAACTCTTGATTCAGCATCAGATAACTCTTGATCACCCTCTTCATATGGCTCCTGGGGTTTGAAACGGGCAACGTACTGTGCAGCTGACAGACGGGGATGAGGAGGCATATACAAGATTTAGACATAGATTAGATAGAATCAATGTATTTTCACAATAGAATAAAGTAGAGGAAGCATAAAACTTTAGTAATTAACAAGGTGAAAAGAGGAAGCATGAATTAAGTGAAGTAAGGATGCTATCAACGACCATTCTAACTAGGCTTGCGTCCTACAGTCAACACGGCTCTGATACCAATCTGTCACACCCATTTTTAAGGACAAAAATAGGATGCATAAAGTACTCATGTGCGCCCCAGGTCATGATCGCACACACAAGTAGACAAATTACATAGTATCATCACAGTGCTTATTACATAGCGAATAAATACTTAAGACATAGTCTTGAACGATAAATATAAATATCTAATAGTATTCTCCAGCGAAAACTCCACACAGGGACACGGTTGACTGGTTGACACAAGACTAGTACTCATTACGATAATCTTCCTCATAATCTTCATCTGTTATGGTGAAAATAGCAAGAGTGAGTCCATGTCGAACTCAACAAATATAACACAGGGTTCATGAGGCTCAAAAGGCTAGACACTGTTTAACTGCGTTTAGCTTTTATTCATATAATTAACAATTGAGTAGCATCAAGATAAACCACTTCCCATAAAAGAACCAATGATCAATTGTAATAATGATAACGAATAGCATTAACATGAGCATAGTAATAATCAACAATAATTAAGCATGATATAACAGTTATGATCAACTATTCCATAAGAATCCCCAAGGCCGCTCGTATCCGTGAGCACGGCTAGTATACCAGTTTTTAACTCTGTGCAGAGGTGTACACTTTCACTGTGAGTCATGATTTCCAAATGAGTGGGGAGATCAAGCCCAAATACCCGAAAACCATATAAAGCCACTCAAAAGTTCGTCTAACAAGTTAGGGCCATTAGATTCACTCAGCAGGCAGATGTAGAACCCCCCTTCCCTGTGGCACAACAACCGCAGCCTATACACACTAGGCCAGGGGCTCGCACTACACCCAACGTGGCAAGCCTTTCTTACGCCATTTAAGGTAACCACTAACAAGCTAGAAAAGGTCTCTTGAACAACAAAAGCCAGAGCCATATAGCCCTCACAGCTGTACTGTATATCCCGGTTATCACTTACAGATAAGTCCTTATGGAGAGAAACCAGAGCATCAAAATAATACACTTGCTCTAGCCCCCTTTTAACAGTAATAAAATCATCTTAATGGTTGATTGCTTAATCCATTAATCAAATTACAAGATCATTGTTCTTAGTTTAAGCACTAGCAATAGCTACCCATATGCATTCCCAAGGTTGACAAGGAATCAAGACAACAAGCACGAAGTTATAATCTCTAAGGTTGTCAAGGTAAGCACATGCATATGTATGATAATTCAATGTATAGGTAACAAGGATAGTCCTGTGTTATACTTGCCTTGATCAAAGCTCTCCAAATAATACTGCTGACTTGGCTCAAAGTAATACTCCGAATCGTCCAAATACTGCTCACCTTCTATACTCGATCATCAATCAACATCATACACGCATCCAATCAAACATACACGAAGCAAACAAAGAGATCTAATTAGAACAGTACACCAACAGTAACAAAACAGTAACAAAAGTTTATAAAACTCTTCTACACGTTTCTACGATCACACAGACGCAAAGATCACCAAATTCGGAGTTAAAACGTGAAAGTTATGAATTTTCTAAGATTTCCTATAGATCAATAAATACTTAATTATAAACTCGAAAAATAAATTATCAAAACTAACTGTACAACTACACTAACATGTAGAGTTCGCAAATACGAACCTAACGCAACTTGAACGGATCAAATCGGAGTTAAAACAAAGATTTTATTACTAAAACAATCTTAGTGGCAAAACTGTAAATACCTAAAAACGTATTTTTGATTTAACCGGAAGAGAATACGCTTTCAAAACGTGAAAACGTATTTCCAAAACTACGTTAAGTACTGCGGGTTGATTTCGAAAGAACCGAGGGTCTCTTTAGAAAAACTACCCACGAAGGGGTATGATCTAATCCTGATCATTGATTTCGAATCGGACGGTTCACGATCACCAGCAACATCACAGTACACCTCCATCCCTTCTTCCCCAAACCCGACCGGCCCTCTTCCATGGCCGGCGGCCCTTCCATGGCCAGCGTTGGTGACTCTCCCCCTCAAAGCCACCATTCAACCCGCGACTTGTCCAAACGGTGGAGAAGCTCCACGCGAACTCAACTACCCGATAAAAACCGGCTATAGTGGACCTAACATAGCGCGCGGCCGCTCGGGAACGACGGCGCCATTGCCGGCCATGGCAAGCTTCCAATTCTTCGATATACCTCACCAAAACGCCAATTGAAAGCATGGGAAGTAAGAGGAGAAGAAAATAAACTCACCCAAGCGAAATATTTTGCCTCCGATCCACCCGAAGGCCTCACCCGCGCCCGCCAAAAACCCGCCGGCACCACCCAACCCTAGGGCTCGATTTCACGTGGTGGAGCTTGCATTTTAGATAAAAAACGGAAACTAGAAGATCTCCTCTTCCTATTTATAACCTCAAGAGGCCTTGTTCGGTTCGAAAATCCCGGAAACCAAAATAGGGAAGGCGACGGTTATGCTCCGGTCGGAGTCCTCGTCGAACACGGGAAGAAGACGGTTATGACAAGGAGGCCCCACTTGTCAGCAGAAGAAAGAGGAGGAAGAGAGCTGCTGCAGCGCTGGGCTGGCTTGGGCCGCGCGACTGCTGGGCCAGCTGGATCGGCTGGCTCGGGCCACTCGTCTGTTGGGCCAGCCCACGCGGTTATGGCGCGAGATGGAGAGCAGGCCGTCCGGACGGGCCGTCGGCTGCTAGGGAGAAGGTAAGTGTTCTTCTTTTTTTTCTTTTCTTCTTTCTTTTCTTTATTTACTATTTTCCAAAACCTTTTCAAATAAAATTTTCTAAGCCAAAGCAAAATAAAATAAATGCACACCACAAAATAAATTAAATGCAACAGCATGAATGCAACACCAAACATGTTTTATTATTATTTTAATTTGTCATTATTTGTTATCCAATTTATTCAAAATTTATTATCCCTAAAATTTGGGTGTTACACTGTTCAAGGAAGCAAAGCGCAGCAAAACTATGTCAATGGAAGACTGAGCAATGTGGATATGGATAAAATTCATGGAGTTACCAAAGTAGTGGGAGGTTATATTCAAGTAAGCTCAGTACAAGTTTTTGCTCTATTTGACCCTAGTGCTTCGCATTCTTTCATTTCCGCCGACATGGTAGAGACGTGCAAGATGGTGAAGTGTCCAATGAGGAGGTCTTTGCTAGTTCAAACTCCAGTGGGAGAAATCTAGGCAGATCAGATATGCCCGAATGTTAGTCTTGTCATAAACAAGGAAAACTTCACCGCCACACTCATTGTGTTGGAGTCACTTAAAATTCGCGTGATTCTTGGTAATCGATGGCTCTATGCACACAAAGGAGTGATTCATGGTACTCGGTGCACAATACTCTTAACAACCCCGTCAGGGAAAAGAATTGAGTATCAAGGTGGTCGACTCTTACCTGAGGAAGACGAAAATGATCAATTAGAAGATAGGTACACCAAGGATAGCAAAGTGGACCATGAGCTTACAGAAGTCATAGCTGAGGAACAAATAACTTTGGAGGAGCTCAATAGGTGAGATGATCATGTTTAGGCACATTAGTCAGTCGGGATATGAGAAACTGTCTCATGACTCTGAACGAAAGAATAATTTGGAAAGCGAGGATCAAATAAAGACAAAGTGTCATTATCTCTTTTATCATCATCTTCTGAATCTCGGGACGAGATTCATCTTAAGGGGGTAGAATTGTAACACCCTAAAATTTTGAAAATGAAAAAAATAGGAAAATATGATTTTTATGTATATTTTTGTGAAGCATGCAAATTTAGAATAATAATAATTTTTATTAATTTAAAGTCAAATATAAGGATAGAAACATGTTTGAGCATTCATGCTGCTGCATATTAATTTGCATTGTGTGTACTTTTTGAAAATACAAAAGGCAATTCAAAATTGATTTGAAAATCTGCTTTGAAAAATTAGAAAAGAAAAAGAAAAGAGAAATGCATTTCATTCGGATTTTGGCCCGCTTCCTTTCGCAGCCCAGCACGCGCGGCCCATCCTTCTCTCCTTCCCGCGCCCGCGCCGCCTTCGGTTCTCCTGGGCCGAGCCCAAGGCGCGGCCTGCTAAGCCCAACAGCGCGCGCGCAGCCGCACTGAGCCGCCGACACATGGGACCCACCTGTCAGCATCCCTTTCCCCTTTCCTTTCTTCTTCCTCCGGTTCCTTCCATCGACGAACGCCGCCTTCTCTCTCTTTCCCGGTTCGGTGATCCGAAATCCCTTCAAAATCTTCCTCCTTTCCATAACCGGTGATGTCTAGGAGCTATAAAACGGAACCCCGTGCCTCCCCGCTCCTCATTGAGCCCTAAAACCCTAGCCTCGACATCCCGGGAGAGCCACCGTCGAAGCTCTGCCTCCACCGCCGCCTTGCCGAGCTAGCCGCCGCCCTCCGGTTGCTCTCCAGCTTCGTTCTCGCGCGGGGTAAGGTCGCGATGATGCGCTCTTTCTTTTGGTGCTTTCGGTTTGGCGATTGGTGCTCGGGATGGTCCTCTTCGCAAGCTCCGGCGAGCTCGGGCTTCATCCGGCCATGGCGCCGCCGTCGGAATCACTGTGGTCGCCGGCTCTCTCTTTCTCTCTCTCCCTGATTCAATCTCGTCCGTTCATTTTGAATCGGACGGATCTTATTTAATGGTACCGGTTCGTTGGTAATCTTGCAAAAGAGCCCCTGAGGTTTTTGAGTTTGTAACCTGCGGTCCAAAACGTAAAACGGAAAAATACGCTTTGATTAGTTGAAAACGTAATTCGTTTCGGAAAAAGAAAAATACGCTTTCTGATATTTATAGTTTTGCCATTCAATTTGTTTTAGTCGTAGAATCTCCGTTTTAACTCCGATTTGATCCATTCAAATTTTGTTAGATTCATATTTGCGAGCTCTACATGTTGGTAGTATTGTACAGTAGGTTTGTGATAATTTATTTTTGAGTTTATATTAAAGTAATTATTTATCTATAGGAAATCTTAGAAAATTCATAACTTTCACGTTATAAATCCAAATTTTGTGATCTTTACGTCTATGTGATTGTAGTAACGTGTAGAAGAGTTTTACAAACTTTTTATACTGTTAGTGCTACTGTTGGTTAGGTTTTCTATCTTTAAGATTCGATGTTAGATTTAATCTATTATTTTACTAAAGAAAATCTCGTTTAATTCATAACTTATTTGTTTTAATTCCGAATTAGTCCGTTCAAATTTCAATAGATTTATATAAATATGAACTATCTGCTAGTATTAATGTTTTCTTTATCAAAATCTCTGGAATTTCAATGTTTAGATCTAATTTGATTATTAACTATGCAACTAGATTTATAAATAAAATATTATTGATTTCTCCTTTACTTTTCTAAATTTAAATGTAGCTTAACCTAAGTCACTTTTGAATATCTATAAAAAGCATTTTATCCTATATGATTTTATATAGTTAAAACAAATGAGACCTATAATTTTCCGTTTTATACAACAAAATCTTTCGGTAGTCGTTTCTTTTACCGTAGCTCTGATTAGCTTGTTTTTCGCGCCTGTGTGTTCGTAGCAATGCGTAGAACATCTTTAAAACATTTTCACATATTGTTTCATATGTTTGGTGTACTGTTCTAATTATTATTTATTGTTTGCTTCGTGTATGATTGTTCGATGTGTGTGTGGTGATTTATTGATCAAGTCCAGTCGGTGAGATTTACGTGGAGATTCAAGAAGCTATTAATTGAAGATTTGGATCAGAGAAAGGATCTCAATTTAAGGCAAGTATAGCATGGGATCATCCTTGTTTCCTATTCACCTTTAATATACTTAATTCATGTGCATGTGTCTACCTTGTTACCACTAAGGATATCCTAACTTTTGTATCTTGTACCTTGACACCCGTGGGACATTGCATTGGGTAGTATTATGCTAGTGCTCAAGATAAATAACCATGATCTGTAACTTGACTAATGTTATATGCAATAAACGTTTAAAAGATGTTTTATAGAAACATGGCTCAAGAGGGCTAGAGCATATTTGGTTGTTTTTATGGTGCTCTAGTTTCTCTCCATAAGGACTCATCTGTAAGCGAACATCCGGGACTTACAGTACAACTGTGAGGGCTATATGGCTCTGGCTTTAGTCAAGTATGAGGACCTTTTCTAGCTTGTTAGTGGTAACCTTTCTGGCGTAAGAACGGCTTGACGAATCGGGTATAGTGCGGCCTCTGTCCTTATGTGTATAGGCTGCGTGTCATTGTGCCATTTGGAAGGGGGGCTCTACATCTGTTTGCCAAGTGAATCTAATGGCCCTAACTTGTTAGACGAACCTTTGAAAGACTTCATAGTAAACCCTGCCGACCTTCCTTGGAAGTGGGTCAAGAGATTAGCTACCTCGGGCGAAAGGGTAAATCACGACTCACAGTGAAAGTGTACAACCTCTGCAGAGTGTAAAACTGTTATAACAGCCGTGCTCACGGTCACGAGTGGCCTTGGACCCTTACAGAATAAATGATGAACACTGATGATAATGATAATACTGATGATATTGATGTTCACTAATGATTATTGTTTCTTGCTATACATTTTTCTCGTTTACATGATCATGAGGTTATTTGGGCTTATGATAACTTGTTGCTACTCAAATGCTAAAAAAATGACTCACTAAAAGCTATTGCAGTAAACCCGTGTCAAACCTTTTGAGCCTCATGAACCCCATGATATATTTGCTGAGTTCGACATGGACTCACTCTTGCTATTTCCCACATCTCAGGAAGGGTACCAGACTGTTAGATTCTAGAATTGTTAGGCTTGTGATCAACCAGTTAGTTTGTTCCTGGAGTGAAGTCTACACCCGGTGTTCGGAGTTGTCTTTCCGCTGTGTTGCTCTTTAAGGTATATTTTATACTATTGTGTTATGTATATTAAGCATTTGTCTCTTGATATTACACTTATATGTGGCTATATGTGAGATTTGACTACTTTATTTCACATATAGTGTATGTCTGGTTTTGTCCTTAAAACCGGGTGTGACAAGGGAGGTTTGCCAGGGGATGCGGCGTGGCATAGCGGCCGAGCAGGACAGGGAACAGAGGGGTAGTGCGACGCAGTAGAGTAGGGGGCGACCGCCGACCAGGCGAGACAGGGACGCTGGTCAGGTTGTGCCGGCGTGATGGCCAAGCGCGAGGCAAGGTGGGCGGGGACAGATGGGAGGGCCGGGGGAGCGCGAGGTGAGGTGGGCGATGTGCGCTTGGCGCCTGGCCCACATGTCGGCGCAAATAGGAGTTACGGAGGTGTGATTACCGAGCGGCTTCACCGCGCCGGGTAGACGGTCCATTCCATGCTTTTTAGTTGCAGAGATAAACGTATTCTTTCTTTTTAGATCAATTCACCAATGCATTCATTTTTTTCATTTTTATAAGGCTCATTTTTTTAATTTTAGATAAGAATCAATACATTCTTATTCTTAAGAAAGAAAATATCAATCGAAGACGTGGCATAATTACTTTCCAAACAAATATGGGATCTACGTGCTTATGTTTATGATGCTCTTTTTTGTAATAAAACTAGTATACACCCAAAAACTTGCATGTCATAGAGGTGTATACAAGCATCTTGAGACTGCATTGTAACCAAACAAAATACCAGTTACTAGCCATTACATCATGATTTCGGAGTAAAAGCACGCGTATATTTCTTTGTTTCAAAACTAGCAGACATAGGCTGCATATGTAAATAAGCATGGCTAGGCTTGCTCTATTAATTATAAAATTAATATGTATTCCATCAGTTTCAGATTATAAGACGTTTTGATTTTCTTTCTAGATTACTATTTGTAACTTTTGTTATGTATTTAGATATACACTATGTTACATACATAATAAAAGTCATGTATAAAATAAAAAAATGTTTTATAATTTGGAATGAAGGAAGTATCTTCTTACCATATTAGTCTACTTCAATTATACATGACACAATCAACCAAAAACATATATATTATGCTCCACGCTATGATGAGTTTATTTTTTAAAAGAGAAGTTCTCACTGTCTTTATTTCCGTGTAAACAAAGCACAAACAAGCGTGTAGGTCTTTACAAAAACATATTTTAGACACATCCAACTAATAGTATCAAGGTTGAGGATGTGTTCAGGATCTAAAGACTCTGAAGCTACTGCATCTCCCAAGGCAAGGGAGAGGATCCTTGGAGGTTCGTTTGTCTTACTTTGGTTATATACTTAGTATAGTTGGGTTATCATTATATTTATGCTTAAGTTCGTATAGCATTCATTCTAATGTTCATAGGGTGGGTGGTAGAGACCATGTAAGCGTGATGCTTATATGCTATTTACCTATGAATACACTCTATATTTCGGGTCATGTGGTAGATCGTGGATATGACACTCCCGTTGAGTCCTTTGTAGTCCACTCCATGAATATAGGTCATAGAAGTAGGGCCTGGTTACGAAGGAAGGGAGAGGTTTTTATACTCAAACTTTCATAAGTAATGCCCCTTATGTGTAGATACGATGATGATCTTAGTCATGATTACTAGGTGTAATTGCACTAATCAACGTATGCTTTGACTTCTAATTAAAGATGACTTAGGAATTATTCCTCTAATATTCTAACTTGACCATGCTAATGCCATAGATTGAAATGCTCTAAGTGATTTATCATTAATCAATACTTATCATATACATATTTTATCTTATGACTTACCCCTGTTGTGAGTAGGATCATGGATATGGTTTACTTCTCTACTAATAGTATAAGTTATTAATATGTATTCTGCCAGACCTTCCCTGTGGTAAAATATCAATAACGATACCTGAAATACTCCCGGGTGAAGTGCTACAATGGTATATTATTTGTGCGCTTGCAGATTTCTTATTGTTGATATAATCCTTCCTCAGTTACAAGTGTCATGTTAATAAATACCAACAAGCATTTCTGAAGCCGTTGACGGGGAAGGTAGCTAGGCAATTAAAAGGAATATTGATAAACTTATACTTATTGATATGATTGAGATAACCATTAACCCCTGTTCAAGCAGAATTACCCTTGTTTGTCTACTTTTATATCTTATGCTTATGCAGGGTAATGAATAACCGATTTTTGACCTTCCAGCAGGCTTCCACGAGAAAAGAAGAAACACATTGAAGAACCCAGGATTGGAGAAACAGGTCGACGTCACAAGAATTCAAATCACATCTTAAGTGACGGAGATAGACGCTACATTACTCACAAATTTCATCATGTGAGTCATGGTAAGTATGATCAAGAAAATGTGAGATAGTCTTGCTCATGGACTTTAAATTTGATGAGTAGTTATCCTTTTAATTCTTGCATTCCACTGCATGTTTACTTTGAATAATTCATGCATCTACTCTGTTTAGTTTATGTTTAAATCCACAACATGTTTAGTTTTGTTCATATATCCATCCCACTTCCATCCTTATTAAAAAATATGGACACATGAAGGTCTAGCTATGAAAAAAATGTGAGCACATGATGGCTCATGATTAGTTATTAAAAAAAGAGAGAAAATTAACTCACCATGAACATGCTCTTTTCCATCTCTATTTGAATAAATCTCTATAGTACTTTTGTTCTACCTTTATTTACTATAGTATGTTTAGGTTTGGAAGTATCTATATACATCTTTTAAAGTAAGCATGGTGCTTAGTTTAAATCAAGAGGTGTGTGATCTTACTTCCAAAGGTCTTTTAAATTAAGCGTGGTGCTTAGGTTAAATGCCTTCCTCAATCAAATTAGACATAGAGTTTAGTTTGGTTGTTGAACTAAAACTTGCTATAGTAGATACTGGATATTTTGTCAGACTAACCCCTGTAAGAAATTTTCAAACTCAATCTAGGTAAGTCAAGAGATGAATTCACATCGAAGATGAATTAAGGCAAGTGAACTCCAATAACTTTGCAAAAAAGAAGACCCAACTCATTCTTCATGAAAGAAAAACTATGAGTATCTTTTGTTGCAAGTTATCTTTGCCTTGAACCATGCTAAAATACAGCAAAGACATAAAATATGATAGACAAAATCTATGCTGAATAATCCTAAAATCATGCATCCTCCCATTAGTGTTGGTATAAATTAAATGCACATAAGTTATAAGGTATCCGCAAACGCACAGATAAATCTATCTCATTGTAGCACTTCACCAAGATAATCCTGGTTTTAATATCAAACCCAAAGGAACAGTATGTGAGTGTGTTCTAACTAGTTGGTCTATAAACTTAACCCGAATTCACAATCAATGTCAGACAATAAAAGGGGAATAAAGAAGACTACTAAGGACTGTCTCGTTTCAATCTCGATAAACTTTATCAACTAAAGCTCAATTCATGGGCGATGTCTCTCAAGGAATAAAATCAGAGTTCCTTCCCTATGAACACCAACTGGCCTACCAAATCCTATCGACGGGAGATGGATTGCAAAGGACTTAATGCAGTTGTCACCTATGCGATCTACCACCTTTCGATCAATTAGGGGATATTCACAAGTAACCCTAGTCAAAGCACCATGCTTACACTACTAATACTACTTTAATCAAGGAGCTACCAAGATCAAAGCACTCAAAAGAGAGTTGCAAACTTAAAGAACAATAGAGACAAATTGCTTACATAAATTAGAAGTTGATTACCAAAGAATCTCAGAAGCAAGCTCTAGAAGAACTTGATCCCGCAGAATACAGCAGAAGAGAGCACCGACAGGCTGGAACTCCTCTAGAACTCTACTCTTGTACTCTATCTCTCTCTATCTCTAACTAAAACTAAATCCTATGGAGGACTAATCTTCTCTTGATTACTGGTCTAGATCCTGATGGAATAGAAATTAGGGTTTCTGGCTCTAGATCTGACTTGACTTCAGGGGGTTCTGCCCTTTATTTATAGCCTAGAAGGTTGAATACGAGTCCTGCTTGGATCAAACCGACTTCACGTATGGCTGAGATGCATCCTTGGAGGCGGTGGAAGAATACTCTAGAAGCTCATGGTGGCTTCCCACCACAGAGGGTCGAGCGGCATAGGGGTGGGGCCGGCTGGCCCCACCTGGCAGGCTCTTGAGCCCTGCCTTGGTGTGGAGTCCTTTGGTGTCCTCTTGAACCTTCCCGTGTATACGCCATAAAATTATCCCGTGATATCTTTTGATATTTAGGTCATTTTTGGTAGTTTTTTGTGTAAATCCTACAGAAAATATAAATTCACCAAAACTCATGGAAACTGTCAGTAATAACCTCCTACTCTATAGTATTTATCCATTTTGATCATTTATGAAAGAAAGGTTGACGGTTCACAGTATACTTTAACTACCATCAACAAGCTCCCCCACACTTAGGCTTTTACTCGTCCTCGAGAAAAGGATGGATTACTTAAGACATAACTTCAGAGCAAAACATCAACATAAGATTGTTCCTAGTCATGCATGTATTGTAGGATTCCAAGTGTTTACCATGAAACTTTAGGTGGTTGAAGAACAGAATAGCATGAAACAGATCACCTTTATTCTTTCAGTTGAGTTAATCGGAGAAACAGTTGAGATTTTAAAAAAAATAAAAACATAGCTTACCTTCTCCTTTTGCAGTACTCTCAAATCACTGATATATCTGGTATTTTTGGATCCTTACCAAGGCATAAATGACATTGTCTTCTTTCTTCCTACGTCTAAAAGCTTATGTGGATCTCAGGTAGGTATGAAAATGTGAAAACATACTTGTATTGCATATATTGTAAAGTCAAAACAAGAATCCAAGGAGAAAAGTGTCATACTCTTAGATCAAGATATGCTTGTGTGTGAAATGTATAGTGGCTAATCCTAATTCTATTATGTTCCTTGAAACATGTCTCTCTTATTCAACACTTGAAAACTTTTGCTAGAGAGTATGGGTTATCTCTTTTCTTTTCTGTTTTTAGTGGGCATCTAGGTACCCATTGTTTTAGATACTTGGACACTTGTCCATTTTTTCCTATACTTTTCTTTTTGCACAGCCACATATCTCTTTCTGCAATTGGAAAATTTCAAGAAAGACATTTACAAGAACTCAGAGCATTTATTCTTAACAAATATTTTTGTGTCTTTTCCCAGTGTAAGAGTAAAATATTTTTGGTGGATGAAAAACATGTGATTGCGTACTCCCAGTGTAGGAGCAGTAGAAAATATGTGGAGTGTACGTGATCTTGATCTTGAAAGGATGATAAATTTCTCAACAAGGGTCACAAGGCTTGACCAAACTCAATACAAACACAAGTTGTATATGTAGAAGGTTTATCTATCCTATATATGACTCTGGTAGGATATTGCTATTACTACAAAGAAGAGGTATAGCTATTCATTTTACTTTTGAAATAAAATTCTCTAATGATAAAACTTTAAGATTTAGGTTCTTATTATTCCACTATATCATATTCCTCAACAACTTAAAAAATCATGGGGTCCCTAAAATAAGTTTCCAATAGAAGCAAGAGTTCTAGAAAAAGTATTATGTGAGTTTATTCCTAAGTCATGACTGAAATAACCTTTTCTGTCTCTTTTAAGATGTCTTAGCATGTGATTTTCAATTTAGTTCGAAATGAAAGGCGAAACATATGAAACTGGAGTGTATTGGGCTCAAACCCGACCTTGGACGAAACGCAACGCGAGACAGCGAGGTGGTGGGCCGGTCGGCCCACTAGGGTGGCTGGGCAGCACCCTCTAGTGTCCCCTCGGGGCCCACTTTGACATACGAGGTCCCTGATTAATTATCTTCCCAATTTCATGATTTTCCTGATCAAATTTCGTTCCATGGTCGCGATGTGTCTCCCCCACACTTATTTTCCTGTATAAACTTTTCTGCACAACATGTGGAGACAAACACATATCCAAAAACAATATAAAGATAGAGAACAGGTAATCATATCAAAAGCTTTATTAAAAATGAATAAGGCACTTTATTATTCTGAACCAATCTTCTAAATAATTGAGCTAACAAACCAAATCTAATATTTAAAACGAACCTAACAATTTGAAGTGATAAACCTAACTCTTAACCTAACTGTGCCCTATCACTCAGATACATAATTTAATCCTTCTTGGCTAGTCTAGCCATCTCTCTAACAAGCCTCTCATTCTCTTTCTTGAGATTGCTATTTTCTAACATATTCATCTCGGTCTGCCTACTCATAGTACGAACGGTACTAGTAACAAGCGCAAGTGCTTGCTTGAGAGATTCGACCCTATCTTCGAGCATGGCTATGGTCGTTCTAGGGCGCTTGGCTTCTCTTTCCAAGAAAGAAGGTGCAGATCTTTTGGAAGCTTCTCTCAGCGGAATGAATTTGACTTGACTTGGAGCAGCATGAATTCCATCCAGAGACATGGGGAGTGACATTAGTGTATTTCACACATGTTATCTTCCCCAACTTGTTGGTTTTCACACCCACAATCCTCTCATTAGGTCGTGGAGGTAGCAGCTTGGTGTTCCTCGGCACAACAACCATTGGTCCCTTCGGTGCATCCTTCAGGAGTAGACGCTCTTATGGCACTGGGAGCGTATGCTGATGAGCTTGGGCGTAGTAGGACTGCCCATAGGTCTTCTTGGGTGGCATGGGCACTGCTTCCTTGGGATGAACAATAGCAAGAGGAAAAGTTTCTTCTATAGGAACGATGGCCAGTGCGTCTTCCTTCGGAGGATTCTTGTTCAAGTCATCTCCGAAAACTATGATCTCTTTTTCGGCCATTGGATCTTGGAGAAGGAGAGAACTCTTGCTATGAAGAGGAGAGAAGGCTTGAATGGAATGAGTTTGGAAGTAGGCATGGGGTTGTTTATATAGGGGGGTTGACTTGCTGTAGTGGTCAAAATCTTCCCCTAGATAGCTTTGTGCGAAAGAATATCCGAATGAATTGTAACTAGATGTCATTCTATCTTGGAAGGGTGTAGAAGGATCGTGAGAGTTGGCGGTGCGTGAGAGGTGGAGATGGGGGCTAGGCGGCATAGAGGTGGGGCCGGGTGGCCCCACCTATCATCCACTCGGAGTCATCTTTGTCTCATGTGTTCCTAAATTTATTTCCTTCCCGAAAAACATATATTCGCATTTTATTTCGCAACGGAGGATGGCAGTGGTGTAATTATCATATAATAAAATCTAATTCATCAACTACCTCAAGTGGTTTATTAGGTTCTAAAAAGGTTTTGAGACAGTGGCCATTTACCTTGAATAACGTACCTTCGTTGTTTTGAAGAGTTACTGCTCTATGCGATGAAGTGCTTACCATCGTAAATGGTCCTTCCCACTTGGTTCGTAGCTCTCCATGTCCAAATAATCTAACCCTAGAATTAAAAAGTAATACCTTATCTCCGGGTGCAAATTTCTTCTTCTTGATTCTCTTGTTATGCCATCTTTTAGTTCTCTCTTTATAGATTTTTGAATTGTGATAAGCTTTCTCTCGTCATTCTTCTAATTCAAAGAGTTGCATCTTCCTCTTTTCTCCTACGACTTCAAAGTCTATGTTCCATTGCTTGATAGCCCAATGAGCTTTGAATTCTAGCTCCACAAGTAGATGGCAAGTCTTTCCATATACCAACTGATATGGTGACATACCCAATGGTGTCTTATAGGTCATACGATAAGCCCAAAGTGCATCAGGTAGTTTATCTTTCCATGCATTTCCCATTTCATGAACTGTATTCTGTAAAATATTCTTGATTTGCTTATTTGACGTCTCTGTCTAGCCACTTGTTTGAGGGTGATATGGAGTAGCAACATTGTGATGAATCCCATGTTTCAATAAATAGTGATGGAAATTCCTGTCAGTAAAATATGTTCCTCCATCACTTATCACCATTCTTGGCACTCCAAATCTTGGGAATATTATTTTATGAAATATTTTCTTGGAATGTTTAGCATCAGGAGCTCTGCAGGCATGTCTTCAACCCACTTAGAAACATAATCAACTGCCACCAAGATGTACTCACAGTTCTTTGACTTTAGGAATGGTCCCATATAGTCAATTCCCCAGACATCAAAGAGCTCAATCTGGAGATTGTTAGTGAGTGGCATGGCATCGCGTGAATTTATATTTCGTGCTTCTGACATGCTCCACATCTCTAGATGAAATATTTCATGTCTTCATACATGGTTGGCCAATAGAACCCACTCTGCCAAATCTTTACATGAGTGTGGAATACCCCATAATGTCCTCGATATGGTGATGAGTGGCATCTTTCAATGATTTGAATGCCTTCCTTTGCCGGTACATATCTTCTGAGCAAGCCATCAGCACAGACTCTGAAGAGGTATGATGGATCCCATATGTGGAGATGACTTTTATAAATGAGCTTCTTCTTATTCTCCCCTGGTGGTATATAACCTGCAACCATAAAATTGACAATATTCGCGTACCAGGGGTCTGATCTGGAGACCTTAAAGAGCATGTCGTCCCTCATCGAATCATTGATAGGTAATTCCTGCGGATTCTCAAATTGCATTATAGACAAGTGATCGGCAACATAACTTTCTATTCCCTTTTTATCTTTTATTTCTAAATCAAATTCTTGGAGTAGCAAAATCCATCTTATCAATCGAGGTTTAGCATCTTTCTTAGTGAGCAAATATTTTAAGGCAGCGTGATCAGTGTAAATAATTACTTTTTCTCCTACTAAGTAAGATCTGAACTTATCAATAGTAAAAACAACAGCTAGGAGTTCTTTTTCAGTTGTTGCATAATTAAGTTGAGCTCCTGTCAGAGTTTTGCTAGCACAAGCAATTGCATGATGCTTTCTATCTTTTGTTTGTCCCAAAACTGCCCCACAGCAAAATCACTAGCATCATACATAATTTCAAAAGGTAATGACCAATGAGGGGGTTGGATGATTAGTGCAGAGATGAGTGCTTCTTTAAGAATGTTAAAAGAATTCAAACATACATCATCAAATTCAAAAGAAACATCCTTAGCTAACAGGTTTGTCGGTGGTCTAGCAATATATGAAAAATCTTTTATGAATCGGCAATAAAAACCACAATGACCCAGAAAACTTCAGATTCCTTTGATATTCACAGGTAGAGGTAGTGGTTCTATTACCCGTCTTTTTTGTTTTTTGGCCCTTTTTTTTGAAAGATTCTCTCAAATAGGCCCCTGACGGAAAGATTTCAAAAAATGGACCCTCAGCTTGGCGCCATGGTCCATGGCGCCAAGCTATAACGTCATGGCGCCATGTTTCCTGGCGCCAAGAGCCATCCGACGTGGCCACACGTAAATCTACGTGGCGAGGGCTTGGCGCCACGGATCTTGGCGCCAAGGCTTGGCGCCGTGGATCTTGGCGCCAAGACTTGGCGCCACGGATCTTGGCGCCAAGCCCCTGCAAAAAAAGGTCGGCCCTTCCTTTTCTTCTTCCTTCTCTTTCTTTTCTTCCTCATTCTATCTTCTTCCTTCGTCCGGCCGGCCACCCCGACGCCGCCGCCACCCGCCGACGCCGACGCCGCCGCCGGTCACCGCGCCGCCCGCCGCCCCCGCGCCGGCTGCCGCCGTCCGCGCCGGCCGTTTCTGCCCGGGCCGGCGCCGCCTCCGCCGGCCACCGCCGCCCGCGTCGGCGCCGCCCCCGCCGGCCGCCGCCGCCCCCCCGCCGGCGCCGGCCCGCCCGCCGCCGGCTGCCGCCGCCGGCCGCCGCCGCCCATCGGTATGTTTTTTTTATAGCTAGGATTAGTTAATTTTAATATATATTTTTTTAGTTAGTATTTATTGTTTAGTTTAGTATGAATATTTAGATTGTTTAGTTTTAATATATATTTTAATATTGTTTAGATAGTATTAATTTTGTTTAGTTAGTATTTATTGTTTAATTTTTTATATAGTTTAGTATGAATATTTATTGTTTAGTTTGATTATTTAGTTAGTTATAGTATAGTTTGATTATATAGTTTAGTTTGAATATTTATTGTTTAGTTTTATATATATTGTTTATTTATTGTTTAGTTAGTTATAGTTTAGTTTGATTATATTGTTTTAGTATGTATTTTTAAATTATTATTAATTAGTTAGTTATTTAGTTAGCTAATTATTTTTTAGTATTAGTTAGTTATTTTTTAGTTATTATTTTATTTT
This sequence comes from Saccharum spontaneum, assembly GCA_022457205.1. Lineage (NCBI taxonomy): Eukaryota > Viridiplantae > Streptophyta > Magnoliopsida > Poales > Poaceae > Saccharum > Saccharum spontaneum. The sequence goes on along the minus strand of CM039610.1, from coordinate 34,709,159 downwards.
GATTTAGTTATTTAGTTAGTTAGTAGTAGTATGCTTAATTAGTATTTTTTTAGTTAGAGTATGTAATTTTTAGTAGTTAGTAGTAGTTAATATCTATTTTTTAGTTAATTAATTAGTTAGTTAGTAGTGAATAATTAGTAGTTAGTAGTACTTAGTATATACTTCATATTTATTAGAGACCTATTACTTATTATGTTTTAAATATACTGGAGTAAAACAATTATGCTTAGTATGCTTAGTTATGTTTTCGAACTAGATGGACAACCTAGTGAGCATTTATTATGGAGGAACTGTAGAACGAGATCGCTATGGATATGTTGAGCTTGTTGACATGCAAAGTGTGCCTGTGCTATTCAATGAGAGGCCATCATTCAGTGAGTTGACTGCAAGAGCTCGTGAGGAGGTACATTGCCGTACAGATGATGGCATCATAGTTGAGGGTATACTTCACTTTGGTTACCCTCCCAACATGCTAAGAAAGATGATCCCAATAGGTTGTGCAGATCAGTGGGACAACTATGTGAGATCGGCTATGAAAAGCCAGTTCCAAAGTTTGGATGTGGTTGTGCAGCGGGTGCTCGTTGATCCAATCCCTCTTGGGTTGTCCCCGCCAATGGGTGAGCAGGCATATTTTGAACCTCCCGTCCTGGAACGTGATGTGGATGCAGAGGTCCCGCCTACGGTTCCCGATGCACAATCTACCCCCAGTGATGTGGCACATCCTCCTCAAGAGATCCCTTTGACACAGAATCATCCTAGTAAGTGTCAATTAGGTGTCCTTTTTTTTCTTTGAAACTTAAGTCTTTTCTTTTCATCCACTCTTCTTATCATCTCTTCTTCGTTGTTGCAATGTTGCAGGAGATGTTCCCGATAATGAGGGCGCTCCTGCTGCTGATGCTCAAGTCCAGATTGGAGATGGAATCCGCGCCTCCAATAGTGTTGAAATTATGAATGATTCAGAGCCATATGAGATCGCAAGGGCTGTTGATTCTGACGATGATCGTCCCGTTGGAGAGCTCACGGAGAGTGACGTTGAGATGCTTAGGCGTATTTTTCCCGGCCGTCGTGATCCTATGGTTCATGAGTTCAGTGATCTTACTCATTCAGATCAGGCGTTTGCAGAAGGACGTGATGATGAGCTGCAGGAAGCTCCAGAGGCTGGTCCTAGTATGGAGATAGAGAAGGGGAGGGTTTTCAATGACCTCCCTGCATTGAAGAGGTGGTTGCAAGCGTTTGCAGTGCTACGCAAGAGACCGTATAAGGTCCTGCATTCCTATGTGGAGCGGCATTACACGGTTGTGTGTGACAAGGAACGCTGTCCATGGAGAGTTTGTGCAAGGAAGCAAAAGGTTTCAGGAAAGTGGAAGATCACAAGAGTTGTTGGGCCGCATACCTGTTCTTCACATGACCTCAGCACAAAGCATCGGCAGTTGACATCAACCCTCATTGCCAAGCGGTTGATGAAAGTATTACAGGGAGAGCCGAATATGAAGGTCAGGACAATTATCAAAATAGTTAATGAGGTATATGGAGGATATGACATAAGTTATGGCAAAGCCTGGAGGGCTAAGCAGCGTGCGTGGAAGATGATATATGGGGACTGGGAGGATGGCTACGAGCAGCTTCCAGTACTTCTCAATGCAATCCAAGCAGTGAATCCCGGCATGCATTACGAGTACATCCCTAGGCCAGACGCATGGAAAGATGGGAGGCAGATATTCTTCCGTGCTTTCTGGTGCTTCCCTCAGTGTGTCGAGGCCTTTAGGCACTGCCGTCCAGTCTTCTCCATTGATGGTACATTCTTGATTGGCAAGTACCGTGGCACACTACTCATAGCCATATCGTGTGACGCAAACAACAAGCTTGTTCCTTTGGCATTTGCTTTGGTTGAGAGGGAGAATAATGATAGCTGGGGATGGTTCTTGAGGCTAGTCCGGATACATGTGGTTGGGCCTGGCAGGGAGGTGGGCGTCATATCGGATAGGCACCAGGGCATACTTAATGTTGTGCGAGAGGAGATAGAGGGGTACGCGCCTTTGCACCATCGTTGGTGTACTCGGCACCTTGCTGAGAATCTACTCCGAAAGGATGGTGTCAAGGATAATTTTGATCTTTTCCAGGAGGCTGCTAGACAGCTTGAGGATAGGTATTTTCGGAGGAAGTTAGAGGAAGTTAGAACCGCATCTAATGCAGAAGGTAGACAATGGCTGACAGGTTTGATGAGAGATGTCGAGAAATGGACAAGAGCTCATGACGCAGGTGGTTGGAGGTACGAGTTTCAGTGCAGCAACATGGCCGAGTCATTTAATAAGCTGTTGCTGGGATTCGTGGTATGCCCGTGAACGCTATCGTTCAATTCACATTCTGTAAGCTTGTTGCATGGTTCAACGATCGGCACGCCCATGCATTGCAGTTGCAGAGTGAAGGTAAGATTTGGGCCCCAACACCTCAGGCACATTTAGAGAAGGCGAAGGAAAGGGCTGGGACACATGAGGTCACATGTTTTGACCATGCGACTGGAAGGCATGAGGTGAAGCATACCGGTGGTACTACATCTGATGGCGAGGTCCGAGAGTCGAGGATTCATGTTGTAGTCCTCCAAGATTTCTCATGCACTTGTGGGAAACCAAGGCAGTATCACTTTGTATGCTCTCACCTTGTAGCAGCTGCTAGGCATTGCAACTATGATATTGAGGCTAGGATACCTCATCAGTTCAGTGTCCACACGCTGGTCGAGACATGGAGGCCCCGCTTTGTGCCTTTCCGAGACCCTGGAGAGTGACCTCCATACGACGGTCCAAGGTACGTTGCAGATCCAGCCTACCGTTGGGACAAGAGGGGCTCTAGAAAGAGGACGAGGCACAGGATGGTTATGGATCAGATACCTGGTAGAACGCGACGTGGTAGAGCGACGCCATTTCTTAATGACCCAGAGCAGTACGAGTGTGGCAAGTGCGGTAGACTTGGGCACAATTCCCGCACCTGCCATTGGCAAATTAGTGAGGTGCGACTTGTAGGTGTTTTTATTATTTAATACTTATCATATTGATTGTTCAATTCTTACTTTACGTTTAATTGCTATTTATTTAATAAGTTACTGACAATAATTTCTTTAGGATGGCGCAATTCCACCTTCTGGATCCGGTGTACGACGAGACCCACCGAGGACGTCTCGTAGCATCGGGGCAGGTAAGATTTGACACTCTCATATCACATACTTCGAATTATAAGTGCATATATGTGTGTCAAGTAACATTTGTATTTTGTTTAAATGCAGAACCTTCCCCTCCTTCGTTCTAGAGTACATGGAGGGTTCTTGGAGATGCAGTACGACGACAGGTACACCCCGTACCTATCGAGAGCTGGCCTCGACGTCGTATCTTTTCAGGTTCGCCGTGGCCTGCCTTTGTTCAACTCGGCGGGCTTGACTGCGTTGGTGGACAGGTATTTTTTTATCAAATAGGTTGTATTAATAATCAATTGTCGACGCGGCAATGTTTCTAATAAACATTTTTTTTGCTAAAATTATAGGTGGCGACCTGAGACTCACAGCTTTCATCTGGCGTTTGGAGAGATGACAGTCACGCTATAGGACTGTCAGAAGATGCTCGGTCTGAGGATTCGTGGGAGGGCAGTGACTGGGCTGTGTAGGTCAGAGGGCTGGAGAGCTAGGGTGGAGGCCTTCCTTGGGCGTGAGGTGGGTGACCAAGGAGACCGCACTTCTGGTGTCCATCTCTCCTGGCTTAGGGCGGAGTTCGGACAGTGTCCTCCTGACGCAGACGACCAGACGGTTCAGTACTACTGTAGGGCGTGGATCCTACACTTATTTGGCTCTGTTCTCTTCCCCGATGGAACCGGCGACACTGCTTCGTGGATGTGGATCCCTTGCCTCACAGACTGGGACCAGGCCGGTCAGTACAGCTGGGGCTCTGCGGTGTTGGCTTTCCTGTACCGTCAGCTCTGCGAGGCGTGCCGGCGTTCTTCACCGTCAGCCTCACTTGGTGGGTGTGCGTACCTACTCCAGCTGTGGATGTGGTCGCGGCTGCCAGTTGCTCGTCCGGTGATGTTGGCTCCGCGTGACTGGTTCCCAGTGCATAACGCACGTCTACAACCGACGTGGGCGTACCTATGGGACCAGGTGACAGTCCCTCACGCGAGGATGGAGCGGGCGTATAAAGAGTACACGGACGAGCTAGACAGGCTAATGGCCTCTAGTGTAAGTACAAATTATTATATATGTTGGTTCGAAAAGAAATTATCTATTATGCTATCTAACTAATTGTTTGGACACGTTGCAGGTGACTTGGGACCCGTACGCGAACGAGGTCGCACTTCCTTTTGTGGTGAGCAACATATGTGACAGCGACAGCGATCTCTACAGGGTGAGGTGCCCTCTTATCTGCTTCTATGTTGTCGAGTACCACCTTCCACATCGAGTTGCACGCCAGTTTGGAGCAAGACAACGTTGTCCACCATCTCCAGTTTCGACAAGTGTTGACTTGCACAAGTAAGTGTTCTCTTCTTCGTAATTCGACCTTTTCCAGAAGTTGCACTTACCCATACCACATTATATATGTCGAGTAAGATGGATGAAATCTTTGTTGGTATGTTTGTATGTCTATGGAATGCATATATGTGTGGTATGCTTTAACATATAAAGGAAACTCTGCCGAAATTTTTAGCTTTGTCATACATGTATGCTATAGCGACACGATGTTCACTAACTTCTGTACACGTTTTGCAGGCTCGATTGTAAGAAAAACAGGAAAATCTTTGATTGGGCCCATCACCACCGAGACTACATCGACATGTGGGAGTTGTTCGATGGGAACGTGGACGCCAACAACGAAGCGCACACGAACATAGACTACAGGCGGTACCAAGCTTGGTACCACCAAGCTACTCGTCCGAGGCTTAGGCTGCAGTGGACACAGGATGACTACGCTGACATTGAGTCGTCAGAGGATGAAGACACGGCGTACGACACCTCTACTCGTGTCGGTCGCCAGGTCGGAGCAGGACCCATCTTGGACAGAGTGGTATGTCATGTGCTCTACTTTTATATATTGATTTGCGTAACAATGAATTACAACCTAAAACTTTGTTGTAGGGTAACTCACTCAAGATGTCTGTCCAAGAAATCGAACGGTTTCGTCCGAGGGTGAGGGACGACGAGACACGTAGCTTCCTCGATGTAAGTACCTATAAATATGCAAATATTAGAGTACTAATACGTTCAATACATTGACTAAACATGATTTTGTGCACCAGAGATTGGCACGTCAGCTACGCCGTACCGTGGCGCGTTGTGGTTGCAGGACAGGCACGACGGAGGACGTGTACGTGCATTCTGCACCCAGAGGTGGCGTAGGTTCGTCTAGCCACCCACCTACAGGGTCGCGAGACCAAGGCACCGAGGAGGATGACGATGAGGACGACGATGACGACGACGAGGACGAGGACCAGGGGCACGAGGAGATTGGACCGTCTCAGCTAGACGATGCTCCCTGGACTCAGCCTACGTAGCCGGTCGGTACCAGGCGACGTCGACCACCTGACCCTTATACTCCAGGCACCCACGCTCTTGGACACAAGGGCAAGGGTAAGTCTAGGAGACAGTGAGGGACTGTAGGCGATTTTTGGACTGTATGGACTATTATTATAGACTTTTATATCCTATTGTTATGTACTGAATGAACTACTATGGAGTTTATGACATATGCACTTTAAACGTGGGTGCTGATGATGATCATATATTTGTTTAAGGTGAATGTCATATATAATTGTTGATGACATGTTTATGTGATATCTGTGTTTGGATTGAATCAAAAACAGGGAAAACTCTGCCAAAATTTTCTGAAACATGTCAAGTCGTGCAGTACACCGATAGCATATAGCCTTTTCAGTGATTTATCATGTCACTATCCTATGGTACATCCTCTTTTACAGATGAATTGATTGATCAAGGAATCTAGCCTTTACAGATGAGTTTTCAAATAGGCTTTTCAGTAATTCAAATAGGCTTTTCAGGGATAGAGTCTAGGCTTTTCAGGAGCATTAAAGCCACAATACAGCGGCTCTCCACTCCACTTCTGGCTATATATACACCTTCCTCCATACAATGCTAGTCACTTGAAACCAGAAGTTGGTTATCTACGAGTAGTAATGTCTGGAGGGTCATCTAGAGGGAAGGGAACGGGGGGAGTAAGGGTACTCCCATTGTGTGGGAGGGGTCTCTGGGTCCGGAAGACTTTGATGAGCCAGTGTATCATTTTCCTGTCGAGACCAAGAGAGATTTCACCAAAGAGTGTCCACTCCGAGGATATGATAACCGGAAAGAAGATTGGCCAAAATGTAGGCATGGTGAGGACTGCTTAGTGCAGATGTTCGTGGAGGGTTTGGATGGAGGTCGCCGATTCTTCAAATGTCCGCGAGCAGAGGTAACTAGTTTTAAAATTTGTTACTCAATTTTTTTCTCCATTATTTTGCATCTCATAGGCGTTACCAACTGCATGTTCAATGAAATCTTTGAAATGCAGTGTTCAGAGTCTAAAGAAAACTGTGGCTTCACTAGATGGGTCGATCCTAGACCAATCTATCCCCACGCACAGTACATCTACTACTTGCAAGACCGTATCTTTGAACTAGAAAGGGAAGTTAGCAACGGTTACAAGGACGAGGAAGCAGACGATGCCAGTAGTGGTGCTGTTTCACAGGACGGACCATGCCATGATCCATATTGCAGCTGCCCTAACCACAAGAACAACGGGCCTCCGCCACCACCCCCGCCACCTCCACCATCAACAATGGGAGGGTACTATGGAGAAGGGGCTACACAGTTCGCTATGTGGCCGCACTACTAGATAGAACGAATCTGGCATATGCACATGCCATGTAATGTACTTGTTGTTCGCTCTAATTACCTAAGGCATGTTAGGTTTAGTCCAGGACATATGTGCCCTTGTTTGGTACAAGTTTTGACATGCCATGCCCTATGTTATGCGTGGTGAATTGTGAAATCCAGTACTTCCTTATGTTATATGTGCAACTCGATAACTAGTTTCAGTAACTCAGTCACATTAAACATGATATATCACAACACCAAGCACGGTCCAAAAACTTAAAGTGCATATGAAGTACATGACGACGAATTAAATAACAAAGAACATGCCCTAGGTACATGATTTACCTAAAGTACATCGACCATGTTCGGGGCATACAAGTAGCATACTACTGAGTACAACGAGGCCACTTTCCCTTGTTCTGAGCATCAGGATTCTCCTCCATCGCTGCCTTCGCTCGGCGCACGCGCTCAAGCTTCCTCTCCCTCTCCTCCCTACACGCAGCAACACGCCTCATTTCCTCCTCTTCCTTGTGCTCCTTCGCTGCTGCCTCCTCTCTACGTCTCTTCTCTAAGATCTCCAGGCGCTCCGCATCCCACTCCTTCAAGCCTTGTAGAAGCCGCATGTCAGCCTCCTTGATCTCAGTGTCAATCCACTGCTCAAAATCACATAGCGGTGGAGGGGTCTGCAGCAAATTAAATTGTTTCAAATCCAATTATTAAGCAAAACTTCATATGACACAAATTAATTAATAAACAAAAGCAATTTCTCACAATAAATGTACTGTGGTGCTGACGCTCTGTTGGTTCCCATGCAAAATTAGAACACATCCAATATCTCTGCTTATATGTTGCCTCATCTTCGGAAATTTCTACCTTGCAAGGATCACCACAAAAGCACATGGGTATTGGCACACCGCTAGGGAGCGGCTTTAGGACGTATGGACTTTCGGTCATCCGTCCATAGCTACAATTCAATAAATACGGTTCTAATATAACAAAACAAATAACAATAAATCTTAAAAATAAAGGTTTATTATACGATGAAACGAATGTACACATACCTTTGTTTTCTAGCTTTTCCACGCCTAGGCATCCTACGGTTGAACAATACATACGTATTTTAAAATGTGAAGTTCATAGGTAAAAAATATGCCTTCATTTTACCAAATCGATTCGAATAAATTAAGGAAGGGTGACATGATACCTACCTCTCGAAGATCCACGGATAAAATCCAACTTCTCACGGTCCAATTGCTCGATTAAAGAGCAACGGCAGAAGTGTCTAAATGAAAAACCCGAAGAGAAGGAGTAAGAAAACGGGAATGACTCGGGGAGGAAGAGGGGGTCAGGCTAAAATATGGGTGCTTGGCGCCATGGTGCATGGCGCCAAGCTACGCCACGTAGATTTACGTGTGGCCACGTCGGATGGCTCTTGGCGCCAGAAAACATGGCGCCATGACGTTATAGCTTGGCGCCATGGACCATGGCGCCAAGCTGAGGGTACATTTTTTGAAATCTTTCCGTCAGGGGCCTATTTGAGAGAATCTTTCAAAAAAAGGGCCAAAAAACAAAAAAGACGGCTATTACTTCAATTTTAGCTTTATCTACCTCAATTCCTCTTTCAGACACTGTGTCCCAGCACCATTCCTTCTCTAACCATAAAATGATATTTTTTTTTAATTAAGGACTAAGTGCTTTTCTTCATATCTTTGCAAAACCTTATCAAAATTTTTAAGACAATCATTAAAAGTTTTTCCATAAACAGAAAACTCATCCATGAAAACTTCCTTAATTTCTTTAATCATATCAGAAAATATAGACATCATGCATCTTTGAAAAGAAACTAGGGCATTACATAATCCAAAAGATATTCTTTTATAAGCATAAGTTCCATATGGACATGTAAAAGTGATTTTGCTTTGGTCATCTGGGTGGATTGAAATTTGGTGATATCCTGAATACCTATCAAGAAAATAAAATAAAAAATGGTTCGCCTAATCTCTCTAACATTTCATCAATGAAAGGTAGCGGAAAATTATCTTTCCTAGTTGCCTTGTTAAGTTTCCAATAATCTATATACTTACGCCATCTAGTGATAGTTCTTTAGGGGATTAATTCATTTTTCTCATTTTTAACAAGAGTCATTCCCCCTTTCTTAGGTATAACTTGAACCGGACTTACCCACTCACTATATGGCACAAGATAGATGATCTTAGCATGCAAAAGTTTTAAAACCTATTTCTTCACTACCTCCCTCATCGCGTTATTAATGCTACTATCGGTGTAAGAAATAGCGGTCCTAGCACCAACGAGTAATGAGTGTCTACGCGTCGGGGGTCCGAATGGTGTGCAAGAAGAACATAGGTGATTTATACTGGTTCGGGCCAAAGAATGCCCTACGTCCAGTGGGGAGGGGAGATCTGTATTATCTTGCACCGAAGTGCTCATAGTAGGGGTTACAAGTGAGAGTGAGAGAGGGAGGGGCTCCCAAGTCTCAGGGCGTGAGCGGAGTGTTTGTGAGTGTGGCTCTGCTGGAGTCCTCGCAAGGTCTAGGACAGTTGTGTGATCGTGTGATCGTGCAATGCTTTCTTCCTAATTGTGTCCTCTAGAATGATCCCTGCATGCTCCTTTTATAGCCTCAAGGAGGTACATGGTTATAAGATGTTGGTGTGTGGGAGATCCTTGTCAGGGAAGCAGCCCCGAGGCCTCAGGAGGCCTTATCCGGTGGCGTCGTGTTCTGCACTATAGAGGCATGGAGTTGGTACTTCTGGTACTGCTGCTACATGGTGAGGCAGGCGTGCCACTATTGAGGGAGTGGTTCCTGTCTTTTGGTATTGTAGCGGTGTGCCCCGTCATATCTGGCTTTATGGCCGGCGTGGCGTTACGGTCCTTGCGGTTTGACTTGGCGTGGAGGGCCGAGTCCTCAGGGGCGGGGAATGCGGCACGATCTCGCTCTGATCATGGGAATAGTGGTCTAGAGCAGTCGTTCCGTACTCTGTACACGCACGAATCGTGCGTATAGTGCCGTCGTGGGTGGCGTAATGGTCAGCAGCTCTTCCCCATGCTTGTTGTAGTGGTGGGTATGGTGATTTGACCCCGGTCATTCCCAGCCTGCTGGTTAGGCGGGCACGAGAACGTGGGTGACATCATAGGAGGTCTCGAGCGCACCAATGAGAGAGCGGCGTCAGAGGTTAGCCTCGGACGAGTCGGAGATGGGCGATGCCGTCTCTGGGCTCGGGCGAGGCGGTAGGTCTAGGGTCGTCCTGTGTCCGAGACCCCTGGGGATGAGGCCTCGGGCGAATAGGAGGTTCCCTAAGACCCCCCTGTGGGAGGCCTCGGACGAGGCGGGGACACGGGCTGATCTGCTCTCGCGGCTTGCTAGAGGCCCATCAAGGGGAGATTTGGCCCATGGGTCTTCTTCTGTCGATTTTTCCCTTAAAGGGAGAGATCAGGCGCTTTGATTAGCGATGTGCTTTCGCCTTAATTTGGGTACCCCTAATCATGGTACTCGACAGTAGCCCTCGAGCCTATGGAGGAGTTGGTATACTCCTTCAGAGGCTGTACGTTGGCTATGCTTTTTGTCGGGTTTTGGCCCAGTCGTTGCTGAGGCCTTGGCTTATTTGGTTGCTTTTTCTGGGGGGTGCGCGTGAGCGCACCCGTAGGGTGTAGCCCTCGAGCCTGTGGAGGAGTAGGTGTACTCCCTCAGAGGTTGTATGTTGGTTAGGAGCTAAGTTCACTCATGTTGAGTTTCGTGCCATTGGCTGACGTTGGGTGCCTTTTCCGGTGGGTGCACGCCAGCGCACCCGGCGGGTGTAGCCCCCCGAGGCCTTGAAAGTATAGGGTATGCTTCCAAGGTCTTGCTTTGGAGTAGAGTGCGGATTCAAAGTGTTGTTGGTGGTGCAAAGGCAGCCCCCGAGCCTCTGCCAAAGGCGAGAGGTCTATCAAAGGCTTGCCCAGGTTACCCAAGAGTCGTTCAGTGGGTCTCAAAGTCGTCTGATGGGCTCCAAGGGCTCAGTGCCTCCCTCTGATGGGATCCCACTGGTTGACATCTACGGGGGTCCTAGGGGTGGCTTGGGGCGCCTTGGAACTTTTGGGCTTGGACTTTGGCTATTTTTCCGATTTGCCGACGGGTTGTCCAGCGGGTCTCAGACCCGTCCAATAGGATCTGAGGGCTCGGAGCCTCCCTTCAATGGGATCCCACTGGCCAACCCCTTCTTAGAGATGGAATCTAGTGAAAGGGCTTGCTATCTGTTGTAAGCGAGAGACAACTTTGATTTTGGTGTGGTGGGGTGAGCCCCCGAGTCCTGCGACTTATGACGGTTTAAAGGATCTCGGGAGGGGCGATCCCCTTGGCTAATCCTCTAGTGAGGTTAGCTGCTAGTTCCATTTGCCTTGTTTGGTGGCTAGCTTGCCTCTACCCTCGTGGCTCCTGTTTTTTGGGTTCCTTGGCTTTGGTCAGAGGTAGCCAGGCCTAACTAGGTATTACCAGACGACTTCTGGGCTGTAATCGAGTTCGGGGGGGCCTATCTAGAGGATGCTTATCTCTGGCAAGGCCCATCGCCCCCTCGAAAGCCCATGGTTTAGATGACTATATTACAGTGAGTGGGAGCGTTGAGTTTTAATCTAGGGAACTGGAGGGTGGCAGCTCCATTACTCGGTTTCTAGCGGGAAGTGGGAACGTCGGTTCGAGTTTTGAGATCGCATTGATGATCCTGGGCGGCCGCACAGCCAAACTGACTGCCTGGGGTCTATTTATACCCGGCTCGGCGCTCATTCCCTCCTCACCCGTTGCTCTCCACCATTCACCACCTTTCTCCTAGTACAATCCTACTGCTCTGATGACACGCGACAACTCGCCACGGCAGTCCGAGGAGGTGGACGGTCCCCCAGCGACGCATCACCGCCAGACGGACGACCGAGTGTTCACCGGGAGGGGCCGCCAGTTGTGCACTGGCGGCATCTCGATGGGGAGCATTCGTCCTTGTTTCGCCCTTCCTAGGGCCCTGGCCGGCCCGTCGACTCTGAGGGTGGATTAGGCGGAGGAGCGGGCGCTTGTCCATGCGACGGTCGCGAATGTCGAGGGACAAGCCAACGCTCTCCACCAACTGGGCAATGCTAATCGTGGCGGTGTTGGTGGGTTCTTTTCCTTTCTATCATTCCCCTCGTTCTTCTATGGCTCGACGCTTCTTTCTAATCGAGCTTGAAACCATGTGACAGAGGTGACCATGGAGCTGGAGGGTCTCCGCGCCGCGGTGGATGCCTTTCTGGACTACCTAGGGGTTGCCCCGGGCCCCAGGGAGGACCGGCTCTAGGCCGCACGCCGTCGCGTGACCGCCGCCATCGAGAGTGGCGTCCGCCATGGGACCGGGGTTTCCCTGGCAATGGCGGAGCTGGCGGTGGGGGCCAACCTCACCGAAGTTGATGGGTTTCCTACGGAGGAGCCCCTGCGTCTTCATGAGGACCTGGTGGCTCGCTTTGGCCCGGCTAAGGAGGCGGTGGCTGCCCTCGTCCCTGCCCAGCAGATCCTGGCAGAGCTCCCACATGATGCTGCCCCTTAGGGCTTTTTCTTTTTTATATTGTTAGGCTTATCTTCCGTTGATGCATAGCGTCTTTTATCTTATTGGTATGAAATGAATTAATCGTAGTAGTTTTAAGTTCTTTTACCGTTTGATATTTGTTGAATTAGTAGGACGGCCACCGGAGCATCGTCGGTGGTCTGTATGGCGGAGTCTCCTAGGGGGAGTACGTGCCCCGAGGCGTAGTTAGGGTCTTACCACTGACGTGACCCTAGCCGTTCTTGTGTTCCGAGGCAGGGTCTGCAGCGTCCGGGGCTGATCATGAAGATGGGACGTCTCTCGGCCGGACTTTTTTTGCCCCTAGCATAGTTTCCAAGCTTCAGGTGATCTGTCCTGTTCTTCAGGTCTCAGTGGGTCTCGGTAGGCCGTGCATATGAAACTGGGCCCCCAAAAATCATGCCTCGTGGGTATGATCCGGTCAGGGGGCCCAATGCATTCCCCTCTCGCATCTTTTTTGTAAAGGAGGGGCTGGACAGCGGCACGTCATCCCCCTCAAATGGGGCCATTTTTTGTGGTGTCCGTTTGAGTTGCTAGCGGGTATTTTGTTTCGAGTGAGGTCTCGGATCCTGTTCGCTGGGGATCCGACGTAGGTATCTAGTGACCGACCTCAACCCCTCGACGACCGATTTGGGGTAACCAGGGTCGTTTCGGCACAACCCCGGCGGCTCGTTGCCTTTCTTCGGTGAAAAACCCTCAAAACATGTCATTCCAGCTAAATCCACCCAAAAATATTTTACTCCTACATTAGGAGTGAACACCAAAAATATACCCTATAGGATATCACTCGAATAAATGCTCCAAGTTCTTGTTACTATCTCTCAAAAGTTTTGTTACAGAAAAGAGGCATGTGGCTATGCAAAAGTTATTCATGAAAAGAAATAAGTATTGAAAAAAATAGACAAGTGTTCGAGATATTTAAAATAATGGGTACTCCGATGTCCGCCTGAAAAGAAAAAAAGAGAGATGAATAAGATAGCCCAATTTTTCATGCAAAGTTGTTTTCCAAGTTTCAAAAGAGAGAGATATTTTCAAGGAACATAGTAGAATTAGGTTAACCACCATATATATATCCCCTATATTTCATACGCATACACATCTTGATTTGATTGTATGACTTAACTCTTTTTTGGATCCAAGGTTTGACTTTCAATATATGTATTGCAAGTATGCTCTTTCAAGTTTTCTCCATTCCTATGAGCTCCACATAAGCCTTAGTTGTAGGAAGAGAAAGGCATAACATCACTATTACCTTGGTAAGGATCCACAAATACCATATATATTGAGAGACTTGAGAGTGTCATACAATAGAAGCTCTGAGTTTTATTTTGAAAACTTGCAAAAACTTTGGAATAATGGAGGAGCAAAGAACTTGAGACATAGTGCTTGACTTGATTGTTCTATCTTCCAATTGCTCAAGAACCAATTGAAGGCTAAGAAGCCCCATAGTTGAAGGTAATATATGTAAGTTTGAAAGTCAGATCGGTTTATTCTAATCCGGAGAAGAATTTTTGTTTGAACGCATGTGTACTTTTGAGGCGTGAAAGCATTGAAGCAACTCCTTATCCAACTTTTTGCTGAGTTTAGCTTTGCTTAAGGACTAACAAAGGTTAAACTTGGGGGGCTTGTTGACGGTAGTTAATAACCATATTTAACCATCAATAAAACATGTATAAGGGCACATATGAGAGCACCAACAAAGGTTTAGGGTTTAAACTGATAAATTTCATAAGTTTTGGTGAATCTGTGATCTCTGTAGGATTATTCTAAAAAACCGTCAAGGGGGACCTATTCGTCAAATGAAATCAAGGAATTATTCTGCGGCATATACATGGGAAGGTTCTAGAGGACACCACGCAAAGGCGGGGCCTGAGAGGCCACCAGGTCAGACCGGCCGGTCCCATCCCCATGCCGGTCGGCACCCCCTGGTGCCCCCTCGCCTTCATCTTCTGGAATGTTCCTCCACCGCCTCCTAGGGTTACATCCACGTCGTTCTTTAAGTCGGTTTGATCTAAAAACTCATGCTGAACCCTTTGGGCTATATAAGGAGACCCCAGCCCCCTCCCTGAGGCATAAGTCATTTGGAGAAGACAGAAGCCCTAATTATCCTTAGAGCTCTAGTTTCTAAGGCATAGCTAGTTAGGCTAGGTCTAGAGGGAGGCAAGCAGATCTTCACTTGGATTCCCGACAGTGTCAAGAGCTTGGTTCGGTATAATTCTTGTACCCCTCTCACCTTTGTATCTCTATTATTTTTATATGCTTTGGTATAATTGTATGATATTCATATTCATATTCATCTTATTCATGTTCTTGGTTATAATATTCATAGTCTACTTTGGTTATATGCTTAGTATAGTTGGGTTATCATCATATTTATGCTTAAGTTCTTATAGCATTCACCCCAATGTTCATAGGGTGGGTAGTTGAAAGTCCCTAGTTTGGTTTTGGCTAATTGATGAAACCTAGGACTAACCTTTGTATCTAAGTGGATGATTTAGATAAAGGTGGTCATTGAATATGAGACATGACATTGACTCATATGACCAAGATGGTGAAGACCAAGATGAAGCTTGGCTCGATGGATCGGTTGTGAAGGTGAAGGGCTAGTCGAGGCTTCGAAGCAAAGGACCATGCGATGGTGAAGCTTGAGCAAGACTTGGCGCCGATGGACCGATGCAACGGTGAAGAGCAAGTGAAGTCAAGGTCGATGGATCGAGACGGTCATGTGATGATATGAAGTGGATCATATCATTTGGAGAAACAAAATGGGCTCAAGGCAAAGGTATAACCATAGGGCCATTTTGTTTTACACTCAAGACACCATAGAGGGTGTGAGTGGTTCAGGATCGATAGCCGAACTATTAAGAGGGGAAGTCTTATCGGTTATTCGACGCATGGGTGCCACTAGGTGAATTCATGAAGTGCATTGCATGTAGGGCCTAGTGAGCTAACTGGAAAACCTTTGAAAATGTTTGAGAAAAAGCTAACACACAAGCACATGGAGATGTACACTTGTTGGTGTTGGCACATTTGCAAAGGTGGCGTTGGTCGCGTTGTGGTTTGCGGGTAGAGAGGGGTTTGGGTTCCTCTCTCCCTCCCACCGAGCGTGCGAGTGCGGGATTCAGGCGATTTCGGGGAAATGAAATGCCTATTTTCCACTACGTCGGAAGTTGGAAAAGAAACGGAGACGAACGGAGGTCACAGAGGTGACCGGACGCTGCACCGGACGCGGTCACGGTGTGACCGGACGCGTCCGGTCAGTACAGCGGGGCAGACAGGCGCGTGGGCTAGGGTTTGCAACCGGAGCGTCCGGTCACTCGCGGGACCGGCGCGTCCGGTCAGGCGCCCTGAGGGAACAGCAGTTCGCAAGGTCGATCGGACGCGGTGAGCGTCCGGTCACACACGATCGGACGCGTCCGGTCGTCAAGGGAGCTTACTGGACTCCGACCGGACACTGGCACTGTCGCGTCCGGTCATTCTCTGGAGCGCGTCCGGTCATTGCTTCGCAGGCGCGCTGTACAGTGCGACCGGCGCGTCCGGTCGGTTGAGGGGCGCGTCCGGTCATCGCGTTTGACCGTTAGCGTGCAGTGACCGTTGGAGGATCTAACGGTCGCGTTTGAATTCGGTGGACACGTGGATGGCGCAGGGCGACCGGACGCGGTTGAGCGCGTCCGGTCAGTTTCGACCGGCGCGTCCGGTCGTCCCGAAAAAACGGTCAGTGGAGTGGCAACGGCTCTATTTGTTTGGGATGCTTATAAATACTTGTTGGCCGGCCCTTGGGGAGGTCTCTTGGCATTTTTAACACTCTTGTGCATCCTTTGAGCAAAAGCATCTCCTCCCACTCATCTCTCTTGCTTGATTGCAAATCAAAAGTGAGATTGAGTGATCCCAAAGTGCATTGCATAGCTTGAGGGCATCTAGTGGCACTTATGGGTGGTTTAGCCGGTGGATTTCTTGTTACTCTTGGAGAGTACCGCTCCTAGCCGGCTTGGAGATTGTTGGAGGCATTGGCAAGAGAAGGTGATTGTTCTTGGCCACCTCCGGTTGATTGTGAGAGGTTCTTGTGCTTTCCTCGGCGGGACACCAAAAGCAACTCTAGTGGAATCCGCGTGTCATTGAGTTACCTCACTTGAGAGTGGTGTCTTGCGGTGCCTTGCGGGGCGTGCCTTGAGGGGCAAGTGACTTGAGGGTCACACCGAGGAACCATCTAAGTGTTGGTCGACACAACCGGTGACGTAGCTTGTCGGTGCACAAGTGAACACCGGGTGAACAAAAATATTGTGTCTCTTGTCTCCCGGTGATTGGTCTTCATATTGTGTTGTTGTCAATATTGATTGATTGTATATCATCTTGGTGATTGGCAACATCTTCACTCCACCGTCGGTATAAGAATCATAATCCTCTCTTGCACTTACTTTTACTAGATTATCTTGTGTAGCTCTAGTGGTAGCTTTGCTAGTAGTTTTGTTTAGCTTGTTCTCTAGTGTAAGATTAGTGACATAGCTCTTGTGTGAACTAGAGATCATAATCTACTAGACTTGTGGATAGGAGGCTTGCATCACAACCTTTGGCTAAGCAAAACTCGCTTTACGCCGTTTGTTGTTCTAACAAGTTTGCTTAGTGGTATTTGTAGAATTTTTTATAGGCTATTCACCCCCCTCTAGCCATCTAGGACCTTACAAGTGGTATCGGAGCCGTGGTCACCATTTTAATCAAGGCTTAACATCCTTCGGTGTGAAAAATGGCTCAAATTGTGTTCAACCATGTTGGGGGCAAGCCACCGTTCTTTGATGGTGTTAGTTCTTTTGCTCATTGGAAGAGAAAAATGACAATGTACCTTGGTTCTATTCATGAGAGAGTATTGCAAGTCACCGAGAATGATTTTGCTATCATTGATCCCGATCATCTCACCGATGAAGATAGAGCAAATAGAACATGCAATAGAATGGCTCTCAATACACTTTACAATGGTATTGACACAAAAGTATTTGAGGGCATCAAGGATTTAGAATTGGCTAGTGAAGTATGGACAAGGTTGAGTGAGACATATGAAGGCACTAAGGTTGTGAAGAGTGCCAAGCTATATGGGCTCAAGAGTGAGTTTGAGAACTTCAAGAAAAAGGATGATGAAACAATCATTGAAATGTTTCATAGATTGCAAGTGATAGTCAATGATCTCAAGAGCTTAGGGCACAAGACTCAACATCAAGATTTTTGTCACAAGTTCTTATTGAGCTTACCTAGAAGATTCAAGATGTTGATCATGATGTTGCAAAGAGATGGGCTTGAAGCAATGAAGCCAAATGATTTGCTTGGTGAAGTATTGACCTATGACAAATATGATCAAGATGTTGATGACAAGGAGAAGGTGGAAGATGAGAAGAAAAAGAAGACCGTAGCATTTAATGCCACCTCCTCCAAGGGCAAAGCCATCATCATTGAAGAAGAAGAAGACAACAATGAAGATGGGGAATTTGAAATTGATGATGAGGCACTTGCTCTTGTAGTCAAGAAGATGGGTCACATGTTCATCAAGAGAAGAGGCTTTAAGAAGAGAAATGACAACTTCAAAAGAAATGAGCAACAAAGAAAGTGCTTCAATTGTGATAGCACCGAGCACCTTCAAGCGGAATGTCCTTATGATAAGAAGAAGAACAAAAAGGACAAGTTTGAGAAGAAGAAGAGAGATGCCAAGATGACATTCAAGAAAGGCAAAAATGGTGCCTATGTGATCACTTGGGAAAGTGAAGATAATGAAGAAGAAGAATCATCCAACAAGGCTTTTACTTCCATTGCTATCAACAAGAAGCCATCACTATTTGATTCATCCTCTTCATGCTTCATGGCTAAAGAAGCTAAGGTATTATATGATGAGAGTGATGATGAAAGTGAAATGGAATATGCTCATGATAGTGATAATGATAATGATAATGAAAATGATGATGATGAACCAACTAAAGAACAACTATATGACTTGATGCAACAAACTAGAGACATAGCCATTGCCAAGGACAAAGAGTGTAAGAAGCTTTCAATGAAAGTAGCAATACTTGAGAAAGTCCTTAGTGAGCTTAAGACCACTCATGAGAGTCTAGTGGAAGACCATGAGGATCTTGATAAGGCTCATTCCAAGCTTGAAAAAGCTCACTCATTGCTACTTGAGCAACAAGCAAAGAAGGAGGTTGTTGTATCATGTGATATAGGTGTTACATGTGATATAATTGATGAATCCTTTAATGAACCTATCATCATGTCAAATGATAACCCTTCTTGTAGCTCTTCATCCACCACCACTAACTCTACCTCCACTACTAGTGATGGTTTCACTTATGATGCCTCACTAATGGTTGAGAATGAGACTCTCAAGAGAGAGGTGGATGAGCTCACTCACGCCCTAGGCAAGGCCTATGGTGGTGAGGCCCGCTTGCTTAAGTGCTTGGGTAGCCAAAGGTTCTCTCTTAACAAAGAGGGATTGGGCTACACCCCCAAGAAAGGCAAGTCGGCCTTTGCAACTCCAAAGCCTAGCTTTGTGAAGGGCAATGGTCGGTTTTGCAATAGATGCAAGCAAGTTGGGCACCTAGAGCATAATTGCAATAAAAAGAACCAAAGCAAGAACCTTGTTAATGCTATATCTTTTGATTCTTGCTATGTGCTTACCAAGGGTGTGAAGGGTGTGCAAGCTAAGTTTGTTGGTACACCAATTGTGGGCCCAAAGAAGAAGGCTATTTGGGTACCAAAGAGCTTAGTTACTAACCTACAAGGACCCAAGCAAAAATGGGTACCTAAACTTTATTGATTTGCTTGTAGGTCAATTACAAAGCCGGAGGAAGGCATTGGATTATTGATAGTGGGTGCACTCAACACATGACCGGTACATCAAGAATGTTTGACTCAATCAATGACAATGATAGTGGTGTTGATTCTATCACATTTGGCAATAATAAGAAAGGCAAGGTTATTGGCTTGGGCAAGATTGCAATATCAAATGACATGAGTATCTCCAATGTGTTGCTAGTTGAAAGCTTGGATTTCAATCTTCTATCCGTGGCACAAATATGTGATCTAGGCTACAAATGCATCTTTGGGGTTGATGATGTGGAAGTTATTAGTGTGGATGGTTCAAATGTGGCATTCAAGGGCTTTAGATATGAGAATCTCTACCTAGTTGACTTCAATGCTAGAGAAACTTCGTTGACAACTTGCTTAGTCTCAAAATCAAGCATGGGTTGGCTTTGGCATAGAAGGCTTGGTCATGTTGGCATGAAACAATTGAAGAAGCTTACAACTCTCAATCTTGTCAATGGTTTGAAAGATGTTAAATTTGAGAAGAATAAGCTTTGTAGTGCATGTCAAGCCGGGAAGCAAGTTGGAAGCTCACATCCAAAGAAGAGTACAATGAGCACATGCAAAGCATTTGAGTTGATGCACATGGATCTTTTTGGACCAACAACATATACAAGCATAGGCGGCAACAAGTATGGCTTTGTCATAGTGGATGACTTCACAAGATTCACATGGGTATTCTTTCTTAGTGACAAAAGTGAAGTGTTTGACACTTTCAAGACATTTCTCACTAGAGTTCACAATGAGTTTGAGATTAGAATCAAGAAAGTGAGAAGTGACAATGGAAGTGAGTTCAAGAATACAAGAATTGAAGAACTTTGTGATCATTATGGTATTGGACATCAATTCTCAGCCAAGTACACTCCACAATCAAATGGCCTAGTTGAGAGGAAGAATAGAACATTGCTTGATATGGCTAGATCAATGCTTCATGAGTACAATGTGAGTCAATCATTTTGGGATGAAGCAATCAATACCGCTTTCTACTACATCAATAGACTATATTGTCATCCATTGCTAGAGAAGACCCCATATGAGCTACTTCATGGAAGAAAGCCCAATATTTCTTATTTTAGGGTTTTTGGTTGTAAATGTTATATCTTGAAGAAAGGCACCAGATTGGGGAAGTTTGACAAGAGATGTGATGAGGGGTTCCTACTTGGTTATTCAACTACAAGCAAAGCTTATAGAGTTTGGAACAACTCAAGTGGCATTCTAGAAGAAGTCCATGATGTGCAATTTGATGAAACCAATGGGTCACAAGATGAAGAAGAAAATCTAGATGATATTGGTGGAACTCTATTAGTGGAAGCAATGAAGAACATGGACATTGAAAACATTAGAGCAAAGCAAGTAATTGATATTCAAGATGATGATAAAGATCAAGTGCTCAATTCACCATTCAAGCTAGTTAGTGACTCTCAAGTGCAAGATCATGGTGCTAGTTCTTCTCATCGAGATACATCAAGTGATCAACCAAGCTCAAGCAATCAAGTGCAAGTACTCCAACCACAACATGTTGCAAGAGATCACCCCATTGATAGTGTTATTGGTGATATTAGAAGTGGTGTGCAAACAAGATCAAGATTGGCTATGTTTTGTGAGCATGCATCATTTGTGTCAACCATAGAACCAAAGAAGATAGAAGAAGCTTTGAGGGATGCCGATTGGATCATGGCTATGCAAGAAGAGCTTAACAATTTCACAAGAAATGATGTTTGGGAGTTAGTAGAAAGGCCAAATGACTACAATGTGATTGGAACCAAGTGGGTGTTCAAAAACAAGCAAGATCAAGATGGCATTGTAGTGAGAAACAAAGCAAGACTAGTTGCTCAAGGTTACACTCAAGTTGAAGGTCTTGACTATGATGAGACATATGCTCCTGTGGCAAGATTGGAGGCAATACAACAACAACAACAACAACATAGCCTTTTGTCCCAAGCAAGTTGGGGTAGGCTAGAGATGAAACCCAAAAGAGACGAGAAACAGGAAGACACAAAAAAGGACATAAAAGGAGACAAAAGCGGTCACGGTTCCGGCACGTTGATTGCCAATCTCCAAGCGCTCCTATCCATAGCTAAATCCTTAGAGATATTCCACTCCTTAAGATCTCTCTTAACGGACTCTATTGGAGGCAATAAGGATTCTATTGGCTTATGCTTGTGCACACAACATCAAACTATATCAAATGGATGTCAAAAGTGCATTTCTCAATGGAATTATCAATGAGTTAGTCTTCGTTGAGCAACCGCCCGGATTTGAAGATGACAAGAAACCCAACCATGTGTACAAGTTGAAGAAGGCTTTATATGGCTTAAAGCAAGCACCTAGAGCATGGTATGAGAGGCTAAGGGATTTTCTTCTCTCTAAGGGATTCAAGATGGGCAAGGTTGATACAACTCTATTCACCATGAAGATTAGGAATGATCTATTCATAGTGCAAATATATGTTGATGACATCATCTTTGGATCAACCGATCAAGCTTATTGTGAAAAATTTGGTGCTATGATGGCCAAAGAGTTTGAAATGTCTATGATTGGTGAACTTAGCTACTTCCTTGGTCTCCAAGTAAAGCAATTGAAGAATGGGACATTTGTGAGTCAAGGGAAATACATAAGGGACATGTTGAAGAAGTTTGGAATGCAAGATGCAAAGCCAATTTCAACTCCAATGGGTACAAATGGCAATTTGGATAGTGATCTTGATGGCAATATGGTGAATCAAAAGGAATATCGGTCTTTGATTAGAAGTCTACTCTATGTCACCGCATCAAGGCCGGATGTCATGTTTAGTGTTTGCATGTGTGCTAGATATCAAGCCTCACCTAGAGAGAGTCATCTCACGGCCGCAAAGAGAATATTGAGGTACTTGAAGCAAACAAGAGATGTTGGACTATGGTATCCCAAGGGGTCAAAGTTTGAATTGATTGGATATTTGGACTCCGACTATGGGGGTTGCAAGATCAATAGAAAGAGCACAAGTGGCACATGTCAATTACTTGGAAGATCACTTGTGTCATGGTCCTCAAAGAAACAAAATAGTGTGGCAATCTCTACCGCCGAAGCCGAATATGTGAGTGCGGGGAGTTGTTGTGCACAATTGCTATGGATGAAATCAACTTTGAAGGATTATGGCCTCAACTTCAAGAATGTGCCATCGCTATGTGATAATGAGAGTGCAATCAAGATGATACAAAACCCGGTTCAACATGGAAGAACAAAGCATATTGACATAAGACATCATTTCATTAGAGATCATCAACAAAAGGGAGATATTGCCATTGAGAGTGTTGGCACCGATGATCAACTTGCCGATATTCTAACTAAGCCACTTGATGAAAAGAGGTTTTGCAAGCTAAGGAATGAATTGAATATTCTTGATTTCTCAAACATGAGTTGAATGCACCCCACTCACTTATTGACATGCCTCTCCTTCGACATTGCAAGGTAAAGTTGATTGACATGTCATTCATTCTATGCTAAGGACTTGCTAGAGCATGTAGACATGTTAAGTGGTATGCATGAGCATTCATGACAAATAAAATGAATTTGATGGATATATGTTACCACTATTGCCTCTATGTTTGATTTGATCTAGTGGTGGCATATGACATGTTTGTGAGCTTGCACACCTAGTGTTGAATCTAGAAGATTTGCTATAAGTGTTTAATTCAACATAGGCAAGATAACCCTTATTATGAGGTGTGAAGAAGCTTGTCTTTGGTTCAAATCGTTTTAAATATCTTTGGCAAGTGTTCTAGGTTGAACCAAACTTGATAAATTTTAACCTACTCCATCAAACATTGTTCTTCTCTCCACAATTTGATCCCATTTTTGGGTAAGTTGTTGACAAAGGGGGAGAGAAAAAGATGATTCAACATGATAAAGGGGTAAAGGGGTAAATAAAATTTTTGTTGAACACAAGTAGGGGGAGCAAGCTCATAAACAAAGTTATTGCATTTGTTTGTGCATTTTCATATGACTTGCTCATTGCACATGTATTTAAATTCAATATACATGCTTGTGTGGTGCAATGCTAGTATAGAACTTGGATGATGAAATGATCTACTAGCATGCATAGGAATAGTTTTACATGTGGTATCTAGACATGCCTAAGGTTTTTTTACAAGTGGTCCAAGAACCTTTACATATAATGTTGATCTCACGGGGTTCTTGAGTTTTGTTGGATGTCTAGTTACTTCGTGATGCTAAGGATGGTGTAAAAGGCAACTCCGATTGGTATCACGCTTCAAAGGTCCATTTCTTACACCTTAGCATTATTTTGGTAGAATTACTCTCCCAACACTTCTATCCATGCATATGTGCAAAGCTTTCAATCCAAACTCTATGCACATATGTAGGGGGAGCTAATGCTACCAAAACCGAGCTTGTGATAATTGTCCAAACTTTACTCATGAGCAAAATGATTGGACAAGTATGACAAGTTCAAAACTTTTATTATCAAAATCATCTTTGTGAGGGTTGTCATCAATTACCAAAAAGGGGGAGATTGAAAGTCCCTAGTTTGGTTTTGGCTAATTGATGAAACCTAGGACTAACCTTTGTATCTAAGTGGATGATTTAGATAAAGGTGGTCATTGAATATGAGACATGACATTGACTCATATGACCAAGATGGTGAAGACCAAGATGAAGCTTGGCTCGATGGATCGGTTGTGAAGGTGAAGGGCTAGTCGAGGCTTCGAAGCAAAGGACCATGCGATGGTGAAGCTTGAGCAAGACTTGGCGCCGATGGACCGATGCAACGGTGAAGAGCAAGTGAAGTCAAGGTCGATGGATCGAGACGGTCATGTGATGATATGAAGTGGATCATATCATTTGGAGAAACAAAATGGGCTCAAGGCAAAGGTATAACCATAGGGCCATTTTGTTTTACACTCAAGACACCATAGAGGGTGTGAGTGGTTCAGGATCGATAGCCGAACTATTAAGAGGGGAAGTCTTATCGGTTATTCGACGCATGGGTGCCACTAGGTGAATTCATGAAGTGCATTGCATGTAGGGCCTAGTGAGCTAACTGGAAAACCTTTGAAAATGTTTGAGAAAAAGCTAACACACAAGCACATGGAGATGTACACTTGTTGGTGTTGGCACATTTGCAAAGGTGGCGTTGGTCGCGTTGTGGTTTGCGGGTAGAGAGGGGTTTGGGTTCCTCTCTCCCTCCCACCGAGCGTGCGAGTGCGGGATTCAGGCGATTTCGGGGAAATGAAATGCCTATTTTCCACTACGTCGGAAGTTGGAAAAGAAACGGAGACGAACGGAGGTCACAGAGGTGACCGGACGCTGCACCGGACGCGGTCACGGTGTGACCGGACGCGTCCGGTCAGTACAGCGGGGCAGACAGGCGCGTGGGCTAGGGTTTGCAACCGGAGCGTCCGGTCACTCGCGGGACCGGCGCGTCCGGTCAGGCGCCCTGAGGGAACAGCAGTTCGCAAGGTCGATCGGACGCGGTGAGCGTCCGGTCACACACGATCGGACGCGTCCGGTCGTCAAGGGAGCTTACTGGACTCCGACCGGACACTGGCACTGTCGCGTCCGGTCATTGCTTCGCAGGCGCGCTGTACAGTGCGACCGGCGCGTCCGGTCGGTTGAGGGGCGCGTCCGGTCATCGCATTTGACCGTTAGCGTGCAGTGACCGTTGGAGGATCTAATGGTCGCGTTTGAATTCGGTGGACACGTGGATGGCGCAGGGCGACCGGACGCGGTTGAGCGCGTCCGGTCAGTTTCGACCGGCGCGTCCGGTCGTCCCAAGAAAACGGTCAGTGGAGTGGCAACGGCTCTATTTGTTTGGGATGCTTATAAATACTTGTTGGCCGGCCCTTGGGGAGGTCTCTTGGCATTTTTAACACTCTTGTGCATCCTTTGAGCAAAAGCATCTCCTCCCACTCATCTCTCTTGCTTGATTGCAAATCAAAAGTGAGATTGAGTGATCCCAAAGTGCATTGCATAGCTTGAGGGCATCTAGTGGCACTTGTGGGTGGTTTAGCCGGTGGATTTCTTGTTACTCTTGGAGAGTACCGCTCCTAGCCGGCTTGGAGATTGTTGGAGGCGTTGGCAAGAGAAGGTGATTGTTCTTGGCCACCTCCGGTTGATTGTGAGAGGTTCTTGTGCTTTCCTCGGCGGGACGCCAAAAGCAACTCTAGTGGAATCCGCATGTCATTGAGTTACCTCACTTGAGAGTGGTGTCTTGCGGTGCCTTGCGGGGCGTGCCTTGAGGGGCAAGTGACTTGAGGGTCACACCGAGGAACCATCTAAGTGTTGGTCGACACAACCGGTGACGTAGCTTGTCGGTGCACAAGTGAACACCGGGTGAACAAAAATATTGTGTCTCTTGTCTCCCGGTGATTGGTCTTCATATTGTGTTGTTGTCAATATTGATTGATTGTATATCATCTTGGTGATTGGCAACATCTTCACTCCACCGTCGGTATAAGAATCATAATCCTCTCTTGCACTTACTTTTACTAGATTATCTTGTGTAGCTCTAGTGGTAGCTTTGCTAGTAGTTTTGTTTAGCTTGTTCTCTAGTGTAAGATTAGTGACATAGCTCTTGTGTGAACTAGAGATCATAATCTACTAGACTTGTGGATAGGAGGCTTGCATCACAACCTTTGGCTAAGCAAAACTCGCTTTACGCCGTTTGTTGTTCTAACAAGTTTGCTTAGTGGTATTTGTAGAATTTTTTATAGGCTATTCACCCCCCTCTAGCCATCTAGGACCTTACAGTAGTAGAGACCATGTAAGTGTGGTGCTTACATGCTATTTACCTGTGAATACACTCTATATTCCGGGTCATGTGGTAGATCGCAGATGTGACACTCCCGTTGAGTCCTTTGTAGTCCACTCCTCGAATATAGGTCATAGAAGTAGGGCCCGATTATGAAGGAAGGGAGAGGTTTTTGTACTCAAACTTTCCTAAGTAATGTCCCTTATTTGTAGATACGATGATGATCTTAGCCATGATTACTAGGTGTAATTGTACTAATCAACGTATGCTTTGACTTGTACTTAAGGATGACTTAGGAATTATTCCTCTAATATTCTAACTTGACCATGCTAATGCCATAGATTGAACTGGTCTAAGTGATTTATCATTAATCAATACTTATCATATACATATTTTATATTATGACTTACCCCTGTTGTAGGTAGGATCGTGGTTATGGTTTACTTCTCCACTAATAGTATAAGTTATCAATATATATCCTGCCAGACCTTCCCTATGGTAAAATATAAATAACGATACCTGGAATACTCCCGGGTGAAGTGCTACAATGGTATATCATCTATGCGCTTGTGGATTTCTTATTGTTGATATAATCTTTCCTCAGTTATAAGTGTCATGTTAATAAATACCAACAATGGTATTAACCTCTACACAGACGTCTCAGCCGTCGAAGCGATAGCGAACCCGCATCGCTGACAGTTGGGTCAAAGTACAAGGCGACAGTACTGGTGACCACTACACAGGCAGTTGATGTGCCCACACGACGATTTTGATAGCCTCGACACAGGTGGAGAATTTGCCAATACGGCGGTGTTAATGTACACCCACAATTGGGTCATGCTCCAATACGGTGGAAGTAAGAACCTAATCATGGACGGATCATAAGCCAATCAGCGGTGTTAGCGTACACCGCAGTCAGTCCCAGATGCCGACGGTGAAGGCTATGACCATCACTGCCAATAGCTTACTATCGAGGCTGAAATTGGACTACAATGGGGGTTACGACGTGCTGTAAGAGGTCTAAGTGTAGTAGTGGGAAGGAGAGGAAGGGAGGCCCACCCATCCGAGCCAGCCAAGGAAGGAGAAATGAGAGATGGGCCACATGGAAATCAGCCCATGGTGGGGGAAACAAAGGGGAAAAAGTTTAGTATTTGATTTGTATCTTTTGCGGTTCAACCATAAGTCATAACTAAAACATCATATCTTGAAACAAAAATCAAAATACAACCTATGATGGACTAGCATTGTCATTAATTTGTAATGTTTACATGGTGACCTAATATGACAGAACTCATTTTTTTCACTAACTCGTATCGTTCACCACGAAACATCATAAAATGGAATGACACAATGGCAAATTGCTCTATTGCCATGATATATTCGTCATAGAAGGCCACATATGTTCTAGTAAGATTACCAATCAAGAGAACTAAAGCTAAAGATACATGGATGTCTTATTCATACATCACCTTTCATTATACCATATATGAAATACACCAGGGAAGATTTGATGCTCTCATGGCTATGATTCTACAATGCTCTCCACGGAAAACATGACTCCAAAAGTATATGAAACTATTCAACAAAGAGATGAATGGGATTTAGCATGCATAGAGATGGTAGTGCAGAATTCCCTGTTAGGGAATGGCTCCCCATCACTGACCCCGTGAGGAGGAAAAATCCCTATCCCCGTCCGCACAAAAGCTTACGGGGAGATTTATAAGGATCTAGATGACTAGAGGGGAGTAGAATAGTCTATTAAAAATTTCTCTACAAATACATAGTTACAAGAGCAAAGTGGTTAGTACGAAATGACACTACTTTGCCTAGCCTAATTCACTCAATGCAAGCCTCCTAATCAATTCTAGTAGCAAGGTGATCTACCACTAGAGAGCATACAACAACACAAGAGACTAGCAAGTAAACTAGCTTCCTAGGTGAACTAAGCATGTAAAGCAACTAACTAGCTGAAAACATGAACATAGAGGTTGACCTAGGAAAGGCACAAGCTCCCACTTAATTTATAATTTTGGTGGACTTAGAACTTGTTTGGTATAGTAGTGTGGAGAAGGGCTTCCCTAGGAAGTTTCATAAATGGAGTAAAGGAGCGGCCATAAGAACTAGGCTTGGTTTATTTAATTTCTATGTTTAAGTACAAATAGGGGAATGGGGAGAAGCATAGTCAGGAGAAAATTGTGGAAAAGTGAATCATTTAACTGCTAGTTTCAGTTTATTTTAGCCACTAAGCGGCTTACGAAACATGCTCTTAGACTTAGACCCTGTTTGGTATAGCTCCAGTTTAGGCTCCTCCATGTTCTATAGCGACGAGTCATTTTATCGTTCCTCTTAAATGAATTAGGAGTTAGTGAATGCACTATTTTTGCTTCATTGTCTTTGGTTCCTCTACTGTAGCAATGAGGTAACCATTTGGAGCTATGTTAAGTAGGCCCTGTTTATCTGGCTTATAATCTGTCTTATTCAGCTTGTTTTTTCAGCCGGAACAGTATTTTTCTCTCACAAAAAATCAGCCAACAGTGTTTTTCAGCCGGCTTATAATTCCAGCCGAACGGGCCATAGGGTCTCGCTTTATAAAGCATCCAAGAGAATGAGATGGGTTCGCTCCACATGTAAATGAACATGTTTCTCCTTATTAAGAAGACATGAGCATATTTGTAATATTTATTACTAAATATCTAGGTCCTTAGCACTAGTAAGAAAAGTATGGCAATATTTTTTAGAATTATTTTAAAATTTAGTAATGTTGTTTCCAGTGGTAGATGATACGTCGGTCCATAGTAAGATAGGTGTATGGGATATCTTTGTTAAACTCAAAAGTCAAGATCTGTCGAAGGTACTCACGGAGATAATACGTGCATATGTGAGTTCACAAGGATAAATTTATCGTCGTCAGCATTTGCATTTGTAATATTTTTTAAAAAACTAAAAATTATGAAAACACTTGCATCAATATAACTTTTTCCTAACCGTAGGAACATCAGCCTAGAAAAACACTTCGGACTGAACTAATATATCGTCACAAAAAATAATACACTTCCCAGCTCAAGACTTGAAATCATTACTTTTTAGTAATTAAATTAAAGTAAACGTTTTTAGAAAAAGGATGACACTAAATATATTTATCCGTAAAGTGTAAAATCTTCACTTTGAGAAGCTCAAAAAGTTTTAAAAAAAAAGTTGAATTGAAAGAATGAAGGTTGCAAAGAAGTGGGCGATGTGCGATTCAAGATGGCAACGGGTACGTACCCGCTGGGTACTACAAACCCATACCTATGCCCGCCAAAAAAAATATGCCTATTAAAAAACTCATACCCGCAGACGGATACAAATATGAGCCCATGTCAGTGCCCAAGCGGGAAACGGGTTACCCACGGGTTGCCCGTGCCCAAGAAACCGCAGGCTTCAGCTGCTGCAAGCTCCTGCTTTGCGTTGGTTTTATAGAGCGCTCAGAGCTTAAGTTGTCCATGACTCAACGAGGTAGGACTACTAAATGTGCTTGCTGCCCGTGAAGCACTAGCATAGCACTCAAACCATTTCATCAGTTAGGCCCAAGAGGCCAAGCCTATAGTAGGACAATACGCTGAAGCCGTCCTTGCGTGGATGACGCGAGCTACAAATCCGATGGATCAATATGTTGTAGCTGTCTGATGGATTTACTACTCGAATTTCTATTATCTGAATTTAATTCGGTTATTATAGTTGCAAAACTAAATAATGAACATCTTTTGCAGAATTATCATTTTATTTTGGCTAGAAAATAAGTATCATAAGAAGGATTACTCCTAACACTCCTAGTATGCGCCACTTAATGGATCAATCTAGTTGAGAAATTTACGCCTCGTTTAGTTACCAGAGTCGGGGTGGCCGATTTGGCACAGTGCCACCCCCGACACTGTAGCACTTTTTTGTTTTTTATGGTAATAATTGTCCAAATTTTGATTAATTAGGCTCAAAATGTTCGTCTCGCAAAGTACAACAAAACTGTGCAATTAGTTTTTGATTTCATCTACATTTAGTACTCCATATATATGCCGACATTTTGATGTGATGGGGAATCTTCTTTTTGCATAATGGAATTTGGGGGTGAATTTTGGAATCTAAACAAGGCCTTAGAATATTGTACTCCCTCCGTCCCAATAAATGTGCAATTCTCGCATCCCGAGAAGTCAGCCAGCGCAAATTTTGATTAAAATTATATAAAAAAATACTAACTCTTATGAGACAAAATAAGTACCGTTAGATTGGTTATGAGATATATTTTCATAATAAATTTATTTTGAGACATAAATGTTAATACTTTTTGCTATAAATTTGGTCAAAGTTGACATAGTTTGAACGGCACGTTTCCCATAATTACACAATCAACCGGACGGAGGGAATAGGATGATTTAAGCTACTATTCAATGATGGAACAGGTTTAAAAACCCCCACGGTTTGCGGGTTTAGGTAATGCACTCCCAGTTTCATGCCCGCAGATCCACTAAGTCTGACTTTATGTCCATTAAAAAAGAGAAACTGACCGGTTTCGGGTCTCCGATGCCATTGCCATCTTTTATGTGCATCGAGGCTCGCGTTTGCGCTGGTATCGGCCGGGCCCTCCCCAAACGCAGGTCCCACGCGCGTCCAGCCCACGCCCCACGGGCACCACTGACCAGGCTTTTGCTAGCTCCCGACGCGTCGCCGCCGACAACAGCACGGCTGGCGTGTCGATCCCTCCCGCTCTCCTCGCCGGATCCCCACCCGCCGCGCCCCTCCCTGAGTCCAGTCCAGTGGGGGCAGAGATCGGTTAGCGCGAGGACTGGTCCATTCTTGGGTTGGTAAGCAACTATCGCTCACTTTCTTGGATGGATTCCTTCCAATCAAACCCAGATTCTTCTCCCTTGTCCATTCGGTGTTAGCTCTGGGTATGTGTGCTGCTAACCCGATCTGTCCATTCATGACTCGATTAGGGTCTTCGTCTCCAGCTCGCAAGATCGACACTGGTTGGCACTGATTGTAGCACTTCGTGGCGCCTGATTGGGTCGCGGGTGCGGATTGCCCTCCACGAATTTGGGGCTTGGTCCAGCTGAACCCCCATGACCCAAGCGAAGTCCGCTCCGGGGAGGAGGGAGATGGGCCGGGGGCGGTCGCCAGAACCGCTCGATTTCTTCATATGGACTGTCGAGGTTGCTCATCTGTGTCCCCCTCTTTTGCTTTGCTGCTGCAAATGCTATTCTTGCGGAAACTAGTGGTCTTTAGCTTCGGAGAATTAGCTAGGAGATTGGGAAATCCGTGCAACAGTGTTCTCCCTCTGACCATCCTTGGCTTGTTGTCAGGCTCTATGGGGAAGGAATATACTGTAGTGTAACATAGTTCTAAATGTTTACCCAGTTGAGTTTCAACCGTTTTGGAGGGGATTTGGTGATATTGTTGGTTATAAGCCTAGCTTGTAAGCTGTCACTTTTTTAGGCATGTGGGAAATCAGTAGTGTGATTTCTTGAAAAGAGTCTTAGGAACTTGATATTTTATATGCTGTTGTCCCTTTCAATTTAATGTACTGTTAGTTCTAGTGACCACTGAGTATTGAGGTTTCAGTTATTCAATTGTTCTCTGTCTTTTCCTACATGTTATTCATTAGATTTTTTTTTTCTTTTGCATCTTATATTGTCCCTGGATTCTTTCATTTTGATGGCTTTGGAACTTGCACATTAGAGAGGCTAACGTACTCAGTGTTATCCTAAATGCTAAACGCTAAACGGTAAATAGTCAGTCAACCGTAGTTTACCGTCTGTGCCATTTAGTTGCTGTTTAAATGGGGTTAAACGGTCTAGACGGTTTTGTGTAGTACCACTAAAATATACATATTCATGTATGTAAAATTTAAGTATACAAGAAAGTATACACATTTATGTATATAAAAATATGTATTCCAGCAAATAATTTTTTCAGAAATAAAATAAATCCCACTCCACCTTATATGTTTACAACATTGATTAGTTGAGTACTGATGTGGTAGTTGTAATCCTTCTATTGAATAAACGTAAGCTAAATAGCCATTTAGTCTGTTTAATCACATCTAACTCTATCCTGTTTATGCTGTTTGAACCGTTTTAGGCGGTTTAAACAGTCCAACCATTTAGGTCCTAAACGAAACGATTGGCCTTCGTTTAGGGATCATACTATATATCCTTAATTGAATCTTATAAGCAAATGGGATGCTTATCCTTATCCTGAACATTGTTTTTGAGGCGTTGCCTAGTCGTCGCCTAGGCGACAAGGCGTGCTACGGGCGCTGGGCGTCGGGGTCGCCACAACCTCTAACGGTATGGCATCCGCCTCACTCGATTAGGCGTCGACTATCACTAGGCGAAGAATGGCGTCCTCCGGACGCCTAGAGCCTTGCCGCAGACGCTAGATGCGAACTCGCGGGGGAAAAGCGCCAATATCACTGTGGCCCCGCTGGAATCGACCGCGCGTCCGCGCCAAAAGCAAAGGGACGGGAATTGACCCAGCATATACTGCTCCTCGCACGCGAAATCTCTCGGTCAAGGCTTTTACCGTGAGTGCGGGCGAGGGAGAGGAAGAGAGAAGGGGGCGGGCGAGGGAAGAGGAAGAGAGAAGGGGGCGGGCGGACATCCGCTTGGCTGCTCCTCTGCTTGAGTCCACCGGCTGGTCGCCCCTGCCGCAGAGCCGCCCCTGCATCTCCGTTCAGTCTTCTGCACCTTCCGTGGAGCCGCTCCTGCATCTGAGCCGCTGCAGCCATCGGCCGTCCGCACCTGCTCGTCCGCCTGGAGACTCTACTTGTCCACCTGGGACTCTGCTCGTCCGCTTGGAGTCTCTCTGCTCATCCGCCTCGTATGCGCCCTGCCTCCTCTCTGGTCTCCTTTGCAGCCCTGCTTCCCTCCTCTTCCTCTGTTTCTTTCCTGTCTCTCCTCTGCTTGTGCTTTGAGTTTTTTTTAAGATGCTGACTGGAAGTGCTCGAGTTAGAGTGGAGATGGAAAAGTGCTTGAATAATCATCCCCAGATGATACTGACTAGAGATTTCAGATCTGCACTTGTGCTACTTATATTTGTTTTGCCCTAGCAGCACTAGCCATTAAGTTATATTGTGTTATTAGAGACTAATTTGTTGCTATTGAGTGATGAGAGATTTCAGATTTGCTATTTTGCTACTTTAAGTTGTGCACTAGCACTCTGGTAGCACTATTTATTATGGTATTACATGCTAAGACTTGGCAATATTAAGGTATGATTTGCTTCTGAATTTTAGTAGCACTATATACCAAGATGATCGTATGGCGCCTAAAATGTGTGCATGGCGTCGCCTAGGCGTCCGCCATAAACGCCTAGGCGTTGTGAAGGGTACTTTGATTGACCAGTTAATACTCATTTGCCCTTGAAGTATTCTTAGACATTTTCTGAACTGACTATACTCCATCCTCAAGACCTCAAACAGAAAGTGGTTTGGGCTGTGATTGGTCCTTGTTCAGGCTGAAGCTAGGTTGGGCCTATAAGTTCAGGTGGTGCTTGGGCTGTGTTATATTAGGCTGCCCATGGACTGGGGTCCAGGTTAGAGTAGACCAAGGTCGAGCTGATTGTTAGGGATTGTATTGATTGTATTGCTACAATATATATGTTTTGTTTCGTTTTCTCTCATTTCTTGTCACAGCAATAGTTTTATTATTTACTTCTTTAGATACACACACTAAATCACTTTGTAACTGGCTTGGCCTTGAAATTTTTGGTCATTGCAGAATGTATCACTTATTATTTCCCCCATTGCTTATATATCGAAATGCCAAACTAGCTGTGCCATAAACGCGTTGTTGTTTTCTGTTAGAAGTCTGCCTTTGTATTGATCCTTTCTTCTATGCCTTTAAGACAGCCCTATGTTATGCTCTTTTTTCAGTTTCCCAAGTCGAATGATCTGAAGCTTGAAATTCTCTGGCTTGTTTTCTTATTTGTTTATTACACCACAGCATCTTTTGCCCAATACAAAAAGTTTTCCATAGTTGCATAGGTCATGTGCAGACAGATTATAGTGTCATTTAACGACTTGGCATCCATATACTCTGTTATTTTTCTCCTCTTGCCATTGGTATGTTTCTTAATTTTCATTCAGCATATCTGGTTGCAGTTTAGTACAATTTCATCTTTGAATTTCAGGAGTTTCTAATCTAGAATCTTGTCTTGTTAAGCTTTTATAGTTTAGAACCATATTTGGGCCAGCATAGTACTTTTAGTTTATTATGACTACAATTGATAGGGTCCAATGATAGAGTTCAAAAGGCTATATTGTCACCTCAAGATGTTTGACTATTCACCTAATGAGGTAACTATTTTCTTTCAGGATGTTGGATTATGGCTGGAAGAAATAAATCTTGGTGGCTACAGACAAGTATTTGAAGAAAATGGTGTCAATGGAGAATATCTAGAAAGCTTGTCCATGTTTACTACTGAGCAAATTCTGCGCTTTATTAGGCGGTGCCATATGAAATGGGGAGACTTTATCACACTGTGCAAAGAGTTGAGGCGCATTAAGGGTTTGTATGATTATTGTTCTTATTTAGCCTTTCACATCAAGGACTCTATAACCCATTTCTTCTATGTTCTGCCTTATAATAGTTGTGGTGCTCCATATATACACATTTTCTCTTTCGGTTCCACTTGACTTTATAACAAATGAGAAGTAGTCCATTAGAAAGAAATTTTCATTTCCTCCCACTGATGCTACCTTTTTTGGCATTTACAAAAGCAGCTAAAAAAACTAGTGTTTGAAGTGGTAAAAACTCAGTTGCTCATTTATGTAGATTGGTTTAGCTAATTCTTTTGCTGAAGTTTTGTGCATATAAACTGTCATTGCCAAGTTACCGGCAGCAGTTTGAGACTTGAGTTAATCATGACTCCATTACCAAACTTATGTGGCACTACATCTGGTCTAAAATAGATGTTTTAACTTCTTGCCATCAAACCTTTGAAGTTTTGACCACTATTATACATAAAATACATGTGAAATGGTAAATATGATGTTAAGAGTTGCCACAAACAATACTGGATATAGTTAGAAAAAAAATTCTTTAGTGGTCCATTTGACACAATATGAACACCTTAAATGAGAACAAGTCAGACCAGGTGGGGTATTGTTCGAAGATCAGCTATGAACTTAGGTGGTTAGACCTCAGTATCACTCACTTCAAAGAATGCAGTGCGCCTTCCTAGTTATGGACTGATCTCTTCAGAATGCTGGACCCATTGATAATGATAACATTGACGCGACAGCACTTTGAGAATAGTAAGGAGAGACTGTAAGCAAATAGGATGTGTGATTGAAGCTACTATTTTTGGTTATTTCTGTTTTGGATAGTTTCAATATGTTTAGCATAGTGACTAGTGAGGTTTTGGTAAGTTCAATATATGCTGCTACTGAATACTGGATATCTTTGCCATGAACGCTAAGCACCCTTAAGTGAGTTATTGAGTTGTTTTGTTTGTAATGTTGAGATATCATGCTTTTGTCTATATGTATTCTTTGGAAGTCTCTGCTTGAACTCTGAACGAAGTTTGGTGTAACTAATGCTGATTGTAAAATCCAGTCGCCTGCCTCAAAGGGGAGCAAGAAGTCCGCAGGCCATGGTGGGCGCCGG
Organism: Saccharum spontaneum; assembly: GCA_022457205.1. Lineage (NCBI taxonomy): Eukaryota > Viridiplantae > Streptophyta > Magnoliopsida > Poales > Poaceae > Saccharum > Saccharum spontaneum. The sequence goes on along the minus strand of CM039610.1, from coordinate 34,673,510 downwards.
CATGCCTCTCCGTAGTGTTCGTGAGGGCAGCCAAGCAGAACAGGAAGTCCCGTGTTGTCTCCTTGAAGCTGGAACCATAATGCTTGTGAAGCACTTCGAATCATCGCCTGTGCTCCTAGTCCTCCAGCTCTGTAGGAGGAAGCCTGAGCGCCCACCACCATCGTGTGCTAGTCCGAAGTGGCATGAAAGCTGTTTTCGCTCTGGGTGCATCATGCTCTACTATGTACAACTGGTCTCTTTTATCCGTTATAGGTTTGGAACAGTAATCTGTTGTAGACAAAGAAAGAAACATATAATGTGCAGATGGTCCCTGGCTCCCTGCAAGGTCTGCTCTCTACTTGCAAATCTTCCTGAGTCTTTATGGTGCATGCGATTTGCTAAAAGAATAAAGGATTGGCCAAGACCTCATTGTCCCGTGCGCCAATTGCACCACTGTCTGTGGTACGACTCAGAGCATCTCGAGGAGTCTTTTTAAAATTTAGTCTTATTTGAGTTGAGTATAAATCATTTTTATATCTTTATATTCTCTAATAACTTTTCTATATCTTGTGTGCCTCTAGAGAGTTATTTCCGCTCTCTATCTGGGATAGAGGAGGCCTATATTTAGAGATTGTCTATATTTAGAGATCCGGTTAAAGTGACTGTTGGCATGTATTTTTAAAGGAGTCATCTCGAGATGTCTTATCCACCGAGGAAGTCTATACTTGTCATACATGCCCGTATTTTTTGTACTTATTTTATGAATACATTTGGTGGTAGATAATATACTCTGAGTATTTATTTTAATGCATTTAGTGGTAGATAATGTACTCCTGCCGTCCTTAAATAAATCAATTCTTAGAGTTTATCTTAAGTTAAATTTCTTTAAATTTGATAAGTTTATAGAAAAATGGCAACGGTATTTATATCCTTAAATGAACACATTATGAAAATATATTTATGAATCTAGTATCTAAGACGTTCTTTCTTATAAATTTAGTCAAACTTAAAAATATAACTTAAGACAACTCTAAGAGTTGATTTATTCAGAGGCGGAGGGAATAGATCTACCGGTTTAATTTTTTATTAGAAGTATTCGTGGGATAGGATGTGTATATGTATTCATAAAGGTGAGTGTGTGCGTGTGTAAGATACTAGATTTTGAAGAAAAAAATGTGGTTATATGGCTATTTGTTAAGTGGTAGGCAAAATGTTTGTTCAAGAGTATGAGCTCACTGATCTTCCAACCACCCCTACAAACTCATGGCGGATCAATATGCTGGTCCATAGCATGTGCACGCTGTTAGAGCAAGTATAATAGGAGTCTGGTAGCAGGCCGTATGATGAGGAGGAAGGAAAAAAAAAAGAAGGCGAGAGAAGCAAGTGGATTATAAGTTTGCATCGAGCTAAAGTACAAGAACCAAGAAATTCTGTGAGAGAAAAAAATGTATTATAAGTAAACCAACTAGTATATGAGTTGGCTAATAAGTAAGGATCTATATAGTCAGCTGAAGGCTATATCATTAGCCATTCTCTTCATCCCACTATAAAAGAACGAGTAATTTGTGAGGGGTTATTCATCTTTCGTAACTGTTTGATTTTGATACCGTTTCATATGAGCTTTCCATTATCTGAGATCTTACTTTCCCTCATTGATAACCGTACGATCTAGACATCATGTCATATAAGTTTTCCGTTATCTGAGATCTTACATTACCCCACGCACCCCTTGTAAGATGGAAGATGTGTAAGACTCAAACTCGTATATATGAGCCAAATTAGACACGACACTCATACTATACCAAGAATAGTAACGACGTTTTGGATGCTAACTTGTATACGTTTTGGATGCTAACTTGTACACCGCCAGTGAGGAAGCTAACACGGCACTCATACTATGCTAACCACGTTTTGGATGCTAACTTGTACACCACCATGCCGGAAGCTAATGTGAAGCACAACACGGGCTGCTTCAAGATTAGCTTGTTTGCGTCAACCCAATCTTCTTAATTCACATATACACATGGTGTCTGAAACATGGGCTTGACATAGACACATATCCTTCCTGTGCAACAAATACACAGGATATAAAAGGCTCCGATCATACGAGCCAAATTATCTTGTTTGAAGACTCCAACACTCATACGAGTAAAAAAAATATTAATGCATTGCTTAGTAAGACTGGAGTATATACGTGACCCCAATATTACATTTGAACCCATCATCTATAAAGACATTCTATTTTTGTATTTAAATAAATTTGTTGATGTTATAAATAAATTGACATATTAAGAATTCAATTAACATTCTTATTGCCTTTGAAATGCTTTCCATAGATAAACACGTGTATGTGGCACGGGCACATAACAAAAAAAGGAAGAAAAACTAACATGTGAGGAAGATGTCGACTACCGAGCCTCTTTCAATGGTGCTCAAGTTTCGGAAATAACGGATTGACCTTCCCTGCATTTAGTTTTTTTCGAATAATTAGAAATTACAAATTGAATCAGTTGGTTAATGGGCCAGTCACATTAGGCAGCCTAATAGAACGATGGTCGTTCTATGCCTTGCATTACTTATAATAGCACATTGTGAATGAACAGCAACTGCAACATGGAGGTGAAAATAACCAAGGCACGCACAACAACACAATTCACACGTGACGCAGACAATCCCCTAAATCCAAATAATGTATGACAAAAAAAGGTGAAAAACAAAAATCTAAACATATTTGTAAGAAATAATGCAAAAAAAAAAGATCATGTACATATGCTTTATCCTCTACTTTATGAGGCCAAAAAGAAAAAAAGATACATTGTTTATGGGGCCAAAAGAGAAAAAAAATAAAGTTATGTTTAGATGGACCTACTAAATAAATTAATACTAGCCAAGAATGGAAAGGATAACTGCTAAAAACATATAAGTAGTAAGCTTACTCCAAGATGAATGCTCTTTTTTCCGACCTTATTAGAGCCTTCGGTAGCACAATTAAGATTACGATGGGTTATCCAACCATACAAGGATGGAGGTTCTCCAACCATACGAGGATGGATCGACAGAAGTATGAAAATAGAATAAGATAGAGGCAACACGGGGCATTTAAAAAGGTGTCAAGTCAAAGTGCAGCGATATATGCAACTTAGGCATCCAAACAAACAAATAATTTAAACCTTATTCTACACGACCCGATCAAATCGATCAAGCACTTGTCATCTAACTTTGTTGTATATCAACAATTCAATTAGCATTTCCATTGTGTTTCAAATAGCTTTTAGAAACACGTGTGTGTCGCACGTGCTTATTTACTAGTATTACATTTGAAAGACTATCTTCTATATACACAATTTCCCATCCTATACAACTTTAATGTTGCATTTAATTTGATGCTACTACTATGAAAGACTATATCTTCTACTTTCTTCGTCCTATAAAAGTGTCATTATCTTATATGCACCCTAGAGAGTTAGTCTCACTCTATCTTTACGCACTTTAGAGAGTTAGTTTCACTCTCTATCTTTAGCTAGCAAAGAATAGAGAATGATAATATTTAGATAACCAATTAAAGAAGCTGTTGAAAGGTTTTTTTTATAAAATTTATATTCCTAACAGTGAGGAAGAATATAGAGAATCTTTTAAAGTTGATCTTTCAAAAGTGGAGAGCAAGAAAGATGATTTGAAGAGAAAAATGATAGAGTGATTTAAGAGTCTACTAAACCATATATTTCTTTGTTTGTTTCTAAATTTTACGATAAAGAGATAAGTACGGATGTAAGGTCCAAATGGCTAGAGGGGGGTGAATAGCCTATTTAAAAATCTACAAGCTTCACTAAACAACCACGTTAGTATAAAAGATGGCTAAGCTAATTCTAGCACTAGCTCAACTACACTATGCAAGCCACCTATATAATTCTAGTGAAGCAAGGCTATGATCTCTAATACACACCAACAAGACTAAGTTACTAAGCTACTTACTCCTATGTGATAAAAGCTATACTAAGCAAACTACACTAGGACTAGTACAAGAAAGTAAAGAGCAAGTGACTTGATTCTTATACCAACGATGTAGAGAAGTAAAGCACTCGAAGAATCAATCACAATGATCAACCACAAGAGAAATCCTCGGTAAAGAGATGACACAAGATTTTTACCGAGGTTCACTTGCTTCCCGGCAAGCTACTCCTCGTTGTGGCGATGCACCTACTTATCGGTTCGCGAGCTAATCGACTATCAAGAGTCGAGCCCTCGGTGGGCGCCGCACAACCGCACACAAGATGGGGATACTCCAAGCCACGAGCTCCACTAGAGTATCCAATTTACGAACTCCCGCGGGGAAGGATCAAGAACCCCTTACAACACTTGGTGAGGGCTCCAACAATCTTTAATTGTGAGCTCAATCACCTCCTCTGCTCTAAGCCGTCTACCATGTCGGAAAACACGGAAGAGTAACAAGAAATCCGCAGCAACTCGAAGATCAAGTGCCTCTAGAATGCAACTCTCAAGCAATGCACTTGAATCTCACTCAAGATGTACAATTAAGCAATGAGATGAGTGGAGAGGTTGTTCTCTAACTCAAAAGATGTCTCTAGGTCTCAAAATATGCAAGAGTGGCCCTCAAACCCCGGCCAACTTCTATTTATAGCGAAGGGGTACGCAGCTAGCCGTTACCGGACGACGCAGTGCAAATCGTGCTGACCGGACGCTCCGGTCAGGGTGACCGGACGCGTCCGGTCACTACAGGACAAGCGTGAACAGTGCGCGTCAGAAGTTACCATTGCCGTGACCGGATGCGCTCCAGCGATTGACCGGACGCGCTGCACCTGGCGTCCGGTCGGAGTCCAGTAAGGGTATACTCACGACCGAACGCGTCTGATCGTACGTGACCGGACGCGCCGTGCGTCCGGTCAGCTCTACGACCGGCTCTGCCCCTCTAGGTGCCTGACCGGACGCTCCGGTCCCGTGATGGACCGGACGCGCCGGTTGGAAACCCTGGCACCCGTGCGCCTGACAGCTGTAGAGAACTGACTGGACGCGTCCGGTCAAACCATGACCGCGTCCGGTGCAGCGTTCGGTCACCACAGTGACCACTGTTCGCCTCCGTTTCTTTTCCGACTTCCGGTACAGTAGAAAATAGGCGTTTCACTTCCCCAAAAAGCGCCGAATCCCACCTCGCAAGCTCGCGCGGGAGGAAGAGAGGAACCCAAACCCCTCTCTACCGCTCAAACTCCACCGCCTTCGCAAATGTGCTAACACACCAAGTGTACACCACCATGTGCATGTATGTTAGCATTTCACAAATATTTTTCAAGGCGTTATGTTAGCTCTCTACTAGATCCTAATGCATATGCTCAAGACATTGATCTAGTGGCACTTGAATCCCGAGCTAATCGTGATTGCCCCTCTTGATAGTCGGCTATGTATCCTAAATCCGGTCAATCACTTCTCTACTCATTTTAGACCGGCAAAAGGAAAACCCTATGGTTATACCTTTGCTTTGCGCTCTTAGATCCTTCTCCTCCACTTGATCATCATGTCCATCATTTTATGTGCATTTCTTCATGATCTTGCTCATCATTTTATGCACCAAATCATGTGGTCTTGTGGCCATCTCTCCATGCCATTTCCACCTCCATCACATGTTGCTTATGCCTAGCTCATTTCACTTGATACAATAGCATTAGCAACTTGGTGTCATTAATTTTCAAAACCAAACTTGGGCTTTCAACGGAGTTCTCTTGAAGATGCTCCGAGAGCAACTCAAAGAGTCTCTTTATATTTTTTTTGTATTGATATGAATAGGGATTTTTGGTGAAAAAAGTTTTTCAACAGTTTCTTCAATAAGATCTTCAAATATTATCACCATTTATTTCAGATTCTTAACAAGCTAAAGATGAAGTGTGGAAATAGCTCTTCTGCGCACAAGATATAAAAAGAGCCATTGAAGGGTGGAAATATATATACAACGATTTTTATTTAAATGACTCACCAAATAAGATTTTAGTGAGTATGAGTTTAAGAAAAACTCTCGAACGTACTCTAATTAAAAAAAACTATTAGAGAATACTATTTTTATTTAATCTTTATATTTCTATCGTTGAATATAAAAAACTCTTGCAGTTGATCTAAACCGAGCATCCAAGTGAGATAAAAAACAGTAATTCTTGATATAGGCGTCCGCCCATGCGTAGATGCTCCTGATGGTGGGCCGCTCGCGCCAGCCCAACTACCACCTCTAAAAAAATAGGCTCAAGCGATGGCCGGTGTGGCCTTATCCATTCGAGCGAGCTAGCCTCATCCATTATTCACTAAGCCAGGAGGTAGGTGAGATTCTGCTAAAGAAAGGAGGTGGGCGAGATGCTGACCCAGCTCACTGGAGTAGCTGATGTGACGAATCGGAGATTTGGTGGCGGTGGCGTGGGGTCAGCGATGAAGCCGTAGAGGCAACACATCAACCTCGTGCACGACATCGCATCTCCGTTCCCAGCGCCGCGACGTTAGGGATCTGGCGGCCGCCCTCAGGCAACCACTGCCCTTCTAGCATCCGGCTGCTGGCTTGCGGCCCTTCTGCGTTCTTGTGGCCCACATCTCCGACGACCACTACGCTTCCCGCGTCCGGCTGTCGACTGCTGGCGCGCAAGCAAGGCGACGACAGCTCCAAGGCCCGTGTGCGTAGGAGGAAACGGTGGCTCCGGAGGCTTGCATGCGAGCGGGGCGACACGGCGCGGTGCGGGAGGATGCAAGGGTGGCTATGGCATGAAGTTGGTAATCTGCCGCGGCCTTTTCCACCGATCCTGTCGCGGTCTTCTCTAGGAGTGGCGAGCTCCACGCCAATAGCGAGCTCTACATCGGTGAACTTCACGCACCGACGAGCCTCCATTCCGAAACAGCAAGGAAATATTAAAGTGCATGTTTCAGATATTTCAGAGGGATGTTGCAAGTGTTTCATGCGGATATTGCAAAAGTAGATTGGATGCTGCACATGTTGCAATAGTTGTACACGTATATTGCAAGCTTCTCTTCCCAACGTTTCATCTGTGTTTTTTCAGACGTACGTTACAAGTGTGTTTATTTAGATGTTGCATATGTTTCACGCATACGTTGCAAGTATTTTATCTGGATGTCACATATGTTTTACAATGATTTTCAAATGCTTTTCATGTGTTTTTGTAAGTGTTTTAGATGTATGTTTCAAGTGTTTCATCTGCCTTTAAACGGTATGTTGTAATTGTTACATCTGAATATTTTGCATCTCCTTCCTCACTTTTCCGCTGCCTTTCTTGGTGTCTCCTCCCTCTGGCGTCGGCTAGACATCTGCCGCCTCCTCTCCTCTTTCTCGGTACTGGTCAGCCTGTTCGCTTGAGCTTTCAGCCACTTATTTTCAGCCAGCCAGTAGTGCTTTTCTCTCACAATAAATCAGCTAACAGTACTTTCAGTCGCTTATTTTCAGGGGTAACGCTCGGAATGGTGTGGATCCCACGTGGACGTGCGAAACCCCACGAGAAACGGCTGAAGGGGCGGACGTCCGGACGCGCGGTCAGTCCTGAAGGCCGGGCGGCCCTGTGAAAAAAAACTGAGGCCCCGTTTAGTTGTGAAAATTTTTGGAAAAAAATTCATGTAGCACTTTTCGTTGTTATTTAGCAAAAATTGTCTAACTAAGCTCAAAAGATTCATCTCGATATTTATAGACAAATTGTGTAATTAATTATTTTTTTTACCTACATTTAATGCTTTATGCATACGTCCAAAAATTCGATGTGACAATTATGTAACAAAATTTTAGCACTAGGCCTGAGCATCCGAGCGATCTAAACGGTGTCCAGAAACTTCTCCGCTAAAACATCAGCCAAAGCGTGGCATCAACTCACCGACAGCTTTCTAGCACATGGGCCAACGGCTCATCTCATCGCCAAGCCCTGCGAACGGCGTTCCCATCCAACGCCTTCTACAGGAGCAACCCGCCGCCAAGAGCTGCGACACGTGCACGACTTACTCTACTGACCTGTGGACCACGTTCCATACAACCTCCCGACGGACCCACATGTCAATCCCTTCTATGTACTGCTGCTTGTGGTCGCAGCATTTCTCGCAGCCTGACGCTCCAGAACCTTCTCCGCAAACCGCTAGATCCACCACCAATTCAATCCCCCATTCCCCTCCTCACTCACTGACAACCCGACCTAATCAGTGGGCCCGAATTGCCAGCGACTAACCCTCCTTCCCATCTTCATCTTCTTGCCCCGCAAGGCGCACACCATTTATACGCCTTCCTCTCCCCTTCGCTCCCCAAAACCCTACCCCCCTCCAAAACCCTCGCGGCATCGTCAGTCGTCATCTCCCCTCGCCGCCCCGCCCGAGCCCCCGCGTGTTCCCGCAGCCTCGCGCTTTGCGTGGTTGATTGAAGAAGCGGAAGATGATCGGGGCCTCTAGGCGATCACTCAGTGCCGCCGCCGCCGCCGCCCGCAGCCGCGTGGCTGCCGGCGCTGCCTCCGCCGTCTCCGCCGACGCCGCCGCCTCAGTCCCGCCCCGGCCCGTAAGTGTGGCCATCCGTTTTGCTTTCTTTGTTTGTGGCGATTAGCCATGTTATTAGGTCCGTACACGCATCAATGTGGGGCGTTGTACATTGAATTTGGTGCTCCATTGATATGCTTGGGTTTACCATTTGCTTCTATTGATTGCCTTTTCCTAAATTGGGTAACTACTGTGGAAATTTACAAATTATGTTAGAGGAAAATCTGATTACTCTTCAAATTAACGGTGCAATTGAGTCCCGCGACCTGTAAATGAGCTGTATATATCTGTTATGTCGTGCGATCTCAGGTGAGCAATGGAGCGCCTGGGGTTCCTCAGCAGCAGAAGGGGTTTCTCTCACTGCTTGCGGCACCCAAGGTTGCAGGAACGAGCAATGTTGTGTCCCTCAAGCTGATGGATGGTGCCCTTATTGGGAGACGCTATGAATCGAGTGCGGCAGCAGCTGACTCCACTGACCTGCCGGCTGAGAAGCACGAGTACCAGGCTGAGGTAATTATAGGGTGAATTGGTCTAACTTTGTGCTATCTTCTGCTGAGGTTTGGTTACAAGATGTCATGGTGTTTCCGCAATGTTCTATGCAGGTCAACAGGCTCATGGATTTGATTGTGCACAGTTTGTATAGTAACAAGGAAGTTTTCCTTCGAGAATTGGTCAGGTGGGTTGCAGTTATGTATACAATTTTTTTCAGTTAATGTAACCTCTTTTTATTGAACCCCCTGTTCCTTGTCAAGGCATCTGGTTGAAACTTGTTGTGAAAATGTTATGTAATCACTGCATCATGGACTTTTTTTGGTTTTAATCCCTGACTTAGTTTGCCGTTTCATTTCCTTTGGACCTTTTTTTTGGTTTTAATCCCTGACTTAGTTTGTCATTTCATTTCCTTTTGTTTGTGCTTACAGCAATGCTAGTGATGCACTTGATAAGTTGCGTTATCTGAGTGTCACGGATCCTGACCTTCTGAAGGATGGTCCCCAACTTGACATTCGCATCCAAACAGACAAGGATAATGGAATAATAACAATTACGTAAGTATTAGTTACTTGCAGCAGGCCATTTACTTACCATACTTTTTAATGGAAAGTGATTTTCATTCTCACCTACATTTGCTTCATCATCTTCAGTGATTCTGGGATTGGTATGACGAAACAAGAGCTTATTGATTCTCTTGGGACTATTGCAAGCAGTGGAACTGCCAAGTTCCTGAAGGCATTGAAGGTGTGATCTTGTGGAGGATGGTGTCCTCTGTTTTTAATTTGTCTACATCTGGAATCCCGCCATTTGCATTATTTAATCTCTATTTTACAACAGGAGAGTCAAGAAGCTGGCATGGACAGCAACTTGATTGGCCAATTTGGTGTTGGTTTCTATTCCGCATTTCTTGTTTCGGAGAAGGTATACTGTTACCATGATTTATCTTTATACTGGCTAATAATATTAACGAGCTAAAATTATTTTGGTCATGTACTCTTACTCTTATAAGTGTTTCAACTTTCCTGCTGTCCTATCCTATGAATCTCCAGAACTTGTAATTATTAAGTGAATGCCTTCTCTTCTGTGCAATAGGTTGTTGTGTCAACAAAGAGCCCAAAATCTGACAAACAATATGTTTGGGAAGGACAAGCAGATGCTGGTTCTTATACCATTAGAGAGGAAAAAGACCCGGAGAAGCTCATTCCTAGGGGAACTCGCCTTACTCTCTATCTCAAGGTATGTATGTGCTTATTCACATGCAGAAGGCGGAACCAGCGATTTTGATTAAGGGGGGCCGGACAAATGTGATCGTATTTTTTAGTGTGATAAAATATACATAATTATATGTTTCAACCAATTTTAAAAAAAAATTTACACTATTTCTAACCAAAATCATCATATTTTAATAAAAAATGGGTGAAATTAATATTTTTTGTGCTATAAATATAAATATTTATATAGGTATTTAAATAAGTCTACTGTGCTTGGGGGGGCCACGGCCCCTGCTAGCCCCCCCTGGTTCCGCCTCTGTTCACATGTGATCTAATATCTTGTCATTTGCCCTATTTTAATTGTCATATTTGTTATTTCCAGCGTGATGATAAGGGCTTTGCTCACCCTGAGAGGATTCAAAAACTTTTAAAGAACTACTCTCAGTTTGTTTCCTTTCCCATTTATACATGGCAAGAGAAAGGCTTCACAAAAGAGGTGAATAACCTTTTTCATTTCTGTTTATTTTGTGCCAAACTGCCAATATATGACTTACATGAGGCATCCATTGATCATTAAGGTCGAGGTTGATGAGGATCCAGCAGAAGCCAAAAAAGAAGGTGATGATGATACCAAAACTGAGGTAAACTTATAAGCAGCTGTAACTTTTGATTTTGCACTGCTTTACTTGGGACGAAATTGTGTAGCACTTTGTTACTGGTTGAGAGTTAATGTCTCTGTATGCAGCCTAAGAAAAAGACCAAAACCGTTGTTGAGAAGTATTGGGATTGGGAGCTTGCAAATGAGACACAACCTATTTGGGTAAGACCAATTTCTGTTCTGTCTGCTGATATAATCATGATTTTCTAAGCATGTATTTTCGAAAATTTCAATGTCCGAGGCTTATGTGGTGAGTTTGCATGCGTGCGTGTGTTTATGTGACAGAGTGTCTGCAGCATCAATACTGTGTTTTAGAGAAAAAAAAGGGTTGAACCTTATGGTACCTTTTTGTGCTGTTTGCAGCTTCGGAACCCTAAAGAGGTTTCAACTGAGGAGTACAATGAATTTTACAAGAAAACCTTCAATGAGTACTTGGATCCTTTGGCCTCCTCACACTTCACTACTGAGGTACATGTCTTTGGATTTATATTTTCAATGGTTATTACTGCGATGGCTGGTTTAGATCTCACAGTATAATGTGGCTCCGGTCCAATGATTTGTACACTTGCAAATTTGGTCACAGACATGTTTTCTTTCCTTGAGTTGGGCCTGCTTGGTAGAGCCCCTGCTCATTTTACAGAATCACTTCACAAAATCAGCATAGAATCACTTCTCAGTAAAAAACTGTTTGGCATAGCTCCTACTGGATTCAGTTTTGACACTGCTATGGGAGCTCTGCTAAACAGGCACATCATAGAATCAGCATAGAATCACTTCAGTAAAAAACTGTTTGGCTGAGCTCCTACTAGATTAAGCCTGGAAGCTGCTCTAGGAGCTCTGCCTAACAGGCCCTCCTACTCTGTGATTTCTAACCAAAGTTCAATGTAATGGAGGATACAATCTCTGATGAGTACGTCTAACACAAAAAATATTCAAAACGTAAGAATCTGAAAAAAATACTGGAGGCTGTTTCTGTAGCATGGATTGATCCAGCATGCATTTTATATTCATTCTTGAAGATGATATTGACACTATAATTCTGACACTCTAATCTCTTTTTTGTCAGTTTGATTTGATCTGCTTTTTGAACACCAACAGACAATGTAGTTTATTCTTAAACATCTGTTTTCAATAGTTAACAGCCTTCACTGATTCATGATCTTCCAGTATTAAGATAAAATTTGGCCAGCTATTTAGATCTATATAAAGTGGCAACTATGATTTAGTCTTACATTGAAATGTGCTACAGTCCATTTATATGATCACAAAGAACATCTTCACATGCAAGTGATAATACTTGATCTATTTGACACAGGGTGAGGTAGAATTCAGGTCAATTCTTTTTGTTCCTGCTACAAGGAATGATGATATAACAGATAGTAGGAAGACCAAGAATATCAGACTGTATGTTAAGCGTGTATTCATATCAGATGACTTTGATGGAGAATTGGTATGTTCTTCACGCATCAATCATTCTTCATGGTTTGTATCAAATTTATTTAGTACCAAGTAAATCTGGTATCTGATAATTGAGAATTGTGATTCTGGCCAGTTCCCAAGATATTTGAGCTTTGTGAAGGGTGTTGTTGACTCAAATGACCTTCCATTGAATGTTTCTCGTGAGATTCTTCAAGAAAGTCGAATTGTAAGTTGCTTGACTTCCTCTCTTTGTGACTTTTTGAACTTTGTCACTTTTTTAAAATATTGATCTGACGAGTTTGTGCCACCCCTTTTGCCATTTTCCATAGGTTCGTATAATGAGAAAGAGGTTGGTGCGGAAAGCCTTTGATATGATACTTGGCATTTCTTGCAGTGAAAACAGAGATGTAAGCTTCCACATTTCCTCGTGGGGGGTATTGTCACTTCAATTAACCACCCTTTTCTTTCAGTTTGCTCATCTAAAGTTCATTGTAGGATTACGAAAGGTTCTGGGAGAACTATGGAAAATTTTTAAAGCTGGGTGCCATGGAAGATAAGGAAAATCACAAGAGAATTGCTCCTTTGTTGCGCTTCTTCTCTTCTCAAAGCAACGATGAATTAATTAGCTTGGATGAATATGTGGAAAACATGAAACCTGAGCAGAAGGACATTTACTTCATTGCTGCAGACAGTCTGAGCAGTGCCAAGAATGCTCCTTTCTTAGAGAGACTAACAGAAAAAGAGTATGAGGTGAGAAATAAAGATACCTTAAAGAGTATTCTTTTGTTTAGATGGTTCAGTTATACACTTAAATGTTTTATTATTATGGTATTGAATCTATACCACTCATGCGAATTTGTTCCTTGAGTGGCTGGAGTAGATTTTGGGGCCTGAGCCACTGGTCTTGTTAGTTTTCATGAGTTGGGACATCTTTGTTTTCAACCTTAGTTCACTTTGGGAACGTGTGTGGACAGAAGCCAGTGGAAAGGTAGCTGGGAGAAAGGAGGGGTTCTGCAGAGGACATGGAACCTTGAAAATTTTCAATTATCTTCATTCACCTTTAAATAGACTGAGTACAATAACATGATCTAAAGAGATAATTATGACAAATCTAACCATTGAAATTGAATGGGAATCTAAGGACAAGTACTTGACATCCTCTGGCCACTTTGGACGTGCTGCTGCTGTGGCTGCATGATATTGGAACAAGGGTTTGTACCATGTTTTAGGCAATTTCTTATCTTTGCTTTCCAGTGTCCATGTCTTGCTTTTTATGTTTTAGGAAATTTATTTTTTCTTTGCAGTCTCCATGTCTTGCTTTTTCTTTCCAGAGGTTGCATGTCATTGGAAAGAACCCTGTAAAGAATAGAAGTGTCCCTACTTTGCTTATTCAGTCCCAGTTGGCATCAATATGAATTCATTATTATGTAGTCAGAATGGTTATACTAGAGAGTGAATCTTATGAGAGATTAGTTTAACTGATGCTAGTTCTACCTTTATAATTTATTTTACCTTTTTTTTTTGGTAGGTTCTACTTTTGGTCGACCCAATGGATGAAGTGGCTATCCAGAATCTGAGCTCCTACAAGGATAAGAAATTCGTGGACATTAGCAAGGAAGATTTGGACTTAGGTATGCGCATAATTGTGTCGTGAACCTCTTATTAACTACTAGTAGTACTTAGATGTAGCTGTCTTAATTCTGGCAAGGCTTGTTATTACCATCCATATTGATCACCATGGTACATGTATGTTAAATGTGATCAGTGATGGAAATTCTGTTCTTGTATATGCATTACTTGTCTATTTGTTTGTAGGACGTATTATTTCTTCAGAACTGAGACATCTAATCTTTTACCTTCGTGATTTAATTTTCTTGTTTCTGATTGTTGTGATCCCTAAATGTACCAGGTGATAACAATCACCATGGTACATGTATATTAAATGTGATCAGTGATGGAAATTTCGTTCTTGTATATGCATTACTTGTCTATTTGTTTGTAGGACATTATTTCTTCGGAACTGAGACAACTAATCTTTTACCTTAGTGATTTAATTTTCTTGTTTCTGATTGTTGTGATCCCTAAATGTACCAGGTGATAACAATGAGGAAAGAGAGAAGGAGATAAAGCAGGAGTTCAGCCAAACCTGTGACTGGATAAAGAATCGCTTGGGTGACAAGGTTGCACGTGTTGATATATCCAATCGTCTCAGGTCATCGCCATGTGTTCTTGTTGCAGCGAAGTTTGGTTGGTCAGCCAATATGGAAAGGTTAGTGTCTATTGGTAACTGTGAATCTTTGATGGTTTCTCTGACAGTTGCTACATAACTTTATATCCTTGCTGTTTGTTACAGGCTGATGAGAGCGCAGTCTATGGGTGATACATCCTCTTTGGATTTCATGCGTTCAAGGAAGGTTTTTGAAATAAACCCAGAGCATGAGATAATCAAGGCCTTGAATGTAAGATCTCAACCTGCTGGTCTCTTTCACTTTCAAATATTTAGGCTGGTAAAAAGGACTGTATGCTGGCCAACTGTAGTCAAAGGTCCCGAATGGCTGTGATTTTTGCTGCAGTGCTGTAGGCTGCTGCTGCAAGATAGTATCAGCTAGCTAGCACAATAGCAAAAGAGAAACTTCTGGTGATTAACAGCGGCTGCTGCACCTACAGCCAGAAGTAGCGCTTTGATCAGAGAGAAAGTTCATAGTGCTAAAAGTTGCTTTTTATCTTGATAATTTTTTTTGTTTACGCATTGTGGTAGTTTTGTTATTTTTCGGCCACAAGCACTTTTTTTTTGGTTCTAATGATTTTTTTCCTTGGAATGCAGGCGGCATGCAGGAATAGCCCTGATGATCCTGAAGCTCTAAAGGCTTTGGATGTTCTCTTTGAAACTGCTATGATTTCAAGTGGCTTTTCGGTGGGTACAGTTTCATGTTAACTTTCTGTCTCATAGAGATTGTTAAGGATAACCATGTGGTCCATACTGAACCTTGCTTTTGCTGTGTTTAATTTTGATTTTGAAATATAGAGACAGTAGAGAATAACCTGTTCATATAAAATGAAACCAAGATTCAGCACAGGAAATGTTTACGGCCTTTTATATATCAGTTAAGATGAGGCAAAAATAAATTATTTACACCTAAAACTACCACTTCCCAGCCTTACAACTGAAATAAGTGTTTTTCAAAAGAGAAATTTGAATGTGTTAAGTTTGCTTATTGCATTAGTGTTCTTTTGGGTTGCTAAACTAGATAAGAACGGCTATGATCATCAATTATACCAGTGCTGGCAGTTTGGCACCTCCCTTGCCCTTTATGTTTTACTGATTAGAGTACCACTCATGTTTTTTGGATTGACAGACAAGGTAGGTCGCTGCCTCAGCATTATATTGTGATGTCCTGTATACTGGGTATATGTCGTGTTGTCGACGTGTTGTTTGTTCTTTTTGATTGTGGTTATGAACTGGAAGGGATACGAGCAGCTCATTAATATCTCTAGTTTGTCTTGACTAGTTGTGCAAGTTCTTAATACCTGGTTCTGAATCTGTCACTGCACGGCTACACTTACCTTGTGATTTGCCACATTCCACATCACCCTCATTTCTGCCTTGTTGATATTGCAGCCTGATAACCCTGCGGAGCTCAGTGGGAAGATCTACGAGATGATGACCTCTGCCATCGCTGGCAAATGGTCCTCACAGTCGCAAGCGCAACCTGCCGACCCAATCCCGCAGCACGCCGCACCTGTGATGTCAGATGAGCCGCTTGAAGCTGAAGTGGTCGAGTCAGAGCCCGTTGAGGCTGGTCAGCAGAAGTAAAGGGGCCCTTGTCGTCTGCTCGTGCAGAACCTTTGTAGCTTTGAACCGTTGTGCACGTGGCAGAGAATTTTGAGTATTTGCTTTGACGGCCTGTATCTGTATCATGAGCTGTGTCACTGGTAATGTAGACGAATTGGTTAGAATTAGAAGATTAGGAATAATTAGTGGTTGAATTACTTGTATTGGTACTCGTTATTCAGTTGTTCCGTTACCCTTGGGTTATGGTTGGAGTTTGTCCAAACTACTACTGCATCCTTTCTGGACGGAGCCACGGAGGTAGTAGTATTTTTTTGATGGAACGCCATTCCTTTGTTTTGAATTTTGATGGCAGTTGTGAGTTATACTGTTTGCTGATTTATTGTGAGAGAAAAATACTGAACCATGGCTGCTGACAAGTGTTGGGAAATTGACTTCGTCCAAAAAACTCAAGCCCAAACTTTGGAGTATGAAAATGTATAAAGTTTTCTAATGTAATTTACTTGTAGGAAAAAGTATAGCGAAGAATATATTTCGACTTCGTCGTTCAACTTTCGACGATCAACTTCGCCTGTCGACTTCGTCGTTCAACTTTCGACGATCAACTTCGCCTGTCGATTTCGTCGTTCAACTTTCAACGATCAACTTCGCCTGACGACTTCGTCGTTCAACTTTCGACGATCAAGTTCGCCTGACGACTTCGTCGTTCAACTTTCGACGATCAACTTCGCCTGACGACTTCGTCGACACAAAGTTGACTTCGCGGTATGGAGAAGAAAACAAGAAAAAGAAGTCTGAAGCAAGGGGAAATGACCACTTCGCCCTTATGTAAAATAAAGAGTGTAAATATTTAGGTCGAGGGTAAAAAAGTCATTTTATGTAAAATACGAAGACTAGGACCCTATAAATACCCCCTCTGACATGTATGGAAGGATCATGAAATAAAGACAAGTTTTGCTCTTAACTTTGTCTTATCTGAAATTTTTCGATGATTGTGTGAATTGTGTCTTTTGACTTGAACTTTTCACCCAACATCTGGCGCCCACCGTTTGTGTGTGCATCTAAAGATCTTCACGACCACAAGAAATAAAATGGCAAGACCAAACAAGAAGACCGTCAATGAAGAAACTGAAGACGAACAACCACTCGGAGAAGACAGAGACCTTACAAAAGAAGTTTCTCAAGGGGCAAACTCTTCAAGAACAGGCGAAGCTGAAGAACAAAGACTAAAAGAACTTGAAGAACAAGTTTCACGAAGGCAAAAAGAACTTGAAGAATGTCGCGCAAGAGCACGAGAAAAGACACTCAGACAAAGAATAGAAGAGGCCGAAGCCACCCTTCGCAATTTAAATGAGCAATTGCAAAATGCAAATTAAGAAGTTATAAATCAAGAAGAATCTCATCCAGCGACAAGAATTTCTCAAGAGAGAAATACTCAGAAATCATTTATATCCATTGATACAAGCTCCCCACTATCAACAAATTTGCAGCTAGCTCAATGGCCTATAGGGTACAAATTCAACATGATACCAACATTTGATGGTGAATCAGACCCAAGGCAATTCTTAATAAGTTTTGAAGCCGCAGTAATTGCAGGTGGTGGGGATGAAACCACACTTGCAAAGTCACTTGTCATGGCAGTAAAAGGTCCAGCACAACACTGGTATTCATCTCTAAAAGCAAGATCCATACACTCATGGGAACAATTAAAGACAAATCTGCTCGTTGACTTCCAACGATTCCAACCAACTGGTCTTACGGACATGGATTTATTCAACTGCAAACAACAGCCCAAAAAACCTCTAAGTCAATATTACAAAAGATTCATTCAAATCAAATCTCAAATCACAAATATCCCAGACGAAGTTGTCATAATTGCAGCAATCAAGGGACTTCGGGCAGGACAATGTGCAACACACCTTACTCGAGAAAAGCCAACCTCACTAGCTCAGCTTTATGAAGAAATCCAGAAGTACTGCAAGTCTGATGAAGATTACAGAAAAAGAATTGAGGAAGAAAACAGCTTCAGGAATCAAAACAAAGGCAGCAATTTTCATCCCCCAAAGCAAAATAATTATGAGCGAAGACACTTCAACCAAGTCAATCAAGTTGAAAACAGCAATTCAACTACTGAATCAAATTTTCAACCTCAAAATCAATACAATGTCCAATGCAACCAAAGGACATTCGAAAGAGGTGGCTTTAATTCAAGAGGAAGAGGAGGACGAGGAGAGGAAGAACACCCTTAAGACCAGAAGACATGTATTACATCGTTCATGGCAAAGGGGCTGGACACACATAAAAAATGTGTCCAAAAGTAAAGAAAAGCATCGAAGAAATATAAGAAGAAAACAAAATCTCAAGTCAATCAAAAGCTGTCAACCATTTACCCAATCCAGTTTGGGCACTCCCAAGCAATGATCCCAACCCCATCATCGTATACCTATGGACCAGTAGCAATGTACGACCCAAATCAATAGAGGCAAAATCAACAAACAAATTTTCAAATTCAGCCCAAATCCTCTGTGGCAAATAGCAATCCACAAGGAAACAACAAACAAGACAACTCCCCATCAACTTCAATGGCAAGCAAAGGAAGAATCATGACAATCATTGGAGGAAACAGTATTGATCATGAAAACAACAATCAGAAGAAGAATTACTTCCGAAGAGTAAACTCTATCTCAACAGAGGGCCCATACAAAAAGACAAGATGGTCTCATCTACCAATCACATTCTCAGAAAAAGACTTGCAACTAAAAGACTATCCACACATGGATGCAATGGTAGTTGAAACAAATATTGATGGTTGGGCTGTCTCAAAAATTCTAGTTGATGGTGGAAGTTCTGCAGACATTATATTCACAACAACAATTGATGCCATGAAAATTGATCGCAAACTTTTAGAAAGAGCTGAACACCCACTCTACGGCTTCGGTGGGAAGCCAATCCACTCAATAGGAAGAATAATTCTTCCTATATCTTTTGGAACAGTAAACAATGCAAGAACAGAGCAAATTGCATTTGATGTGGTGGACATCCATTATCCATATAACACACTTTTTGGAAGGGGAACTCTGAATGCATTTGAAGCAGTAATAAGTTACTCTTACTTATGTATGAAGATGCCTGCAATAAATGGAGTTATCACAGTTCATGGAGATCAAACTGAAGCAAGAAACATTGAAAAAGAATACACTCCCAGACGGAAAAATGTTCATACAATCAAAGAAGAAGAGAAAGAAGAAACAGAAAATGCGAAGCCACAAGCAAAAGCCCAAGCTATCGAAGAAACAAAAAAAGTGGCTCTGGACTTATTAGTCCCAGACAAACAAGTAATCATAGGGATAGAACTTTCTCAAGAAGAAGAAAATAGACTTATAGAATTTCTTTGAATCAACAAAGATGTCTTTGCATGGACGTGCAATGATTTAGGAGGAGTGAGCAGAGATATAATTTAGCACAAACTCGACATCAACCCAAATTTTAGACCCAAAAAGCAGAAATTAAGAAAGTTAGCTGAAGACAGAATACAAGCTGCAAAAGCCGAAGTCCAAAGATTGCTAGATGCTAAAGTGATAAGAGAGGTCCAATTCACAACTTGGCTAGCAAATATTGTCATGGTCAAGAAAAAGAACAGAAAATGACGAATGTGTATCGATTTTACAGATCTTAACAAAGCATGCCCAAAAGACAATTTTCCATTACCAAGAATCGACACACTAGTTGATCAAGCAGCTGGAAGTGAAATGCTAAGTTTCCTGGATTGTTTCTCAGGATACCATCAAATTTGGATGAGAAAAGAAGATGAAGAATTTACAAGTTTCATCACACCATTTGGAACATACTGCTTTGTAAGAATGGCAGAGGGGCTTCGCAATGCAGGCACAACATTCGTCAGGATGACTTCAACAGTGCTAAAAAGTCAGATTGACAAAAATTTGCTAGCTTATGTCGATGACATAGTTGTCAAGAGCAAGAAAAGACAAGATCATATTCAAGACCTCCAAGAAACATTCACAAATTTGAGAAAAAACAATTTGAAATTAAACCCCGAAAAATGTACCTTCGGAGTTCAGAAAGGAAAAATCTTAGGCTGCATTGTATCAGCAAAAGGGATAGATCCAAACCCAGACAAAGTTCAAGCAATTTTGAGCATGAGAATACCTGAAAACATAAAAGATGTTCAAAAATTGACTGGAAGACTTGCAGCTCTAAACAGATTCATCTCAAAATCAGTAAAACGAAGCTTACCAATATTTCAGGCACTCAAAGGATCCAAAAGAGACTTCGTCTGGGGACCCTCGCAGCAACATGCATTTGAAGAAATCAAAAAATATCTACTACAACCAAACACATTGATTTCACCAACACCAGGAACAGATTTGCTATTATGTCTCAGCTACAGAAACAGCAGTAAGTGCAGTATTAGTCCAAGAACAAGAAATAAAACATTCAAAACAGCAAGTACTAGTCTACTACGTTTCAGAAGCATTATCTGGATCAAAATCATACTACTCCGAGATCGAGAAAATCGCATATACAGTTTTAACAACATCAAGAAAGTTGAAGCACTACTTTCAGGCCCACAAAATCAGAGTTCTCACAAATTACCCTCTGAAAGAAGTATTACAAAGCTGCCGAACAACAGGAAGACTTGGAAAATGGGCAGCAGAATTATCACAACACTTCATAGAGTTTGAAAAAAGAACATCAATAAAATCTCAAGTTCTAGCAGACTTCGTAGCAGATTGGACACCTTCCCAATGTTCAAGCAAAGAAAAAGCACAACCAGAATGGACAATATATTACGCTGGTGCATGGGGCTTCGCAGGGGCTGGAGCAGCCGCGATAATTACCTCACCTTCAGGAATAAAGATGAAATATGCCGCAAGACTAGAATTTCAATGTACAAACAACATAGCAGAATACGAAGCCGTTTTACTGGGACTTCGCAAAGCAAAAGCAATGGGAATACAAAGATTGGTAATCAAAACAGATTCACAAATTGTAGCAGGACACATTAAAAAAGACTACAAAGCAAGAGACCAAGAATTAGCAAGATACTTACAATTCCTCAGAGATCAAGAAAAACATTTTGAAGGTTTTACAGTCAAAAACATCTCAAGAAATGACAATTCAGATGCTGACGAATTAGCAAAAGCTGCAGCACAAAACGCAAACCTCCCCCAAGATGTTTTCTATCAAATCTTAAACCAAGCATCCATCAAAGAAGTACAAGTTACCCCCAGAGAGGTCCATATAATACAAAGTGAAGATTGGAGAGCCCCAATCATGGCTTACCTTTGCGGCCACTATGAGCCTGAAAATGAAGTCAATGACATAAGAATGAAGCAAAGAACAAGAAATTACAAGATCATCAACAATCAGTTATACAAACAAGGAATATGTGCACCATTACTCAAATGTATATCAACAGAAGAAGGGAAGAAATTATTATCAGAAATACATGAAGGAATTTGCGGCACACATTCCGGAGCAAGAACAATGTCAGGAAAAGCATTTCGTCAGGGATTTTATTGGCCATCAGCCCAAAATGACAGTAAAGAAATTGTCAAATCTTGCCATAATTGCCAAATGTCTGCAAGCAAGACAAAGGCTTCAGCAACAAATTTACAAACAATAGAACCAACTTGGCCATTGGCAAGATGGAGAATCAACATCATTGGAAAATTGCCTACAACACAAGGAAACCTTCAATATGTAGTAGTAGCAGTGGAATATTTCACTAAATGGATCGAAGCTAAACCAGTGGCAAACGTGTCATCATTCACAATGAAGAAATTTCTTTGGCAAAACATCATTTGTCGTTTCGGAGTTCCAAGGCACATAACAGTAGATAATGGAACTCAATTTGATAGCCAAAATTTCAGAGAATATTGTGACAGCTTGGGAATTCAACTATGCTTTGCATCAGTGAAACACCCACAATCAAATGGTGCAGTTGAACGAGCAAATGGAATCATATGCACAGGAATATCAAAATGCCTAGTGGGGCTGCCTAAAGGCAAATGGGTGGATGAGTTACCTAAAGTTGTATGGGCACACAACACAAAAGTTTCAAGATCAACAAACGTTACTCCCTTCAAATTACTTTATGGAGAAGAGGCAATGACGCCTGAAGAGATACAATTTCAAGGCCTAAGAACAAATATCGAAATAACAGATGAAGACCAACAAATAACAAACAAAGATCTACTAGAGGAAGAAAGAATGAAAGCGATCCAGAATCTTGAGAAATATCAGAAGGAAATAAAAAGTTGGTACAACAAGAAAGTTAAACCAAGACAATTAACACCATGAGATTTCGTCTTGAAAAGAAAAAGAAATGAAGACACAGTCAGAAAGTTCCAGCAAAAATGGGAAGGACCATATCTCATCATAAGGACTAACAAGCCAGGAGCATTTCATCTAGGAGACATGAATGGGAAGCAAATTGATCACACATTCAACATTCAAGACCTACGAAGATACTACCCTTAGATTCTATTTTCATTATTGTACAGAATAGATTAGTTTTACATTTCCAAAAAATTTCAATTCAAATGTAAACGAGCTGCACTCTTTTTCCACTCAGGGGAAACCCTTCACAGGGTGAGTGATTTTTTAACGAGGCAGTCTCTATTGTAAATTCTCATCAAAGTATAAATGAGAAAACTAGTTTCCCTAAAAAAATCCAATCAAAGGCCGAAGAGTATACTTCAAATATACTCGTGCATCGGCAAAACAACCAAAGATAGGTAGCATCATTATTCGAACAAGCAAACAATGATGCTAACCTATCAGAATATTTCAAATTCACTAAGGTGAATTTCGACTTCAAAAAAGAAGCCTGTATATTATCTTCGCCTAAAAGAGCGAATGAATATTTCAAATTCACTAAGGTGAATTTCGACTTAAAAAAGAAGTCTATATATTATCTTCGCCAAAAAGAGCGAATGAATATTTCAAATTCACTAAGGTAAATTTCGACTTCAAAAAAGAAGTCTGTATATTATCTTCGCCAAAAAGAGCGAATGAATATTTCAAATTTACTAAGGTGAATTTCGACTTCAAAAAAGAAGTCTGTATATTATCTTCGCCAAAAAGAGCGAATGAACATTTCAAATTCACTAAGTTGAATTTTGACTTCAAAAAAGAAGTCTACATATTATCTTCGCCAAAAAGAGCGAATGAATATTTCAAATTCACTAAGGTGAATTTCGACTTCAAAAAAGAAGTCTACATGTTATCTTCGCCAAAAAGAGCGAATGAATATTTCAAATTCACTAAGGTGAATTTCGACTTCAAAAAAGAAGTCTACATGTTATCTTCGCCAAAAAGAGAGAATGAATATTTCAAATTCACTAAGGTGAATTTCGACTTCAAAAAAGAAGTCTGTATGATTATCTTCGCCCAAAAAAAACGAATGAATATTTCAAATTCACTAAGGTGAATTTCGACTTAAAAAAGAGAAGCCCGCATATTACTTTTGCCAAAAAAGAGCGAATGAAAATTTCAAATTTATCAAAGTAAAATTTAACTTAAAAAAGTCCGCATGTTATCTTCGCTAGAAATACGAAGTCAATTCATCGTCTTCGCTTAAAAAGTAAGGGGACAGTGTTTTCAAATTCACCTAAAGTGAAATTTGATTATACGAAATACGAAGTCAATTCATTGTATTCGCTTAAAAAGTAAGGGGACGGTGTTTTCAAATTCACCTAAAGTGAAATTTGATTATACGAAATACGAAGTCAATTCATCGTTTTCGCTTAAAAAGTAAGGGGATAGTGTTTTCAAATTCACCTAAAGTGAAATTTGATTATACAAAATACGAAGTCAATTCATCGTCTTCGCTTAAAAAGTAAGGGGACGGTGTTTTCAAATTCACCTAAAGTGAAATTTGATTATACGAAATACGAAGTCAATTCATCGTCTTCGCTTAAAAAGTAAGGGGACGGTGTTTTCAAATTCACCTAAAGTGAAATTTGATTATACGAAATACGAAGTCAATTCATCGTCTTCGCTTAAAAAAGTAAGGGGACAATGTTTTCAAACTCACTTAAAATAAAATCTGATTACATACAGTGCGAAGTTAATACATCGTCTTCGTTTTTTTAAAAAAGGGGATACATCATCCACTTCACATAACAAATCAAATTACATAAAATGTCTACACAAACACATACATAAAAGACATTTTATTCTATCAAAATACATATCAAATAATTTCTGAAGCAACAATAGCTGCTGCTTCATCAATCAAATCTTTAACAACCTTATCTAAAACACGATCCACCTCCGAACTAAGATAGTCTTCGGAAATATAGCTCGGCGAAGCACTTGAACACGAAGACTGAAAACACACAAGGAAAATACCATCAAAATTTACTTTCCAAAATATCTCCGCACCACAATAAAAGAACAAATACCTGAGAAAATTTGCTGCAATCAACAACACGAGGCAAACATCTCTCATTTTCAGCAATCGAGAAATTAGTCTCAAATTCTAGAAACAAGTACATTCCATCATAAAAATATACACAAAAAACAACACACAAAAACAGTAAAATTTATGTTTGCTTATGTTTTACAAACACATTAAAAGAAGGTTTTTCTTCTTCAGTAGCAAACTCCAACCATAAAGTAGGCTCAGCAACAAAATTACCTTTACACATTAACAAGGGCATAACCATAACTCCATCCTGTCCAAAGTTCAACATTTACAAAATATGTTAAAAACTTTTAAAACCTCACCCCTCGAAGCTAGAATCTAAACTACGACAAACTAAAGTACATGATCTCGAGCATCATCATCCCTCGCCCTCTCTTGGTCAAGTCTCTCTTGTCTTCGCTCTGCCTCAACGTCAGAAGCAAATCTCTTCTCAAGCTGCTACAAAACAAAATAAAACAATAGATAAGAAAAATAAAAGAAAAAAACATCAAATCAAAATAAAACATAAGATAACATACTTTCTCCATCTTTTGTTTGGCCTTCATGAAGGCATGCTCCCTTCCACCTTGATTCCAGTACTCATGAAAATACTTCTTGCAAAGCATTTGAGTACGAGTAGAAACTTGGTTAAGAGTTTCCACTGATGGAAATCTATAGCTTTTGTCATATAATTTTTCATATAAGGGATCATTGGTCTCCTTCATCAAGTGAAAAATAGCCCGACTTAAATACATACAACTCAGATCAGCAGAAGTTTGTAAAACAGTAGGCAAATCTTTATACTGACGACAAAGCCAAGCAAAGAACGGATCAAATTCTCCAACTTTCCAGCAAGGATCTTCTGGCTTCACACCAAATTTGTCATAGCAATTCTTGCAAAGTTCCCACAAGTGATTGCACTTGTTATGAAAATTCTGATTCTTTTCAAGAGATTTTTTCTCAAGATAATTCTTCTCTCTCACAACTTTATCAAGATCTTTCTTCGAATTATCAAACTCTTCAGTCTTCGTTTCAAGTTCAGCCCCAACAGAAATACATCTAGATTCCATATTATGAAGAGCCTCAACTGTTTTAACTCTTTCTTTTTCCTTAGCAGCAAGTTGAGATTTCAGAGAATTAATTTCTTCAACCAAACTTTTTTCACGAAGTGCAGCATTTTTCGCCTCATCTTCAATAGACTTACGCAAACTCTTTTGCAGAAGTGCATTCTACATACGAAGTCAAAAACAAAAATAGCAAATTCAAACAATAAATATAAAAATAAAATTTTACGCAAAAAAGAAAAACAGACAAAATAAACTAACCTTATAAATCATGGAAACACTGGCATCCGCCAACTCAAACGAAGATTTGCCAACAAGTTCAGCCTCCGCATCAGGAACTGCGAAGGCATCATCAATGCACTTTGACAACTTTAATTCTGGTTTCTTCGGCATAATGCGAAGTTTATCCAAACCAATTCCAACAAATTTGAAAGTATCTAAATTCACACCTTGAGCTTGGCAGTATTCCATGCAACGTTTATAAGCTTCAAGATTTACACCCTCAGAAACTGTTTCCAAAACTTCAGCCGGAGTTGCAGGTTCCTGGGCAACTTCTTTCATCTTGCCAATATCAACAGTAGTCTCCCTCTAGGAAGAAAAATCAGAGAAAAATTTCTCTGCGAAGACAAACAACAAAGATTATATATATATAATATAATAATAATAATAATAATAAAATTTTTTTTACGCGAAGTAAGAAAAATCACCTGTGGAAACACCCTTTTCAAGTTGAAAAGACACCCTCTCACCAGTAATCACATTGATAATAGATTCAGATAAACGAGAAATTCGATCTTGTTCAGCTTCTTCATCATGAACTTCATCATCAGATTCATCAAAATCAAGGGCAGTGGTACCCTTAATTTTTTGTGCCTTCGCACCAGAAACAACTTTCTCAGCACCAACTGCAGAATCTTGATTTACTAGCAAAATATTTTCCAAAACTTCGCAACCCAAATTAGCACCTCCAGGCAAAATTACAGCTTCAACTTCATCAAAATTCCCTGGATTATCCCGGGGAGTTTCAACAGAAAACCTTTGAGAGGATGGCCCAACAGTCTTCTGCGAAGCCAACACCTCATCTTCTTCTTGCAAACCACCAACACTGGCGGCAACAGTAACCGGGGAAGAAACAGGATTAATTTGGTCTGAAGCAATATCTTCGCCAACATTTTGTTGAGACGAAGTCAAAATAGCTTCAGCAACATCGCCATGGAAAAATATTGGCCTTCAAATTCTGAAAATAGTTATCAAGCGGAGTCAACATAGGCGGAGTCAATCCACTAGAATCAAAAACTAAGCTAAACATTCTCACCTCATCATCACAAGCCATTTTCTTCAAAGTCTCATCAACAAAATTTTCTAACAATTCAGAATCAGACAAATCAGCAGTCTTCGCTTTCTTCTTTGAAATTTTCTTGGTAAGCGGAGGCCCACCCCTCTTTTTCCTGGTAACATTTTCAATACCAGGCTTCGCACTTCTGGCATAAGCAGGAGGCGGCTTCTCCCCATATTCAATCTGAGCAATTTCAAAAACTCTATTTAATCTCTTATAATCCGAACCAAGGATTTTATCCATCAAATCTTTTTCTTTCTTCAAAATTTTTCCAAGAATTTCAACAGCCTTAATTTCAACAGCAGAAATAAATTCCTTGTCTTCGCTATACTTCTTTGGACGAAAAACTTCATTATCTGAAAAAATATAAGTTTTTCCTCTGATCACCTTTTCGTGAAATCAAACAAAGCTCCAACCTTTTTTCAGAGGCCAAATACGGGCAGCAATATACTCTTCGCAAAGATCACGAGCACTTTGCAGACTTGCAGCAAGCTTATACAACTTCTTGCAAGATTTGGAATTTCTTGAACTTTGAAATTCAGGTTTACACTCAAAAATGTTCTTGTGCATCCTTGCAGCCAAAGGATACTTTCTAACAACTTTGTTAGCTTGATTCTTCTCTTCAACCAAAGAAACTTTATGATAAAACCAATACCGGTACCAGTTTTCAACCCACTTATTTTTTGAAGCATGTGCAATTTGTTTAGCACCACGAGCTGGCTTAAAGCTGCAACATCCAAAATATTTGACAACATTTTTACCATCAACCATTTTACTACGAAATTATGTATGCATCTCATGGATTGAACAAAAAGCTCCAATATCCAGATTTCCTCTTTGAGATTTCACTGCCCAAATAAAAAGAGCGATCTTCGCTATGCCATTTGGAGTCAGATGATGCATCTCAATATTATAAGCCTTAAGAATTTCTTCAACAAAATCTTGACATGGCATGCGAAGGCCAGCAATAAAATAATCACGAAACATAACACATTCATCAGGTTCTGACCTAGGAATTGTTTCATTTTTGCGGAGGCAATCTAACATCAGCTTTTTCAAGCATTCTATTTTTTATCATCCATTGCAATTCAGACTCGTCAAACAAAGATTTGCCAAAATTCAGAGACTTCGTGTCATCACCAACAAGCTCCGACTCTGATGCAGAAATATTAGACAAATCTTCACCAGAAGCAGAGTGCTCAGATTCAGCTGGCGAATTTTCAGAAAAATTCTTCTCTATGTCTGACATCTACAAATATATATATATATATATATATAAATATAAATATATACAAAACAAAACATAAACAAAAATAAACATATGAAAAATACAAAACACAAAATTAAAAAACATTATCCTCAAAATTTTACCTTCGCAACAAAAGAAGGAACGACAGAATAAAGTGACTTCGCCGAAAATTGTCTTCGCGGAAACTTAAAATAGCAACAGCACCACCCGTCTTCGATCGCGTACCCTGAAGAAGGGAACATAGCGCAGTATATATAGGTGGCTTCGGAAAGTAACCGCTAAAAGCACTGTTCATAGCTAACGGTCATAAACGGTCAACTCCAAAGTTCGGGACGGTGTTTTTTGTGACTTCGCCTTATAAAATTCAAAATTCATGAATTTCAGGCCTTTGGAGTAGGCCTTCATTCGCGAGGGGCTACTGTTGGGAAATTGACTTCATCCAAAAAACTCAAGCCCAAACTTTGGAGTATGAAAATGTATAAAGTTTTCTAATGTAATTTACTTGCAGGAAAAAATATAGCGAAGAATATATTTCGACTTCGTCGTTCAACTTTCGACGATCAACTTCGCCTGTCGACTTCGTCGTTCAACTTTCGACGATCAACTTCGCCTGACGACTTCGTCGTTCAACTTTCGACGATCAACTTCGCCTGACGACTTCGTCGTTCAACTTTCGACGATCAACTTTGCCTGACGACTTCGTCGTTCAACTTTCGATGATCAACTTCGCATGACGACTTCGTCGACACAAAGTTGACTTCGCTGTATGGAGAAGAAAACAAGAAAAAGAAGTCTGAAGCAAGGGGAAATGACCACTTCACCCTTATGTAAAATAAAGAGTGTAAATATTTAGGTCGGGGGTAAAAAAGTCATTTTATGTAAAATACGAAGACTAGGACCCTATAAATACCCCTCTGACATGTATGGAAGGATCATGAAATAAAGACAAGTTTTGCTCTCAACTTTGTCTTATCTGAAATTTTTCGATGATTGTGTGAATTGTGTCTTTTGACTTGAACTTTTCACCCAACAACAAGCGAACAAGGTCTTTGTTTCCTCTGCTCTTGGCCTCCGTGGGAACTGTAATTGTGTTGGAATGAGCCTGTTTTTGCGCGATGTTTATGGGACGGGATGGTCCTTGAAGAGAATACACTTTTTAGATGCTCTCTTGTTATCCCTCGGGATGTTATCCCTTGGAAATTGAGTGCTGAGGGAGGGGCGGCAACGCTTGGGTGGAGGGGTGAGTCTCTTGTTATCCCTTGGAAATTGAGTGCTGAGGGAGGGGCGGCAATGCTTGGGTGGAGGGGTGAGTCTCTTGTTATCCCTCGGAAATTGAGTGCTGAGGGGTGGCAACGCTGTGAAGGGGCGGCGCTAGCTGAGGTGGTGATCGGTGAGCCCAGCACCAGGCGTGGAGGTGAGGATGGCGGCGGTCATGCACCGGGCACGAAGGCGAGGGCCAGCCCCACACTGGGCGTTGAGGCGATGGTGACGGCGATAGCTGCGATGGTTGTGCACCGGGTGCGAAGGCAAGGATGGTGGCAGCGGCAATGGCCATGGTCTCGTGACGGGAGAAAGAACAGAAGAGGGAGAATGAAGGAAAGAAGAAGAAGAAGAAAAAAAAGAGGCTGATGGAGATCCCACACGTCCGGTATGCTATTCAAATTTTTATGTCTCTATAAGCCAATCAAAAATAGGGATCGTTCGGTCCCCTCACCAAAACAAAGAGCATGGACGGTTCAATCCCTGAAAAACGGATTGAATCCATCCAATCATGTCCCCAAATCCTTTTGCAAAAAAAAAAAAGTACCCAAATCAAACACGTGCTACGCTAAGTGAATGGTGTGACATCCTATCCTGTTGCCACTAACGCTAACGGCCTGACCAACCAAACCCTTGTTTGTTAAAGAATCGAAGTACTACCTAGAACTAGAATCACCCTTGAGTCAAATTATTTTAAGAAGGTGGTCAACTTTATAGGAAAGGTAACAATATTCATACCAAATAAGTATACTATAAAAATACTATATCCGTAAAAGAGCAATTCTTTGTTAATTAAAGTATTTAAAAATTGACCAAAAATAGCAGCTTCCATGTTAACTTTTAGGTAGATTTGGCTGTGCGACACTCGGAAAACATGGAATTGATCGTGGCACATATAGGACACGGAGAACGCATGAGTATTTTGGGAATAAAAAAGTGGGTCAGAAGAAACCATCCGTTTTCTGATAATATTATTGGGCCCGTTCGGCTGTGCTGATAAGCCGGCTGAAAAACACTATTGGCTGATTTGTTGTGAGAAAAAAATACTGTTCCAGCTGAAAAATACGGATCATAAGCCGGATAAACAGGGCCATTGTTATTATGTAAAAGGTAGAAATGACCATGGACTAGAAATGCATGATATAGGCCGGATCAATCAATCTCAATATCAATATAACACGCTGCCCAAGTCCATGAAGGGCCAAGAAGCTCTCATGTTACACTTACACCTGAACAGGCCAGCCCGGATCTCGGTACAGTGAGAAGGAAAAAGTCCATATTACCTTCCTCAACTTTTACGAAAGTTCGCTTTTCCTCCTTGAATTCTAAAACCGGGTAAACCACCTCCTTAAACTTTTAAAACCGTTCGTTTTACCCCCCTGACCAGTTATAAACGATTTTCAAAGGCGGTTTTGTCTTTTTCTTTTTTATTTATTTCAGCTGAATCTTTGAAAAATTATAGTAAATCACAGAAAAATCATAAAATAGAAAATTCAATTTTGTTGGACTCCACATGAGTAGGTCTACATAGTGAACATATAATATAGTATGCTTTAGTACAAATTTTTATTCTAGCTTTAGATCTATACTTTTCTATAATTAATTCATAGCTGTAGTTTCTATGGTCCAGTTGTGGTGAAATATTTATGATGGACTAATTATTGTATGATTGAACTGTAATAAAAATTTCATACTCAATGGATCATGTTTAGCAAGGTTATAGATTTATTTAGGTGTATGCTTGTTAAAAAGTTTATAAAATTATAACTAAGTTATACATGATCCAATGATTATGAAATTTTTACTACAGTTCAAGCATATAATAATTATCCCACCATAAAAATTTCACCACAATTGAACCACTGAAACTGCAGCTATGAATTAATTACAGCAAAACATAGATCTAAAGCTATAGTAAAAAATTGTGTTAAAGCATACCATATTATGTGTTTACTGTGTAGATCTACTCATGTGGAGTCCAATAAAATTAGATTTTCTATTTTATGATTTTTGTATGATTTACTATGATTTTTCAAAGATTCAACCGAAATAAATAAAAAAAAGACAAAGACAAAACCGCCTTTGAAAACCATCTATAACCGGGTGAGGGAGGTAAAATGAATGGTTTTAAAAGTTAAGGGAGGTGGTTTACCCGGTTTTCGAGTTCAGGGAGGAAAACTAAACTTTGAGAATAGTTCAGTGAGGTAAAATAGACTTTTTCTCGATCAATATAACACACTGCCCAAGTCTGACCCATGAAGCTCTCATGCTAGCCTTGTTTGGATGCATGTGTATCTATCTCAATCCACGTGTGTTGGAGTGAAATAAAATAGAATTTAGTTTAATTTCACTCTAATCTACTTTAACACAATTAGATTTAGTAAATACATGCGCACCCAAATAATACCTCAACCTACAAATTCCATGGCTGCCATGATTGTGTTGTTCGGTGACATGCGGTACACAGGCACAGAGCACGTGAGCGGCGCAGGGCAACCTACAGAAGAGACTCAAGATGGCAACGGGGACCCGATCCCCGATTCCCCGCGGGGAATTCTTCCATTATAGGGGACGCGGATGGTGGAGATTTGATCCCCACGGGGATGGATTTGGTAGGAGAGTTGTCCCCGTCGGGGATGGCGGGGACGGGGATGATTCCCTGGTCTCCGACCCCGATCCCCGCATCCCCGCCCCGCGAAACAAGCGCCAGCAGCATCGCAGTAGCCAAGGGCGCAAAGCCCATGTAAGAAGGCCCATTATCCCCGAAGTATATATACACACTATCCCTAATTCTCACCCGTCACCCCCAGCCAGCCATTCCACCCCTATCCATCCAGCATTCCAGCTCCAGCCTCAGGCCTCAGCCCCCAATGACGCAAGCAGCGGCGCGAGTCACGCGACCACAACCGCGAGTCCGCGACCGCGACTGCTAGCAGCTCGGTGGATCCAACTTCCGTCCAGGACTCCAGGTCCAAGTCTCCAGGCATCGACGGTCCACCCTCTGCCTCCATCGTCCGTCTCCGTCGGCCTTCTGCAGTCAGCGCGCGGCCATCGCAGGTCGGCCTTGTCGGAGCCTCAGATCCTCGCCACCGTAGCTTGCAGGTGACATGGATCCACTTGGATCTGAATCTCCCATGAGCTCCGATGGAGAAGGAAGGTCAGAAACTCGAAGTCAAATATCAGAACAATATACATTCGTAGTTTTGTGCATACACGTATTGCTATTGCTAGTTCCACTGGCGGAGAGGCTGATACAAGTTGCAGGGGCGAACATCTCTTTCTCCCTGATAGACAGCCTCAGTTCTGAGCTCTCAGCGGCGCGGCGGCGGCGGCCGTCGAAATCGCGAGGAAGACGCAAAGGAGAAGGGAATAGGAAAAGACTGATGCACACATTTGGGCTCCGGGCTTATCGCCTCCATCTGGACCAAAAATGGGCCGCGTAGCATTCACATCACGTGAGCAGAGTCGTAGGCCATAGCCCAAGGGTGTCGTAGGCCAGTAGGTGGGCAGCGTAGCAGCGACATGCATGCGGATTTGCTGATGTTTTTTTTCGTTACCAATAACATTTCCTTACATACACACGTGGCACTCCGCAATTTTGCTCGATAGATAGATATGAAAAATATAATAAATTGTTATTGCATATCAATTATCATTAACCGCTCTTCAAAGAAATTATCATTAACTGATGTTAGATTTCATCATTTCTTGAAGGGATGCTTTAACTGCATTATTACCCCCAATATTGCTAGTTTAGTTCATTATTTACTTTTGTTCTTGGCTGCGTTTTCGAAAATGGACTAACCCGCGGTCCTCAAAGGGATGCCGCCTCGGTCTTGGATTACTGATATGCCAATTGTCTTTTAGGTTCACAACAAATTCAAATCCTGGTGCTGGGAGTAGCAGCCCTCAAGAATCACAAGCTCAACCTAAGTCTATCAATGATTCTCAGCCAATACAAATTGATGATGATCCTGAACCTGAAGAAGATACTGACTTTGGCACAAAAAGGAAATTGACTTCAGTTGTGTGGAAGGATTTCAAGAAAGTCAAGGTCCTAGGTGTTGTGAAGGCTCAATGCCTTCACTGCCACAAGCAGCTTGGGGGGGAATAGCAGGAGCGGTACGACCCATCTCCATGACCATTTAAAAATCTGCACACTAAAGAAAATCAAGATGATAGGACAGAACAAGAGTCTTGCACAATCTGCTTTGAGGTTCAGTTCTGAGGGTGGAGGGAAAGTATCTGTGGGGAATTACACATTTGATCCAGAAGTAGCTAGGAGAGAGCTTGCTGCCATGATTATACTACATGAGTACCCCTTGTCTATGGTTGATCATACTGGTTTTCAAAGGTTTGTGAGTGCACTTCAACCATTATTCAAGATGGTGACACGAAACACTATTAGGTAATACTAGTTTTATATCTGTTTTTGTGGTTTTACATGGTAATATTTTAGCCGACTAATATTCAAGTGTTTTTAGGAAGGACATAATGGACGCATATAAGGAAGAAAGGAAGAAGGCCATAGAATACATGGCTGGATCTAAGTCAAGGGTGGCTATTACTACAGATATGTGGACATCTGACAACCAAAGGAGGGGGTACATGGCAATCACGGCACATTTCATTGATGATTCATGGACACTGTGAAACATAATCATGAGGTACCTTGTTGCTGTCATTAAATTTGATTTTTGCTGCTGTCATTTATATTTACACAGCATGCTATTGTTCTGTGTATTTAGAAATTGATGCTGTCAATTAATTTTGATTATTGCTGCTGCTATGTAGGTTCATATATGTGTCTGCTCCACACACGGGTGACGTTATATGTGAAGAGCTTTATGAAGCATTGGTGGAGTGGAATTTGGATGAAAAGATCTCAACTTTGACTATGGATAATTGCAGCTCAAATGATAAGGTAATTCCTGAACTTGTCAAGAAGATAGGCAAGTCGAAGTTGATGTTGGAGGGGAACCTGTTGCATATGCGTTGTGCTGCCCATATTCTCAATTTGATTGTCAAGGATGGTTTAGAAGTTATAAAGAATTCAATTGCAAAAATTCGTGAAAGTGTTGCCTTTTGGACAGCCACACCTAAAAGAGTTGAGAAATTTGAAGAGATTGCTAAGCATGTCAAGGTCAAAACTGAATAAAGTTAGGTCTTGACTGTAAAACTAGGTGGAATTCTACCTACAAGATGCTTAGTATTGCTTTACCTTATAAGGCTGTTTTTAACCGTGCAACACGTGTTGAAAAGCTATTTGATTGTGCTCCTAGTGAAGAAGAATGGGAGTTTGCTGGGGAAGTGGTTGGTAGGCTTAAGTTGTTTAATGACATCACTGAAGTATTTTCTGGAACAAATTATGTGACTGCAAATATTCAACTTCTCAAATTTATGAGGCTAAAGAGCAGATTAGACAGTGGGCTGTTTGTGGCAATCCTATTATAGAGCTGATGTCATTTGAAATGATTGAGAAGTTTGATAAGTATTGGAAGGAGATTCAAGGACCAATGGGACTGGCCACTATTCTTGATCCTCGGTTTAAGACTGATTTCTTGGTTGGGTTCCTGGAGACCCTTACTGGTCAGTCACATTTGGAGTGTTTAGACAAAGTTAGTGAGGTGAAAATCTCTCTATATGACTTGATGAAGGAGTATGAAGTGGAAGATGATGAAGATAACACAGAATCAACAACTCCTTCACTTGTGAGTTCAGGTGTTCTATCTAAAATTAGTGCAAGAGTTGGTAGTAGGAGACCAACAACAGTAAGATACAGATCTGAGCTAGATAGGTACTTGGATGATGAGTTGGTCCCAATCAACACGGAAAACTTCAAGATTCTTGATTGGTGGAAGGTGGCTGGGACACGTTATCCTATACTGAGGAAGATTGCAAGAGATATCTTTGCTATTCCAGTTACTACAGTTGCATCTGAATCTGCCTTTAGCACAAGTGGGAGGGTCCTTAGTGAGCATCGCAGCCGGCTCACTCCAGAGATATTGGAGGCCTTAATGTGTTCACAAGATTGGCTTCGTAACAAATACAAAGGTTTATAAGTTGTTCCATTTACAAATCATCAACACATTTTTTCTATTATCATGATTGCTAATTCTAGTCTTGCAATTGGTTTTTGTAGGTGACAATGAAGAAACAACCACCTTTTGGACTTGTCTTCAAGAGATACAAGATGGCATGGAGGTATTATTTGAAAATTTTTGATTGAAAATTGTAACTCTCTTTGCCATAAACTTAATGGTTTATTTGTCTATTATTGCTGGCTGCATGCAGGGACTTGCACTCCTGTGAGTTTGGAGCTGCCTGAACTTCATGATGGCCAAGTGGAGCTGGACTACTATGTTCCTGTTGGTTCTGTAGTGTTTATGGACTATGCATGTGTGTATGTGCCATGAAATGAACATGTGACCACGCTTTTGTGCTGGTATGCAGCCTATGTTTATTTGCTGGACGCCTGGACACCTACACAGCTGATATGCTGTTGATTGTTGTGAACTTGTGCAAATGCAAATTTGTAATGTTGCTGTAGCTTGACTGTAGCCAGCTAGCTACATTATGTTTGCTGTTGTAATATGTATATGTCGCTAAACTCGCTATGGTAAACCTTGTTGCTAGATTAATTAGACAGTGAAGGCATGATTTATGAATCTCTGATTCTAAACCTTGTTACTATATGCGGGGACGGGGATCCCCGCGGGGATGAAATCTCCGCCGGGGATCGGGGATGGTGGCCAAAGGCTCCCTGCGGTGGTTCACGGGGACGTGGACAGGGGAAATCCCCCCGCGGGGACGGGGATGGTGGCTTATTCCCCGATGGGGAATTCCCCATTGCCATCTTGAGAAGAGACCAGACAGTCGTTGTTGAGGTGGCCTCGACATGGTTGGTGGAAAAGGGACTGCCGCCGGGTGTGGCAGCTTGCAGCGTGTCACTGCCGCGAATGTGAAAGCGTGGAAGCCTTTTTCTTATCCAAAACTTTGTTTGAGCCTGCCTGAAATGAAGGAACGTGGTGGTGATGACCCACTTCCACGTGACATGCGTCCACAGCTCCTAGTATGTCTTTTGGAAATGCGCGCGAGACGACTTTAATTTAACCTACTACAGCAATAATAATAGTATGGAAATGTGAAGGGATATACGCCTGAGATGAAGGATGGTGGGCGCTGTGACGTCACTTACGCATCACTATGACGATGGATCGACATCGATCGATCTCCTTGGTTTCTAGCGTGGCGGCGCTAGCCGCTAGGCAACGGTAGCCGGCGTGCAGACGGTGGCCTGGCCAGCCGGTGTGCAGGCCAGGCTAGGGCTGCAACGCGGCATGCGTCTTCGGTCGGTAGCAGAGGGAGACGTGTGACCAATAAGCATCGATCGTTAGGCATGTAGGGGTAGGCACTGGCAAGAAGCGACGCCCGGCTCGCGACCGCCCTTGTATCATCATCGCCCGGCTTCGTTGGGAACTCGGAGGTCCAAGGAATTGACTCTGATCCGACGCCCTGGTTGTTGACGTCCCGCGCGCAGCCGCTCCGCGTCTTCTCCGTGAGGCCCTGGCGTACGTGATGTATGAAACCGTTTTCTCTCTCCGAAGCAGGCCCTGGCGTGCAATCGTCCAACGTTATCCACTTTTTGGAAAGAGCTCCTGCCTGTAATAATGGCAATAATACTAGCCTGACGAAAACCTCCCGCCTCCGCCACAGCCCAACAGCAGCGAGCCCCCAGAGAGAAAGGACACCCCCCACCCTCGCACTAGCGCCAAAGTGGAATGGAGTGGAGAAATTCTCCTGTCCTCTATAAAAATGGCCACGGACGATACAATCACAGTCACTCCCGTGAGCCTTCACCATCACCCCTGACCATCTCTCTCACACACTCTCTGCTAACCTCTGATTAGTTATCTCTAGTACCAGTAGCTGCCGCCTAGCTCGCTCGCCGCCGAGCTGCAGTACACCGGCCACCAGCCCACCACGTAACTAAACCCAACGCCGCCGCCGGCCGCGGTGGCCATGGCGCTGGCCCTGGGCAGCGACACCGCGGAGCGCAAGGTGAAGGTGGCGGAGGTGGCGCTGCGGGCGCTCCTGTGCGGGCTGAGCGCGCTGGCGGCGGCGCTGGTGGCCACGGACACCCAGACGCGGACCTTCTTCTCCCTGCAGAAGAAGGCCAGCTACACGGACATGAAGGCCATGGTGTTCCTCGTGGCCGCCACCGCCGCCGCCGCCGGCTACAGCCTGCTGCAGCTGGCGGCGCGCTGCTGCGTCGCCCTGCTGCCGTCGTCCAGCGGAAGCCCCGGCGGAGGCATGGTGCCGGGGCCGCGGCCCCTGCTAGCCTGGTGCGTGTTCTCGTGCGACCAGGCGCTGGCGTACGTGCTGCTGGCCGCCGTCGCCGCCGCGCTGCAGGCCTCCGTCGTCGCCAAGCGCGGCCAGCCCGAGTTGCAGTGGATGGGGATCTGCGCCCTCTACGGCGCCTTCTGCAGGCAGGCTGGCGCAGGCGTTGCTAGCGCCGTCGCGGCTGGGCTCGCCGCCGTCCTGCTCGCCTTCCTCTCCGCCTTCAACCTCTTCAGGCTCTACGGCACCAAGGGCTAGCTAGCGGCGCCGCCTCGGCGGCGACGACGACGACGTGGTAGCTTAGCTTTGTTGCATTAGCAGAGCAGTTGCTTCCATCTGACCATGCATCTCTTGCAATTTGCAAACACTGTAGAGTAGAGATGAATGGAAACTGGAGAGATAAGCTGCGGGCGCTCAAGCTTTGCTTGATTGCGCATCATATCGATCGGTTGCTGCTAATCAAATTATATAGACTGGTTCATGTGAAAGCAAGATCGAGTGGTACTCAATAAACAACTTAAACAATAAACACGCACGTTGTGTGTTCATGAATGAATCTGTAGGATCAGAGAGTTGCAACGAAGAACTTGCATCCTGTTTTCCTTCAGTCTGACGAACAGGCAGATACTGACCATAGTGTCACTGCACTGGGAGGAAACGCCCATGAAGTCTCTGTAGATGTAGGTTGACCGAACGTTTTCCACGTTGCACATTGCAGCATTGGCGTCGGCAGTCGGCACGACGCATGCACGACGGAGCTAGCACGCAATTTGAAGCGAAGATCACGGGCGGCGGGGCAGCTGCTGCGCGGGCCACGCGTCGTTGTGGTGGAACAAGTTCCTTGACGTGCGGTGCGAGTGCGCTCACGCTGGCCCGTTTTTTTTTCTCCTTTTCTTTAAAAGGTTGCTCACACGCGTGCAGCAACTCCACTACGGACATCATCAGTTCGGTGCAATCAAACACTTTCTTCTTTTTTTTATAACCTTGGCGATGACTTCAGACCAACACTATGCCTCTCTCACACGGACAGCACAGAGTAATAAAACTCATAAGCGGACAGAGTAATGAAACTCATAAGTTCGTTTACTCCTCCGTTGTATGGTAGTAGAAATTTCGCTTACCAAGGAGCTAAACGGTAGCAAATTTAACTAATTGATCGAAAATAGTACCAACTTTTGTATCTTATTTTGAAATTATGTTTTATAATAAATGTAGTGATATTTATTGTGCATCATAAATATTATTACTTTTAAAAATATATTTAGTTAAACTTAAGATTGTTGGACTAATTCGTAAGATTTATATATTTTTTTTGGATGGAGGGAGTTGAAAGGTCCTAATGGCTAGATGGGAGTGAATACCCATTAAAAAAAAATTCTACAACAACACTTAAGCCAAATGGTTAGTCAATTAAATGGCGAAGCGAGTGTTGCGCTAGCCTACTAAAAATGCAAGTCACCTATCCACAATTCTAGTTACTATAGTCTTTATGTTACACACAAGACTAAAGGTAATGAGCTCTCAAAAACTAACTAAAGAGCTACACTAACCAAACTAGATAAGACACAAGCAGCTTTCAAAAATAGTTACACTAAAGAGCTTAGCTACACTAGGAATGTAAATACACAAGAGAGGTAGTGAGTTATACCGCAGTGACAAGAGATCAATCAATCACAATGAGAAACCTGTAGACAATGATGACACGATGATTTTTTCTTCGAGGTTCACTTACTTGCCGACAAGCTAGTCCCTGTTGTGGCGATTCACTCACTTGGTGGCTCACGCGCTAATAGGCATCACACGCCTAAACCGCAACCGGGTGTCACACAACCAACACAAGATGAGGATCACACAAGCCACATGCAATCCACTAGAGTTGCCTTTTGTGATCTCCCACGGGGAAAGCACAAGAACCCCTCACAAGCTCAACGATCGGAACCGGCAACAATCACCAATAGCCTCTCAACGATCCACCAATCATCGGGCCGTCTAGGTGTCAGCAAACATCAAGAGTAACAAGTTCTCCACCAGCCCAAATCGCCCAACTAGTGCCACAAGATGTGTCGGGTACTAATATTAGGGTACCCGTAGGACAGGGGTTAAAAGACATCAACCTTAGTCCGTCTAAGACAGTTATGAGCGTAGTTGCAGCCCAGTCCGACCCAACCAAGGGAGTTTCTGGCTCGCCCGACCCCTCAGGCATAGGCTCCGCGTCGTCCGACTCCTCAGGCGTGGGTCTTTCCTCACCCGACCCTCCGGGTGGGGGGCTCCACCTCGCCCAACCTCGTAGGTAAGGACTCCATCTCGTCCAACCCCCGGGGGTCGGACCTACTCTCTGAAAGAAGCAAAGATCCCAAGAGGGGCCCACGCCACCTCAAACACCACGGGCGTGTGCCTCTGACATGAAAGAAGGAGCAGGTATGCCCCGATGCGACCCGCAACTGTGACAGACCACCCATGGGAGTTCACATCGCCACGACGTTAACAGGGTGGTCCTATCTTCGTAGGGAACTTTCAGGGCACCTACATGCGCCCAGGGAACCCCTGGGACCTCAAGAACTGTCGGCAGAAGCCAGACGAGTCCCTCCGTGACTACATCCGACATTTCTCCAGGCAGTGCAATGAGTTGCCCAACATCGCCGATGCCGACGTCATTAGCACATTCCTATCCGGACCACCAATGAGACCCTGGTTCACAAGCTAGGGTGAAAAAGTCCACGGACCACCAAGGAGCTCCTCGACATCGCCACCAGTCACGCCTAGGGCGAGGAGGCGGTCGGAGCAATTTTGACCGTGCTCGTGGCAAGGCGAAGGGGAACGGGGACGCCGACGA
Organism: Saccharum spontaneum; assembly: GCA_022457205.1. Taxonomy (NCBI): domain Eukaryota; kingdom Viridiplantae; phylum Streptophyta; class Magnoliopsida; order Poales; family Poaceae; genus Saccharum; species Saccharum spontaneum. The sequence continues at coordinate 34,632,940 of CM039610.1, read as the reverse complement.
AGGCGCCTCCAACCGCTCAAAGAAGAAGAAGAGGAGCAAGCCGTAGTCTGGGGACTCACTTGTAGCCGCTACTAAGCGCAAAGGCAAGAAGGCATCCGCCGAGGGTGCCCTGGATCATTTCAAGAAGATGCTCGAGGGGCCTTGCCCGAATCATGCCTACCCTGTCAAGCATGCCTACAAAGGACTGCGGGCTCATGAAGAAGTTCCTGTTCGAGGGCGCCAAGAAGGGGGAGGGGAAGAGGAAGACCGACCCCCTAGAAGATGACGCCAAGGGGAAGGAGGACACCTTCCCAGAGGAGACCGACTGCCTCATGATCTTTGGCGGGCCAACGGCGTACGACTCCAAGCGCTAGCAGAAGCTCACACGCCGAGGTATACGCGGCCGAGCCGGCCACTTCCACCTTCCTCTGGTGGTCGAGGTCCCCCATCACCTTCGACCGCTCTGATCACCCGGATAGTGTTTCACATCCAGGCCGGTACCCACTCGTCATCGACCCGATCATCGATAAAAAAACGTCTCAGCAAGGTGCTGATTGATGGGGGTAGCAGCCTCAACATCATGTACATCGAGACACTCGACGCCATGGACATCAACCAGTCACGTATCTGACCTACCGAGGCGCCTTTCCGTGGCATCGTGCCGGGGAAGGAGGCTAAACCCCTCGGACAGATCGACCTGCCCGTCACTTTTGGGGATAAGTTCAACTTTGGGACTGAAACTCTCACCTTCGAGGTGGTCGGTTTCCATGGGACCTACCACGCCATCCTGGGACGTTCGTGCTACGCGAAGTTCATGGCAGTCCCCAACTACACGTAGCTTAAGCTAAAAATGCCAGACCCGTATGGGATCATCACCATTGGCACCTCCTTCCAGCGCGCATACGAGTGCGACCTAGAGTGTTGCGAGCTCGCCGCTATGACCATCGCCTGGGAAGAGCTCGTGACCATTAGGGAGGCAGTGGCCGAGGACGTGCCTGACTCCAAGTGGCAGGCCGAAGCCTTTGAGCCCATGGAGGGCGCCAAGGAGGTCCCCGTCAACCCCGACGACCCCAACAGCAAGGTGCTGTGCGTCGGTGCTGACCTCTCTCCCAAATAGGAAAGCGCGCTCATCGACTTCCTCCGTGCAAACAGTGATGTCTTCTCGTGGAAACCCTCGGATATGCCAGGCATTTCGAGGGAAGTCGTCGAGCATGCCTTGAGGATCAAGCCGGGCTCCAAACTAGTGCAACAGCTCCTACACCGGTTCGACAAGGAAAAGCGCAGGGCCATCGGTGGGAGATTGCGAAGCTTTTGGTGGCTGGATTCATCAAGGAAGTGTATCATCCCAAGTGGTTAGCCAATCCCGTTCTTGTAAAAAAGAAGAGTGAGAAATGGAGAATGTGTGTTGACTATACTAGTCTCAACAAGGCATGTCCTAAGGATCCGTTTCCTTTGCCACACATAGATCAAATAGTCGACTCGACCTCGGGGTGCGAAACCGTCTGCTTCCTTGATGCGTACTCCGGCTACCATCAGATTGCGATGAAAGAGTCTGACTAGCTCATGACCTCATTCATCATATCGTTCGGATCGTACTGTTACGTTAGCATGCCGTTCGGTCTGAAAAACACAGGAGCAACGTACCGGCGATGCATGCTCAAATGTCTCGACAATCTCATCGGAGAGACCGTCGAGGCATATGTGGACGACATCATAGTCAAGTCCAAAAAGGCCAACCAACTTGTGGCCGACCTCAAAAAAACCTTTGGGAAACTCCAAGAGAACGACATAAAACTCAACGCTAAAAAATGCGTCTTCGAAGTCCCGAGAGGTATGCTCTCGGATTCATCGTCTCTGAGCGCGACATCGAAGCCAACCCAGAGAAGATCACGACCATCACTCAGATGGGTCCAATTCAAAACATAAAGGGGGTGCAGCGGATCATGGGATGCCGCACGGCTCTCAGCCGTTTCATATCACGTCTCAGTGAGCGGGGTCTCCCCATTTATCGGGTTCTGAAGAAAAGCGACCGGTTCATGTGGATAGCCGAGGCTCAGGAGGCGCTTGATAAGCTCAAGGAGCTCTTGATGAAGGCCCCAATCCTGGTCCTGCCGGTTGAAAGGGAGCCGCTCTTGCTGTATATTGCAGCCACCATGCATGTGGTTAGCGCTGCTCTAGTTGTAGAGTGGGAGGAGACAGGGCATGCTCTCAAGGTGCAACGCCCTATTTATTTTATCAGCAAGGTCTTGGCCGATTCCAAGACCCATTATCCTCAAATCCAAAAGCTCCTGTACGTCGTCCTGATCGCCAGGAAAAAATTGTGGCACTACTTCGAGTCACACCTAGTGACGATAGTTTCATCCTTCCCTCTCGAAGAGGTCATCCAAAATCACAACGACACAGGAAGGATTGCCAAATGGGTGCTCAAGTTGATGGGTGAAGGGATCACCTATGCCACACGGACAACTATCAAGTCCCAGGCACTAGCTGACTTCGTCACAGAATGGACAGAGGTCCAGATGCCGCCACCGGCCGTCGATCAGGAGTATTGGACAATGTACTTCAATGGCTCATTGATGAAGAAGGGTGCCAGCATGGCGCTCATCCTAGTTTCCCCCTTGGAGTGCACATGAGGTACGTGGTCTGCCTCTAGTTCCCTGCCTCTAACAATGTGGCCGAGTATGAGGCACTCATCAATGGCCTACGCGTCGCCATCAAACTAGGGATCTGATGGCTAGACATTTGGGGTAACTCCTAGCTCATCATCGACCAAGTCATGAAGGAGTCAAGCTGCCACAACCCGAGGATGGTTGCGTACTGCTAGGAAGTACACAAGCTGGAGGATAAGTTCAACAGCCTCAAACTCAATCACATTCCCCGATGGCTTAATGAAGCAGCTGACAAACTGGCAAAGATGGCGTCTGGCCGAGAGCTGGTCCCGGTCAGCATCTTTGCTAGCGATCGGCACAAGCCCTTGATTCGTTATGAGGAGCCAGACCAGGCCGATAATGAGTCACCTGTTTTAGGCTCGAGGGCTGGGGCCGACAACAAACCTCTTGCCTCAGGCTCGGGGGCTAGCCTTCCGTTGGCTCTACCTGACCCCGAGGTCATGGAATTCGATGAGGATCCATTGGCTAGGTCCGACCCTTTGCTAGATTAGAGGGTCCCGTATCTGGACTGTCTCGTCCGAGAGACACTCCCGGTCGACAAGACGAAGGCACGATGGCTTGCATGCCATGCCAAGACATTCATTGTCATTAGGGAAGAGCTCTACAAAAAGAGCCACACAAGAGTCCTGCAATGATGCATCCCCATCGAGCAGGGAACGAAGCTGCTAGATGACATCCATCGTGGCTCATGCGGACATCACGCAGGGCCAAGGACCCTAGTCGGTAAAGCTTTCTGACAAGGCTTCTACTAGCCCACTGCAGTAGCTAATGCTGAGCAGATTGTTCACACCTACAAAGGGTGTCAATTCTACGCACCTACGAAGGGTGTCAATTCTACGCCCGATAAACCCATCTGCCAGCTCAAGCGCTCCAAACTATCACATGGCCGTTTGCGGTCTGGGGGCTTGACCTGGTCGGGCCCCTCAAGAAGGTGCCCAGGGCCTATACACACCTACTTGTCACCATAGACAAGTTCACCAAGTGGATAGAAGCTTGGCCTATCATGAAGATCAGGTTTGAAGAGGCCATCAAATTCTTCACAGACATCATCCACCGCTTTGGGGTCTCAAACTCCATAATCAAGGACAACGACACACAGTTCATGGGGAAGAAATTCCTTAGATTTTGCGACAACAACCATATCAGGGTTGACTGGGCTACCATGGCACACCCTCGCATGAATGGACAAGTTGAGCGCGGCAATGGCATGGTGCTCCACGACATCAAGCCCAGGGTCTTCAATAAGCTCAACAAGTGTGGCGAGCGGTGGGTCACGGAGATTCCCACGGTTCGTTGGAGCCTAAGGACAACCCACAATAGGGCCATGGGCTACATGCCCTTCTTCATGGTCTACGACGCTGAGGCAGTCCTGCTGATTAACCTTAACTGTGGAGCACCCAGAGTAGTTACATATAGAGAGCCAAAGGCCAAAGAACACCTTGAGGATGCTATGGACCAGCTCGACAAGGCCCACTATGTTGCCCTCGCTCGCTGTGCCAAGTACCAGTAGGCGCTACGCCGATACCACGATCAATGGGTCAGGGGTCGAGCCTTTAGTGTCGGCGACTTAGTACTCTGATGCGTCCAGAGCGCCAAGGATGCCACAAGCTTTCTCCGCCGTGGTAAGGGCCATACGTCGTCGCCAAGGTGCTCTTGCCAGGAACGTACAAGCTTGCGACCGTTGACAGCAAAGTCTTCACCAACGCCTAGAATATCGAATAGCTACGTTGTTTTTACCCCTAGATCATTTCCTAACGCATGCATGTACATACGAGAAATAAAGAATGATGTTTTTCGAAAAACACTATCTCTTGCTCATTTTCACTTTCTCTCCCTCTCGGCTGCTAAGTAATGTCCGACCCTAGTTTGTGACCTAGAGTCGGCCCTTACTCGAGGGCTGATAAGGAGTGTATACATGCAAAAGCACCCCATGTCCGCCCCCTTTTCACGTCAAAATTTCTGAAGATAGAGTCATAGGGAGACACACTTAGTAAAACTGGTCGGACTGCGAGAAGCCTATGCCCCAGCGGCTATTGCACTCTCACTCACCAGCATAATCAGGATCTCCCATCCGCGCCTCAAACTTCAGGATCGTCTCGACAAAAAAGGAATGGATCGCAATGACCTTTTATGCATTAAAAAGAAAAGAACACATAATTGTTCATACAACCGACTCCAAAAATAAAATACTTGTTCAGAGTTATTACAACCTTTTGGCACTTTGGCCTGAATCTAACTAATCAATTACCCCTCTAGGGGAGGACTGCATCTGCTATCTTGTTCGCCAGGTCTTGTGAGAGGGGAGCCACATCGTCTTCCATCTTCTCCAGCTCCTCGACCTCATAGCTGGGTGCGTAACCTTGGCTCATCAGCTCCAAGTTGATGGTCTTCGCGTAGTGGGAGCGAGCGATGGTGAAGGTGTGATGGATGCCAGCCTAGAAGGTGCCCCTTTCAAGCTCTCGCATACGTTCCGAGATAAGAGTGATACGGCCTCAAGCGAGCTCATCTCCGGTGGCTGAGGCACCCCAAGGTTGTGGCAGACTAAGTTGGCGGTGAGGTGCTCATTGTCAGATGCCATAGCCTCCTTTTGTAGGGCTTCCTTTGCCTTGGTCAGCTCCTTCTAACTCTGGGCTAGATCCCTAGCAAGCCTGACAGAGATATTCTCGGCCTCTAGCTTTCGGTCCCCTCTGTCTCGAGATCGCACTGGAGGATACTGACTCGCTGTTGGGTGCTGTCGTGTTCTCACTGGGCCCCGTCGTGCTCTGAGCGAAGCATCATCTCGGTCTGGCGCAAGTCGTCCCACTCCTTGCGAAGCCGCTTGGCCACCGTGGCATCCTAATAGGCCTTCGCTTCTAGCACGATGACTTTCTCCTACGCCACTAGCTTTAGCCTTTTCTCCTTCTCGAGCTCGCCTTGGAGGTCAAAGATCTGTTGGCGGACCTCAGCATCCCACCGATGCAGTTCGTCGCGTTCCCTTACATCTTCGGTGGCCTCCTCTCCATCCTTGCAGGCCCCCTCTGATAGGTCCGATACCATCTTCTCTACCTCCTCATCATGTTGATGGGCCTCTGCCTCCTGAGTCCAAAGGTAGTCTACCTCTGCAATGAAGCAGTCCCAAGCCTCCTTCTGCCGATGAAGGAATAGAGACTTCTCCTGGGTGCGCGCCATCAGCGACTGCGGAAGGAACATGAGTCTGAAGTGACGAAACAAAAATTGACGATCGGGGGCACGAGCATGTCGTACCGTGCAGGGATCGGTGGCACTGTTCAACTATTTCAGCTCATCATTTGCCGCAATCAGCGTGGTGTTCCAAAAGGTGCGCCATTGTTGACATTTCTTAACGTCGTTACTAAGAATAGATATAAAACCTATCCTCGGCAACGGCGCCAAAAATGCTTATTGGCGTTTCTTAATGTCATCACTAGAATTGGTGTATCCTAGCAACACCGTCCAGAAACGTCAGGTGGTATTCTGCAACGTTTACAGAACAAGTCCGCAAACGTACGGAAATACCGTTGTAGCATTTCACCTGGTGGTATTCAGGGTATCGTAATTTCCCAAGGACGGCTTTCGTAGGTAGTCTCTAATTCTAGTTTAACCCTATGAACAGGAGAAGGATAACTTGGGTAGTGAGGATATCTTAGGTAGCTTGCTTAAGGTTAAATATTGCTATCTTTATACTTTACTTCAAGCACCGAATATCAGCTAGTCTGCCAGCCGATGCCGGCTTCTAGCTCTACGCCGTACCCAAACATGGGGGAATGCAAGGGACGAACAGGGTTGTCACCACCTGCCCGCCTACCCCTTGACCGTGGAGCACGAGGCAAACGAAGGTAGCCTCTAGCCTAGACACCACATCTACGCTATCGACTACTACTCTAGTATAAGCTAGGAGCATCCGTCTTTATCAGGAGTCCATTCGCTAGAGCATCCGCCACGAGGACGGACGACGAACCCGCAAAGCGTAACGATAAACGATAAATCACTTAAGGAGTAATACCAAAGGAATATCATGACTTTCTTACCCCAAGTGGTAATTCGGTCGTTGAGGTACAAGGATAGCGGGTGCCGACATGTCCAGCACTCCGACTACTCGGCGGACTTCAGGAGCCACGCACTTAGGAGGAGGGCCAGACAATTCCACCATTCCCCTCCTCTTGCCCTCACTCACTCCCCATCACTACATCTAGCTAGAAGCTAGGACTAGAGGCTCTTCCTCTCTCTTGCTCAAGTGTGTATACTTGAGTGTGTGGAATGAGGAGGGGAGAGAGAGGGAGAAGGAGAGAGTGGTAAAGGTTACATGGTGTATGAGATGATGAGATGATGATGTGATTAGATGATGATGTGTGTTTAGGGGGTTGCCCCTCCTTATATAGTAGCAGTGGCCGGCCTCTTGGAGTCCAGGTTCAGTGAACCCACCCCCGCATCGACCTGAGTGCATTAAATGCAGTCTGTGGGAGGCGGTTGGGCCCGAGCGGCGCTGGGGAGGGCGCGGCCACGCCCCTAGCACGCGTGCTAGGGCCAGCGGCCCTCAACCCTATCTTCGCTCGGTCGCTTCCCTGCTAGGTCTAGATGCTTGTGCTGTGGTGTGCTCGGCCCAATTTTGCTCTAGGGTAGCCTGCTTCTCTCTCTGCCTCCAATACGCTTTCCTAAAAAGTGTATTCCTGCTCCTCTTCATCCAGCAGCTCCTCCTTTGGCCCAGTAGCAGCGTGGCATGGTGGGCTTGGCCTGATTCTGAGTAGGGTTGGCCTGCTCCTCTTCTCTCTCCCTTTATGCTTTCTGGAAAAGCGCAGTTTCTCTTCTGTTTCGCCTGTTTCCACCTCCTGTTCCTATATTTCTGATAATTCTAGGGAACAAGTGGAAACAAGGCATTGACACATGTATATATGTGTATTAATGTTTATTTCCTCCTTTTTGGTCGTATGTTGGCGGTAAATATTTGTCGATAACGACCGCCAACAAACTCCCCCAAGCTTAACCTTTGCTCGTCCTCGAGCAAAAGCTAAGACGTTGGTTGTTGATCAGGAGTTGCTACAATGGCAATTACATTTTGAAATGTGCATAGTTTATAGCAGAGTTTTCTACCGCAATTTGAATGAATTGGCTTTCTTGCTTACCCATATATTACCTTGCAGCTTCTGGAGCTTTTCGGCTTCTCTAGTCTTGGGTAGTTGTAAGACAGAACAAATAAACAGAGCTGCTTATCATTTGTTCTTTCGATTGACTATCATTCCAGAGGTTTTGAAAGTTTTATAAGATAAATGTAGTTTTTCAAATGATACACTCAATCACTCAAAGTGTACATGTAGTCCTTACCAAAGGCTTTTAACTTATGCCTTTCTTTCATCCTACCATCTATATAGGATTTTGTGGATCTTGGTATGGATGAAAGTGGCCCACTTGCATCATGTCATGTTGCTAAGTCAAAAACCGGACCGTAGGAGAAACTAGTCATACACTTTGGTCAAGATTGTGCAAGTGAATATTTTTGTATTTTCATGAACTCATGTGTCATACTTTTTTTCTTTTGAGATCTTCGCAAACTTGGGCTATATTTTATTCTCACTTTTTGCGGGTACTTTTGTACCCATTTTTGTCTCTCTTTTTGGTGGGCATCTAAGTACACATTGTTTTCTCTCTCTTTTTTTGGCACATACCTTTTTGGTATGGCATCTTTTTTTGGCTCATGCTTCTTTGGCATGGAATCATTTTATATATAGCCCAAGCTCTCTTTGACCACTTTTGTTAGAAAAGTTTTGACATAGAGTTTTATTTTATAAGGTGTACGTGAATCTTGATCATGGGTGCATGAAAAGAATGTCAACATTGGTCGCAACAATTTGACAAAACTCACCATGAATGCAAGCAACATATGACTAAGGTTTTGTTTATGAAATGTGTCATATGGCTTTTGTAGGTATTTTGATCATTGAGGAACTTTTGATTTTAAGTTTTGAAAATGAAATCTCCGGATGACATGTCTTTCTTAGGAACAAAGTCATAGCAAGGTCTATTTCTCTATATCATGTTAAGCAATTACTTAGACTAGATTAAGCACTTGCTACCCACAAGATTCAGGTTTTCAGAGTAAACATGATTTAAGCCAATAAACTCAAACTTTGGAGAAAGCTAAGCTATAAGCTAGGCATACTATGAAATATAAGGCAAAGCAACTATTTATCATTTCAATAAGGATGGAATTAACGTTTCTATAGCACATATGTATAGAGTGGAATTGTTTTGTTTATTTTATTTATATTATTGCTAATATTATTATTAATAATACTTTTATTTTGCTTTTCTATGCATGAGGTAAACAAATATGCAAATAGAAAATAAATATGCAATGCAGCCATACCTGAGTGGGCCCTCCCTCAAGCTAGCTCAAAGCCGAGGTTGCTTGATGAAGACTCCGAGGTATGTATTTTATTTATTTATGAATTTTATGTTTTAAGCTCATCTTATACTTAGTAGTTTTGGAACAATAATCAAATTAAGCAATTTGTTCAATTTGATTAAGGCAGACTAATCAGCCTAAGCATCACGCTTAATTTGAGAAGTCTATGATAACATGATTGTGCAAGAACCATATTTTCAAACCAAAGTTTACTAGTATGCTTGTGATGTGGTGTGCTCGGCCTAGTTCTGCTCTAGGGTGGCCTAGTTCTCTCTCCCCCTCCAATACGCTTTCCTGAAAAAGCGTAGTTTCTCTTCTGTTTCGCCTATTTCCACCTCCTGTTCCCGTATTTCTGATAATTCTAGGGTACAAGTGGAAACAAGGCATTATCACATGTATATGTTTGTATTAATGTTTATTTACTCCTTTTTGGTTGTATGTTGGCGGTAAATATTTGTCAACAACGACCGCCAACAGCCTTGCCTCCCAAGATCCCGTGATAGCTGCACCATTCCCTGTCCTCCGCAGGGTCATCGAGGACGAAGGGCAGGGCTCCCGAATCCTACGGTCCTACCCACTCGAGCCACGAGATGTTGGTCCCCATCCAGATTAGGGTCTGAGGTGGCTCTGTGCCGGCTCCGCACACCGACGACCCCTCCTGCCGAGGCCTCTCCACCAGGACCATCTCTCTGGCGGCGGCGGATGTTGGTGGCGCAAAAAACGGAGCGTGGCACCGTCGCTATGACTCCTAGGAATGCCGCGGATGCATCCTCTTCTGTTTGCCTCGCCTCTGGTACCTCCGTCTCCGTCCACAGAGGTAGGATCGCATCCGGCTGCACCACGCCTGCCATGCGCGTCACGGACGCATTGTCTTCTGCTCGCCTCTCCCCCGTCTGCTATGTCGAGGACGCCGTGGTCGCAGCTGACTGCTCTGGGATGACCGGGGACACCTCCCCCATGCCCACCGCCGGTTGTACCCCCACGGATGTGGTCGTTGTCACCGGTGGTTTCTGTCTGGATGGCACCGTGGCCGTCCCAGTGCCACCCCGCTTTACCCGGGCATGGCATCTGCCGGTGGCTGCAGTGCCGCCCGGAGGCTGTTACTCTTCTTCAGTGCTAGCGCCAGAGGAGTAATGTGTTGGCCGACACTACGAGATCAACAAAATGTTAAGCCCACGATGAGACCCATCAAAAATGACAAAGGTAAGGGAGCCCGTAGGGTACCTCGGCAGCATTGGACGATGAAGTTTTAGGGCCGGCCCACCCGACCCCGGTTGCGCTTCAACGGCACGAGGCTGCTTTTGACCCGCCCGCTGCTCGGAGGGTCCGAACGACATGGGATGTCTCGTGTCTGACAGCCCTTGGGGTGCATCGAAAGAGTGACCCGCCCCCACCTGTGGTGAAGATGAACTACCGCTCGCAGCCTCATCCTCGTCGTCGCGTGCCATCTCATCCCCGTCAGTGGACAGGACACCGCGGACCCCCTCTTCCTCCTCCTCCTCATCATCATCATCGTCGTCGTCATCAGTGTCCTCTCCCTGATCCCACTTCTGTTGTTCTTTGCCTTCTTTTCCTTCTCGGCGTCCTTCTTTTTGTTCTCCTGCTCTGCCACGAGGCGGTTTGCCATTCTTCGCCCCGCTTCCTCCAGCAACGGTGCTGCGGAGTTCTAGAAAATGAGTCCTAGCTGCAAGATTCTGACTCTTGGGATTAGTGGCAGGATTAAAAAGTTAGCAAAGTACAAAGTTCGAGGAAAGGGGGAAGACTTACGAACTCAACGAAGCCCGCATTTGGTTGCATTGGCGGATGCCCTGAAACCAGGTATACGGGTACAATCTCCCCGATAGCGATGACAACAACTCTGTTGCCTCCTTGAGGCGCTGCTCTACCTCATCGATGCTGAGGGCCTCCCCAGCCCGCCAAGCATCACCGTCCTATCGGGCGGCGATCCGGGCGTCATCTGGTACATTGAGAGGGCGCGTGCCATCAATGGCGTGAGCCTCCTCACATGATATGCCCCAATGACGCTAGTCTCACAGAGGCCACGCTCCCTCAAGATGGTGATGGCCTTCAAGTGATCTTCTGTCCTATCCTATTTCTTGGTGGGGCCCCCACACCCACATCCTATACACCGACTCAATGAAGCTACCGGAGAAGAGTGGCAAGGGGGTGGCAGGGTCATTCATGAGCCGACTCTCATGGTTTCACAGACGCATGTGTCATAGTTGCGCAGGCATGGTGCGCATGGCTGGAGTGGTCCCAGAGTGGTCACACAACATGGCACATGCGCTGGCACTAGACACACGGACGTGGCCAAGAGGGGACATTCCTGGCTTAGGATTGACCGACGATGACGTCGTCTCTTAAGGCGGTGAGGATGTAACATCCCGGCCCAGGGCTTAACAGGATTAATAGGATACTCATACCAATAAGTTGTACCTTCTTTTTCGGAAGCCCATCTCCAATGAACTCTGAGGTTAAGCGTGCTTGGCCTAGAGTAATTTTAGGATGGGTGACCGACCAAGAAGTCCTTCCTAGGTGCGCACGAGTAAGGACAAAGTGCACAGAAAAGACTTGTGTGGGTCTATGAGGGCAGTCTATGTCCTACAAAATCTACCAGATGTAAGCAGGTCTGGTCTCGTAGAGGCCAGGATGTTACATAATGGAACCATTGCTTGTGCCATCCTTTGTTGGACGTTGTCAATGGGAGGGACATGTACTGCACCGCCTGATTCCCCGAAGATGGATGCTCATGCATCCCATCGGCACCTTGTATTCTTTCTTCTTCCATTTCTCTTTCTCCACCTTCTGGTGCAGGGAGATGGAGAAGAAATACCTCCACAATTCGAAGTGCAGCTCGATCCCTAAGTATCCCTTGCATAGCACGACGAAGGCCGCGATGTGTGTTGACGGTCCTTAAGTACCAAATATAGTTATCAAATAAATAAAGAAAAGGATCCAAATGCAACCAACACCTAGACTTAGGGTTTTATCTGACAGAATTCCATGAGTTTTGGTGTTTGTCTGTTTCTGCAGGGGGTTATCAGAAAATACGGAGGAAAGGCCCACACGTCGGGTTTACATAGAGATAATAACGTGTTCACCGATTTTCTATCATCTAGAAGACTCCAGAAGCCACGAGATCAAACGGGAGGCCGAACGGGCTCGGAGGCAGGGCGCCCGCCCTGCTCCCTAGGGCGCCCACCCTGACCTGAGAGCCAATCAGGCTCCGTCTCGTGGATTATGCTCCATCGACCTAAGGGATCAAGGAAAACTGTGCGATTAATGTCGGTTTAATCCGACGGCCCACGTTCACTTGAGGGGGCTATATAAGCAGGACCCCTGGCCCCTGGAGGAGGCACTCCCTCATTCTCAATTCCTCAAACCCTAATCTCAGGAGGAGAGTCTCTGATCAAGCCCTAGAGCCACCACATCAACTAGATCTCTAGTATAGCATAGCTACATAGGATTAGAACTAGAAGGAGTCAATCTTCGATTGGTTTCCGGATCTGTCAAGAGGATTCTTGGTAATTCCTTTACTATTCTTCATTGTTCATCTTTGTTCTTCAATATTATGAATACAACTTTGTTCTATTTCAATATATTGATTATGACTATGCTCTACTTGTTATTATTTGCGATTATATTGTTCTTAGTTTATCGTAGTTATACGCTTGGCTTAGTTAGATTGGAATTATATACATGTTTAGGATCATATAGCGTTTATGCATCGGATCCATGGGTAAATGATAAATATTGTGTAGGCGTGGTGCTTAGACCATATTTATCTGTGATTGCACCTTATATGCCGGATCGTGGGGTGGTCCGCGATGGTGACAGCTTCATTGGTTCTTATATAGTCCCCCTCCCGTGTGTAAGGCAGGCAGAGCAACATTATTACGGGGGAGTGATTGCTATGTTTCTCATCTTCCTTGATAATATCACTATGCATGGGCGTAGTCCTTTCTCGCAATGATTGCCAAGTGTACTTGCACTAACTATGATATGTGTTGACGGTTCTTAAGTATCAATTATAACCATCAAATAAATAAAGAAAAGGACCTATATGCAAGCAACACCTAGAATTAGGGTTTGATCTAACAGAATTCCACGAGTTTTGCTGTTTATCTATTTCTGCAGGGGGTTATCAGGAAATACGGAAGAAAGGCCCACATGTCGGATTAATGACGGGGTATTAACCGAACACGTAATTATCTTACATCTAGAAGATTCCAGAAGCCACGGGAACGAACGGGAGCCGTAACGGGCCAGGACACAGGGGGCCCGCCCTGTGCCCTAGGGCGCCCGCCCTGCCCCCGAGACCAATCAGGTCGAGTCTCGCGGATTATGATCCACCGCCTTTGAGGATCAAGGAAAACCGTAGGATGAAGGTCGGTTTGATCCGACGGTCCAGATTCATCCAAAAGGGCTATATAAGCAAGGCCCCTGACCCCTGGTGGAGAAGACCCCAATTCATTATTCAGTTGCATATCTCTAGTTAGGGTTTAGAGAGAGAGGTTCCCTCTAGGGTTCCCACCTCTTAGGGCTTAGCATCCAATGTGAAAGTAGAATTAGTCCTACTAGATTGAGAGAGATAGAGTGGAGGTGTAGACCGGAGGAAGCCGGCCTGTCGGTGTCTACTCCGAGGTTGTACCTGCGGGAGCAAGTCCTTCTAACCCGAGGCTTGTTCTCAGGATTCTTCAGTATTTCGACTTCTAAATTCTAGTAAGTTCTTTGTTTTATTGTTCTTTGGTTTATGAGTTTACTTTGATCTCTTCGCGTAGAGTTTAGAGTAATCATCTCTAGCGTAAACGTGGTGTTTAAGCTAGGATACTCATAGATATCCCCTCGTCTAGCCGGACTGTGGTAGTAGCGAGGAACGTGACAATTCCGAGTTACCTTTGTATTCCATATCCCGTTAGCAGGATCGATAGGGTTTATAGGTGCGGGTTGAACATCCTTTGTGGTGTCTAGATTCCGTAAACCTCCCCAATAGAACAGTAGATCATCCTTACCAAGGTTAGAAGAAGAGTGCGGTTGTAGTCTTCTCTATACATCACTCACATCGAATCATAGTGGTTGTAGCCTAAAGGTTAGTAGTAATAGATTTGGTTAGTCAGATGCACTCTTTCTCCTAAAGGTAAAAATATAAATACGATACCCAGGATAACATCTCGGGTGAAGTGCTCACCGATATCCGTGCGCTTGCGGATCCTATTTCCTAATTGCGTTACCAAATATCAACAAGCATTTCTGGCGCCGTTGCCGGGGAGAAAGACGGTTTGCTGAGATAACCTTGAGTCTTACTACTAGCTTGTATTCATACTTTTTATTTTCTTATCTTTTTCATTCTTTCTTTTTCTTTTTACCAAAAATGGAAAACCAAGGTTCTATATCTATCTTTGATGCCGCAACACCTTCAGCAACTGACCTTTTACCATGGGAGTCATCACAGCCTATCCAAACATCCCAGTATAAGTTAAGTTCAAGGTTGATTGCGATGATTCAAAATTTATCTTTTTCGGGAAAGGAAGACGAAAACCCTTACCTTCATATTAGAGATTTTGAGCAGACATGCGATTGTCTTCGCATTGATGGCATCTTTGATAAGACTTTACGTTGGAAGCTTTTTCCTTTTTCTTTAAGAGGAGAAGCTAGACGATGGTATAGTCAAAAGGTAAGTCAACAGCAAGGTGAATGGGGAGTTTTAAGAGCCAACTTTTGTCTAGATTTTTATTCCCTTGACCGTACTGGTGACCTTAGACTCGAAGTCCTATCTTTTAAACAAAAAGATAATGAAACTTTGGGGAAATCCGGGAAATGTTTTTCTGATCTTTTAGAATCTGGTCCAAAACTTTTGCTTGAAGACACTGTTCTTTTATTTCATTTTTTTCGAGGTCTTCAGAAAGATAATAAACAAATGCTGCATACTATGGCTAGAGGTTCTTTCTTTCGTATCCCTACTGATGAAGCTAAGGGGATCTTGAATAGAATCCTAGAAGCTGAGATGGATAATGCCCTCCATGATAAAACCTACGAAGCCAAAGTAGACACTCTGCCAAATTTTTCATCTACTTTAGCTATCCCAGGTTCTGAGCCACAAAAGGAAGAAATTCTACCATCTGATTTCATGCTAGACATAGAATCCGATCTCTTTGCCGATTTTGGAAACATTTCAAACTACCATTCTATAGACCGACCCCAAAACGGCCAATTTAGCATTTGTTTACCAAGTGAACGTCAATTGAGAGAGCTTATCTCGGTTATGAGTAGCGAATGGTTGGAGGAGTCAGAGCTTTCCTCTGAAGTGATCCGTTTGGATACACCTCCTATAACTATACGCTGTGCTTATAATTCTGATCAATTTAACGCTCTCTATAATCCTGTTGTGGGGATCAATATTATGTCCGAAGCTTTTGCACTTAATTTATTTGGGAAACTTGTTTTAACCCCCACAACAAAGGTCATAAAGGAATCTTCGGGACGATTAGTCCCCAGTCTTGGAATTATTAATGTCCTACCCTTTATGGTAGAAGGCTCCATGGTTCATTTGAACTTTTATATCTTTGATATATGGGGTTTCGACCTACTGATTGGACAACCTTTTAGAAGACTCATTTATGAAGGTCAAACTGGAAAGCTCCATATTTCCTTGGGAAAGGATTTTAAACTTCCAATTACAATAACTCACTCCTTGAATAATAAGACCGAGCCATATCTTTTGCCTGATCCTATGGAGGAGGTAAAGGCTGCATCTCTAGAACTTTTAGATGATCCAGACTTAGAAGAGGAAGCCCCCTTCTTCACTGAAGAAGAGGCCGAACCTTTTGAACCTGAACCCTTAGATGAGTTTGCAGAAACACCTAGACCCCCCATAGAACTCAAAACTTTACCACCCGGTCTTACCTATGCTTTCCTAAACAATAATCCAGAGTTTCCTGTGATCGTTAGTAATAAACTCACTCAGGAGCAAACTCTGCGATTAATGACCATTCTTGAAAAACACCACTATGTTTTCGGCTACTCACTTCAAGATCTCACAGGAATCAGTCCTATGATTTGTACCCATCGTATTCCGACAGATCCTTCTGTTACACCCTCTCGAGAGCCTCAACGTAGACTTAACAACGCAATGAGAGAGGTAGTTAAAAAAGAAGTTATAAAGTTGCTGCATGCAGGAATTATATATCCTGTGCCGCATAGTGAGTGGGTAAGCCCTGTTCAAGTTGTGCCTAAAAAGGGAGGCATGACTGTTGTTACTAATGATAAGAATGAGCTAATTCCGCAACGCACCGTCACAGGGTGGCGGATGTGCATTGACTATAGAAAACTGAATAAAGCCACGAAAAAGGATCACTTTCCTTTACCTTTTATAGATGAGATGTTAGAGCGGTTAGCGAACCATTCGTTCTTCTGTTTCTTAGATGGATATTCAGGGTACCACCAGATCCCGATCCATCCTGATGATCAAAGCAAAACCACTTTTACCTGTCCATACGGAACTTATGCTTATCGTAGAATGTCTTTTGGGCTATGTAATGCACCAGCTTCTTTTCAAAGATGCATGATGTCTATATTTTCTGATATGATTAAAGAGATTATGGAAGTTTTCATGGATGATTTTTCTGTTTATGGAAAAACTTTTGATAATTGTCTTGAAAACTTAGACAAGGTTTTGCAAAGATGCAAAGAAAAGCACTTAATCCTTAATTGGGAAAAATGTCATTTTATGGTTAGAGAAGGAATAGTGCTAGGACACCTAGTGTCTGAAAGAGGTATTGAGGTAGATAAAGCTAAAATTGAAGTAATAGAACAACTACCTCCACCTGTGAATATAAAAGGAATTCGAAGCTTTATTGGCCATGCTGGTTTTTGTCGCAGATTCATAAAAGATTTTTCATTTATTGCTAGACCACTCACTCTTTTGCTAGCCAAGGATGCTCCTTTCGAATTTGATGATGCATGTTTAAAAGCTTTTGAATTATTAAAGAATGCACTCATCTCTGCACCAATCATTCAACCCCCTGATTGGTCGTTGCCTTTTGAAATTATGTGTGATGCTATTGATTATGCTGTGGGGGCAGTTTTGGGACAAACTAAAGATAAAAAGCATTATGCAATTGCTTATGCAAGTAAAACTTTGACAGGAGCTCAACTTAATTATGCAACCACTGAAAAAGAGCTTCTGGCTGTTGTTTTTGCCATTGATAAATTTAGATCTTATTTAGTTGGAGCTAAGATAATTGTTTACACTGATCATGCTGCACTAAAATATTTGCTCACTAAAAAAGATGCTAAACCTCGCCTAATCAGATGGATTTTATTACTCCAAGAATTTGACTTAGAAATAAAAGATAAAAAGGGAGTAGAAAATTCTGTTGCTGATCACTTGTCTAGAATGTACTTTAAGAATTCACAGGAACCCCCCATTAATGACTCACTCCGGGACGACATGCTTTACGGGATTAACAGATCTGACCCCTGGTATGCAGATTTTATGGTTTCAGGTTATGTACCACCCGGAGCAAACAAGAAGAAGCTTATTCAAGAAAGTCGTTCACACATATGGGATGAGCCATACCTCTTCCGAGTATGCGCTGATGGCTTACTCAGAAGGTGTGTGACCACTGAGGAAGGATTGAAGATCATCGACAGATGTCACTCATCACCATACGGAGGTCACTATGGAGCATTCCGTACACATTCAAAGATCTGGCAATGTGGATTCTACTGGCCTACGATGTACGATGACACGAAGCAATATATCAGAAGATGTGGGCCATGTCAAAGGCACGGAAACATAAATACAAGGGATGCCATGTCACTCACCAACAACCTTCAGATTGAACTCTTTGATGTCTGGGGAATAGACTACATGGGTCCATTTCCCCCATCTAAGAAGTGTGAGTTCATCTTGGTGGCGGTTGATTACGTCTCCAAGTGGGTAGAGGCACTACCTTGCAAACATGCCGACAATATCAGTTCGAAGAGGATGTTTGAGGAAATCATATTTCCAAGATTTGGAGTCCCCAGGATAGTGATAAGTGATGGAGGATCACACTTCATTGACAAGCACTTCGAGCACTATCTATCAAGACATGGAATCCGTCACAACGTCGCTACTCCCTATCATCCTCAGACAAGTGGCCAAGCAGAGACTTCTAACAAGCAAATCAAGAACATTCTTCAGAAGATGGTGAATGAGATGGGAACGGCATGGAAGGACAAGTTACCCGATGCACTCTGGGCTTACCGGACAGCATACAAGACCCCAATTGGAATGTCTCCATACCAATTGGTATACGGAAAGACCTGTCACCTACCTGTTGAACTTGAGTTCAAGGCACACTGGGCCATAAAAAGATGGAATATGGACCTAGATATCGCCGGAAAACATAGAAGAATGCAATTATCGGAGTTAGAAGATTGGCGGGAGAAAGCATATCACAATTCAAAGATCTACAAAGAAAGAGTCAAGAGATGGCATGACAAGAGGATCAAGAAGGAGTTCTCACCCGGAGATAAGGTATTACTTTTTAATTCCAGGGTGAAGCTTTTCGGGCATGGAAAACTCCGGAGTAAATGGGAAGGACCATTCAAGGTAATTCATTCATCATCCCACGGAGCTATCACACTTCAAAATGACGAAGGTACGTTATTCAAGGTAAATGGTCAACGTCTTAAATTATTTTTAGAGCCCAATAAAGAATTAGAAGAAATAGACGTGATCAATTTTTACCTTCCAATTAAAAATTAAAGCCCGACGCTTTTAATTTGACGCTTTTAATGGAACATATGCTTTTAATTCGATGAGTTAGAGCATAGTCTTAGGAGGCGTGAGCGTCGCTGAGCTATCTAGATTAGATCTTGGGGCTATATATGTCTTAGTTATTATTAGATTCGATTAGGTTCGCTTATAATCAGTTTAGATCTATTATATTTGGTTATTATTATTATTCGGTTGTAATAAATGCCTCAAGATTAATAAAGATTATTATTAGTATGTCTTGTGTGTCTCTACTTTACTTTTGTGCAAGAAAGCAGAAAACAAGTATGGGGGAGATTCCCTGACATGTCACACACATTTCGATCGCACCACTCCATGAACCAGGTACACACTCTGCACACTTTTATTACACACTTACACACTGACTTTAGTTTGTGCAGAATTTTATCTCTCTAAACATGATAAATTAAAAGGATAAAAATGCTTATAATCATGATCAATCTCACTCTGTGATATTTCCTGGAAACCTGCAATTATTAAAATTATTTCAAAACCCTGTGTTGCTAAAAGTCATTGTGGAATAAGAGATGGTAAGGGTATGAGTACCTTATTCTTAGTATCTTTATTGCTTGGAGAATTTGTTTTAAAAATCTCAAAATTATAGCTACCATCCTCAAGTTTTATATGCATGCTAAACATGAAAATATTAATTAAAGCTATCTGCTTTGTATTGAGTTTGTTCAAAACAAGTTAGACCCTTGTTGAGAGATTTATCATACTCCTAAGATCAAGACATTTTTATTCAGAAAGATTCACTCTTCCGAAGTATTATTGCGTTAGAGGCATGGGCTATGCAAAATTATGAATATATCGAGGAAATAAAAAGGAGCAAGTGCTCGATAACCTCGTGGAAAAAATGGACAAGTGTCCGGCAGTAGAATTAGGGGTACCTCGGTATCCACCCAAAAAAAAATGAGATATGATAAAAATATGATGGAAAGAAAATGATAGCCCATGGTCCCTCTAATAAGCAATATGCCAGTAAGAGTGACAAGTTTTTAATTTTCAAAATCTTTGATCTAAGAGTATGGCATTCTTCTCCTCGGATCCGGTTTTGACCATACAATAAATGCAAGGTATGTATGTTTAAAGAATTATTTTTGCAAAATCAAAACAGCCTCAGAGAGAAATATAAAAGATAATGAGTGACTCTGAGAGCACCTATGAGGATAAAGGTATGCTAAGTTTTTCTTTTCAAAAATATGTAAAAACTCCAAGTGATAGGGATTAAGAAGAAGAAAGGCTCTTTACTCTGACCATATATTTCCCTGACTATAAGTGCACAGTGGATTTTTACAACACCCTGCAGGTATGAAAGAATGTTTTAACCCCAGATGTTTTATTAACCAACCTTTTCTCGAGGACGAGTAAAAGCCTAAGTATGGGGGTGTTTGTTGACGGTTCTTAAGTATCAATTATAACCATCAAATAAATAAAGAAAAGGACCTATATGCAAGCAACACCTAGAATTAGGGTTTGATCTAACAGAATTCCATGAGTTTTGCTGTTTATCTATTTCTACAGGGGGTTATCAGGAAATACGGAAGAAAGGCCCACATGTCAGATTAATGACGGGGTATTAACCGAACACGTAATTATCTTACATCTAGAAGATTCCAGAAGCCACGGGAACGAACGGGAGCTGTAACGGGCCAGGACACAGGGCGCCCGCCCTGTGCCCTAGGGCGCCCGCCCTGCCCCCGGGACCAATCAGGTCGAGTCTCGCGGATTATGCTCCACCGCCTTTGAGGATCAAGGAAAACCGTAGGATGAAGGTCGGTTTGATCCGACGGTCCAGATTCATCCAAAAGGGCTATATAAGCAAGGCCCCTGACCCCTGGTGGAGAAGACCCCAATTCATTATTCAGTTGCATATCTCTAGTTAGGGTTTAGAGAGAGAGGTTCCCTCTAGGGTTCCCACCTCTTAGGGCTTAGCATCCAATGTGAAAGTAGAATTAGTTCTACTAGATTGAGAGAGATAGAGTGGAGGTGTAGATCGGAGGAAGCCGGCCTGTCGGTGTCTACTCCGAGGTTGTACCTGCGGGAGCAAGTCCTTCTAACCCGAGGCTTGTTCTCAGGATTCTTCAGTATTTCGACTTCTAAATTCTAGTAAGTTCTTTGTTTTATTGTTCTTTGGTTTATGAGTTTACTTTGATCTCTTCGCGTAGAGTTTAGAGTAATCATCTCTAGCGTAAACGTGGTGTTTAAGCTAGGATACTCATAGATATCCCCTCGTCTAGCCGGACTGTGGTAGTAGCGAGGAACGTGACAATTCCGAGTTATCTTTGTATTCCATATCCCGTTAGCAGGATCGATAGGGTTTATAGGTGCAGGTTGAACATCCTTTGTGGTGTCTAGATTCCGTAAACCTCCCCAATAGAACAGTAGATCATCCTTACCAAGGTTAGAAGAAGAGTGCGGTTGTAGTCTTCTCTATACATCACTCACATCGAATCATAGTGGTTGTAGCCTAAAGGTTAGTAGTAATAGATTTGGTTAGTCAGATGCACTCTTTCTCCTAAAGGTAAAAATATAAATACGATACCCAGGATAACATCTCGGGTGAAGTGCTCACCGATATCCGTGCGCTTGCGGATCCTATTTCCTAATTGCGTTACCAAATATCAACAATATGCTAGACTTTATAGTTAAGAATAACTTAGGAAATATCCTTGTAGTTCGTCCTAATACCATGCTAATGACTTGCTAGAATATCTGTTGAGGTGCTTATCATTATTATATGTGGCTAGTTGATCAGATTAATTATCTTTGTCACCATTCATACTTTATCTATATTTTATGTGACACTTACCCCTGTATGCAAGAGATAGATGAATGCTCTCACTTATACATGCAATGATTGATACTCATTCCTATATTCCATTCCATAATCAACATTGATGTTAGTAATCCCTTCCCAGTGGTAAAAATATAAATAACGATACCTGGAATACTTCCCGGTTAAAATGCTACATCGGTATTAATCTGTGCACTTGCAGATCTTATTTATTATTTATTTAGAAGAGCAGTTGCATATTTCAATACCGCGTCTCTCATGTCATGCTGGGGATGACAACTTGGCTTAAGTGGCATGAGGGATAGGTTCGGCATTTTTGGCGCCGTTATCAGAATTAGAAAACTAAGTCTACTTTTGGTAATGACGTTAAGAATGCCCAACAAGCATTTTTGGCGCCGTTGCCGGGGAAGGTTGATTTACTAACAAGGAATGAATACGGAATTTGAGTCATCATTCGCATCATTAAGTGATTGAGATCATCAATTCTCCCATACAGATTTACCCCTGTATTTTTTTCCATTCTTATTGTTTTGCAGGGTGATGTATGAATAGAGGACATCTTCCAGAAAATTTTGTTGACAACCCCGAAGCATTAATCAGAGGGGCAAGAGCCAAGCTCAAGAAGTCAACACTTCGACGCAACACTTCATCCAATCTAGAAGACCGCCGAAGTTTCATCCGGAATTTGTCAACAGAGTTCGCAGCCATGGCGAACAAGACGATCCGTGAGTTCTCAGCTCCCACTACGGACAACATCCGCACTGGACCTGCCGCGGCCATCGACAAGAACTTTGAGCTCAAGCCAGGGCTCATCAACATGGTACAAGCCAACCAGTTTTGTGGGAAGCCACACGAAGATGCAAGTGCTCATCTCCAACACTTCCTGGAGATTTGCAGCACATTCACTATATTAGATGTTCCCAGAGACGCCATACTACTTCGCCTTT
The DNA here is from genome assembly GCA_022457205.1 of Saccharum spontaneum. NCBI lineage: Eukaryota > Viridiplantae > Streptophyta > Magnoliopsida > Poales > Poaceae > Saccharum > Saccharum spontaneum. The sequence continues at coordinate 34,610,367 of CM039610.1, read as the reverse complement.
TCCCATTCTCACTATTGGGGAGAGCGAAGCAGTGGTTCTACGCGACGAAGGATAAGAACACTACGTGGGCACTCTGCTCTACGAACTTTCTGGCTAAGTTCTTTCCCATGGGCAAGACCAATGCTCTCCGTGGGAAGATTACAAGTTTTCAACAACAACATGATGAATCCATTCCAGAAGCATGGGAGCGCTTTCAAGATTACATCCTAGAATGTCCCCATCATGGAATGGAGAGCTGGCTACTTATGCAGACTTTCTATCATGGGCTCATCACTAGTGCTCGTGAGACCATGGATGCTGCAGCTGGAGGCGCATTTCTATCACTCACCATACCACAAGCTACAACCCTTGTGGAGAAGATGGCGTCCAACCAAGGTTGGAACGAAGAGAGGACTCAAACACGCAAGAAGGGTGGAGGTATGCACCAGCTCAAGGAGGTAGACATGCTGTCTACAAAGCTAGACCTACTCATGAAAAAGCTCGATGACAAAGCTGGAGACAAAAGAGAAGTCATGAACGTCTACAACTCTCACATGACTTGTGAGGAATGTGGAGATACTGGACACCCAGGCAATCACTGCCCTGAGATGCTTGAGGATGCAAGGTACATCAACAACAACAACAACTACAACCGTCCTCAACAAAATCAAGGTTGGAATCAACAGAGGCCTAACTACTCAGGTAACTACTCAGGTAATTATCAAGGTAATAACTCTTACAACAACAATAATAATTTTCCACCCCTGAGAGAGTTAGTGTCTAATCAAGGAAAGCTAATGGATAACTTGTCTAAGAAATTGGCATCCAATGATAAAATACTAGAAAACATAAATAATAGAATGGATAATTTCTCTACTGCCATCAAAAACCAAATTAGCTTTAATAAAATGATTGAATCTCAGTTAAATCAAATAGCTGCTGCTGTTCCTGCTACTAACCCCGGTATACCATCACAACCGGAAGGATTAGAATCTGCAAATCTTGTAGACATAATGACCTTCTGCCAGTCAATAGAGGTGATCCAGGACGCCCCGTCATCCCGATCTCCATCGGCATGGTGGACTTCCCAGAAGCACTCTGCGACTTTGGCTCCAGCGTCAACATTATGCCCAGGGTACTCTATGAAAAATTCTTTACATATCCTTTATCAGAAACAACTATGTGTTTGCAGCTTGCAGATCGGACACTAAGCTTTCCTAAAGGAATATTAAAGAACATGTGTGTCTGAGTTGGTACCTTGTATGCTCCAGCTGACTTCGTGGTGATAGAGACCGGGTCCGATGAGAGGTCACCAGTTATTCTGGAAAGGCCATTCCTGAACACCTCGGGAGCTGTCATCTACGCCAGCGCTGCGAAGATTAACTTCAACATCAAGGGGAGGAAGGAGACGTTTTCCTTCAAGAACAAGATTACACAAATCCCAGAGCAACCCCAACATGAACCAAGGAAGAGGACCAACAGGAGGAACAAGCAGAACAAGAACAACCAAGGATAGACCGAATCAGCTAAGATGGTCACTGCAGTTCAAGGAGGTCAAGATGGTCGACTCAAGTCGCCCTTCCTGAACAAGAAGGACGACCCAGGTATGCCAAGCATTGAGTGCTCAATCAATGGATACTCCTTTCAGAAGGCGCTCTGCGACACTGGATCAGGCGTCAACATAATGGCCACAGTCACCTATCAGCTCTTGTACGGAACCATGCCCTTAAAACCAACATACACTCAGCTCCAGATGGCAGATCAGACATCCCGAAAGGTCGAAGGTATAGTAACCGATGTCCCTGTTAAAATTAACGATCATTTTGTCCATACAAACTTTCAGGTCATTGACATGGGAGACGACGAGTACGATCCACCCATCATCCTAGGAAGACCGTTCCTAGGCACCGTCAAAGCAATCATCTACATTGGAACCGGAGAAGTCCATATGCATTTCCCCTCTGAGAAGGTACGCCGCTACTTTAATGACCCTAACTATATAGTTGAAGATTCTAAGCAGGTCAGGACAAGAAGAAGGCGATGTAACCGTAACCAAAGGAGGCAAATCATCAAGGACGTATGGGCAGACTATGAAGGAGAGGTCATAAGGCCCGAGGATACACAACAGGAGACCGAAGCACCAAGTCGGGTATGGAAAGTGAAGACAGTTACACAAGAAGAGGAGGCGCTGCCGGAACCACCGTCTACGCCACCCAAATCCCAGGACAACTAAGAAGAAAAGAAGTCCTGTTCGGAGGACTTAAAAACACCGAACGCCGTGCCAAGAGGTAAACTTGGTAGTTATCATTTTCCCTTTAATTATTGCTCAGTTAATCATGTTCATTCTGTCTAAAAAAATGTTGAAAACAGTAAGCCCCATGTGAGTATGCGAGTGGCATAAAACCCATAAGTACATTCACTGTGGTGGCATAAAAAAATAATAATAATATATTTTTTCTGTTCTATAAAAATGAAAATAAAAATAGAGAGTGACATTTATCAAGGAAGCTCAAACATGATAAAGGCTAGATATTTATGCTAACGCTTAATCAAGTTCCACAAAGCTTTGTTGTCTATTTGAGCTCCACAGAATTCAGGAAGACTAGCAGATGGAGGACATCCTAATCGTTGTCAGGGTGCTGCCGACATTCAAATACACCTCTGCACCTGCTAGCTACATCAGAAGAAATTACGTCAAGATCCAACTTGGGGGAGAGCACCCCCATTTATCCCGATAAGTATTTTTATCTACATTTATACCTATGCTTTATTAAAATAAAAAGATGCATAATCATGAAAACCCAAATAAATATTTTGTGTTTATATATATTTGCTTAGTTTAATAAATAAATAAAGTAGCTATGCTAAACTGAATCTTGAAAATAAAACTCTAGCATGGATATGATGAATAGTTGCTCTGCCTAATTTTCAAATTTGTTCTCTCTCTAGTTTAGACATAACTGTTATAATTTAAAACTGGCTCTAAACCTGAACTAGTGGGAAGAGAACTTGATCTGAAGTCTAAGTTGTTAGCGGATATGATATGGGAAGGTTGAGCTGCTGTTTATCTGTTCCTAGAGATGCTAGAATTCTGGAGAATTTTATCTTTGAAAATCTTTAAAATGTTGCATGATGAGTTCCTGTATGATGAGAGTTTAAATTCCTACCACAGCCATATATACATGCTTGTTAGATTAAGAGCCGCACTTTTACTACTTACTGCTTATGGGCATTGAGTGTGGTCAAGCTGTGTAGACCCTTAGGAACTTGTCATATGGTTAAAATCAAGATTCACTTGCACATTCACTCATACATGCTGCTTCTACTCCGGAAGTACGCATCCACATATATCCACTCATTTCCATCTCCAGATTCACCCAAAATTATTCTACTCCTGACCCGGGAGAGAATAGCCAAAAACATTATCCCATTCCTGTTATTCCCTGTGAAGTTAATGCTCAAGTCATTTCTACTACCACTTGCTATATTTTTAAAAGAGGGAGATTGCTCTAAAAAAAATGAGGAAATAAAAAGGAGCAAGTGCTCGGAACCTCGAAGAAAGAAAAAGTGAGACGAGAGGTAAAAATGGACAAGTGTCCGACAGTAGAATTAGGGGTACAAGATACCCACCTGAGAGAAAAAAAAGAGAAAAAAAATAGAGCATCTCATTCCCCTCAAAAGTTTTAAAAAGCAAGAAAGGTATGTATTCCCTCAAAAAGAGCATTAGACTTTTGTTATCACCATCATCACCATACACCACTCATTCACCACACATGCACATCTTGATTTGACTTATTGACTTGTTTCTCTGGATCCATGGTTTGACTATGCAATAAATGTTCTATGAGTATGTATACTGTATCTCCCACCTATGAGCTCCAGATATCAAAGCCTTATTAGAGTAGGGTGAGAGAGAAGGCAATGTCACTACGCCTTATACCATAAATACCACATACTTTGAGAGAGAAGGCATATACCATTACTGCCTTGGTAAGGATCCAGAAATACAACAAAAGAGAGACCCGAGAAAGTCATACAAGGAATCTCTGAGTTTTATTTGAAAATTTGCAAAAAAACTCCAGAGCTATAGCTGATCAAGAATAAGAGACATGGCGTTTGACTAGAACGTTCTATCTTTTAACCACTCAAGATGCAGGTGACGGTTGCAAGCCCCATGGTGAAAGGTAAAATGAGTAAGTTTTAAGTCTTGACAGTTTACTCTAACTCAGGGATGTGACCTTATTTGAAAGCATATGTACCGTCAACGTTCAAAGGCGTTGCAGCAACTTCTGATCCATAATGAGTCTATCCTTGCTCAGGGACGAGCAAGAGGTAAGCTTGGGGGAGTTTGTTGACGGTCCTTAAGTACCAAATATAGTTATCAAATAAATAAAGAAAAGGATCCAAATGCAACCAACACCTAGACTTAGGGTTTTATCTGACAGAATTCCACGAGTTTTGGTGTTTGTCTGTTTCTGCAGGGGGTTATCAGAAAATACGGAGGAAAGGCCCACATGTCGGGTTTACATAGAGATAATAACGTGTTCACCGATTTTCTATCATCTAGAAGACTCCAGAAGCCACGAGATCGAACGGGAGGCCGAACGGGCCCGGAGACAGGGCGCCCGCCCTGCTCCCTAGGGCACCCGCCCTGGCCTGAGAGCCAATCAGGCTTCGTCTCGCGGATTATGCTCCACCGACCTAAGGGATCAAGGAAAACCGTGCGATTAATGTCGGTTTGATCCGACGGCCCACGTTCACTTGAGGGGGCTATATAAGCAGGACCCCTGGCCCCTGGAGGAGGCACTCCCTCATTCTCAATTCCTCAAACCCTAATCTCAGGAGGAGAGTCTCTGATCAAGCCCTAGAGCCACCACATCAACTAGATCTCTAGTATAGCATAGCTACATATGATTAGAACTAGAAGGAGTCAATCTTCGATTGGTTTCCGGATCTGTCAAGAGGATTCTTGGTAATTCCTTTACTGTTTTTCATTGTTCATCTTTGTTCTTCAATATTATAAATACAACTTTGTTCTATTTCAATATATTGATTATGACTATGCTCTACTTGTTATTATTTGTGATTATATTGTTCTTAGTTTATCGTAGTTATACGCTTGGCTTAGTTAGATTGGAATTATATACATGTTTAGGATCGTATAGCGTTTTGATGTGAACTAGGGATCCCGATCTTCCAAAAGGTTCTGATAACTCTCGATTTGGTGGAGTCACGACACAATTCGATCCGGCTTCCGAACAACTCGGCTCTGAACCCTGCAATCGCAGCACCACGACTCCTCTGGTTATCGACCGGCGTTGCACGGTCGACCTCGCCAAGAAGGCTAAGTCCTTGCCTGCAAATCGAGAACACAAGCAAGAACACAAAGGAATGCAACCAAATTGCAGATGAATGATTAATCTCACAAAGTTGGGGTCTCACAAACCGACGACGGCGGCGAAACTATTATCAACAGAATAATCTAAGCAAAACCCAACCCTAATGTAGGCGGCGACTACTTATTATATAGCATAAGGGACGTCCAAGGACCTCTATTCGCGTCCTTGGGAAGTGCCAACACGTTACAAGGCCCAAACGGCCCAAAAGACGGCGACACAGCGCCCTGACAGATTCTGGACGGTGACTTATTTCGACGATTCCCGTTGATTCCGAATAGCTTTTGACGTGAGACCACTTGGGTTGGCTTCCTTATCAAATAAGCTTTCCATCCATATATGGATCATCGAAAACGGAGTCCGGATACGTCCTGGGTGACCAGTTTAAGGCAGACTGGTCCTGGATTCCGAGGTGGACTCGAACCTGATTTGGTTTGGTCCTCCATTTTTATCCGGGCGCCCTCGCTGGTCCTCCACGCCTCCAAGCCCTCCTCCATGTGTCTCCTGGACCTCTCCTGCATACCTAAGCATAATATAATCATTAGGTAGCAATCTATTCTCAGAATCATATAAAGAGTTACTTAGGAACGAGCTCACCTCTAAATTTAATTGACGCGCGCGAGCTCTAGTGATTGGACCTTGAATGTCCAACAGTGGATCATTGTGTGTATGTGAAGGAGTGATGTCCTCATCATCCTCCCCCTCTTGAATTGGAGTCGTCCTCGACACCAACTCATCTTCGTCTCCCAAGTATGGCTTCAAATCTGAAATGTTAAAAGTGGAACTAACCCCAAATTCGGGGGGTAACTCAAGCTTATATGCATTATCATTAATCTTCTCAACAATTTTAAATGGACCATCAGCTCTAGGCATCAACTTAGACTTTCTCAAATCTGGAAATCTATCCTTTCTCAAGTGCAACCAAACCAAATCACCCGGTTCAAGCTTCACTTCTTGTCTACCTTTACTACCAGCAATTCTATACTTTTCAGTCATTTTTTCAATGTTATGCTTAGTTGTTTCATGCATTCGCAAAATAAAATCAGCACGTTCCTTAGCATCAACATGAATTCTATCACTAGTAGGTAGAGGCAAAATATCAATTGGAGCACGGGGATTGAATCCATACACTACCTGAAAAGGACTTACCTTGGTGGTAGAATGTGTTGCCCGATTGTAAGCAAACTCCACATGAGGCAAACATTCTTCCCACATCTTTAAATTTTTCTTCAGAATAGCTCTCAACATGGCACCCAAAGTGCGGTTAACTACCTCTGTTTGCCCATCGGTTTGTGGGTGACAAGTTGTAGAAAACAACAGTTTTGTACCCAACTTATTCCATAGAGTGCGCCAAAAGTGACTCAAAAATTTAGCGTCGCGATCTGAAACAATAGTAGAAGGCATACCATGCAAACGAACAATCTCTTTGAAAAAGAGGTCAGCAATATGAATAGCATCATCACTTTTATGACATGGTATAAAGTGTGCCATCTTAGAAAATCGATCCACCACAACAAAAATGCTATCCCTCCCCCTCTTAGTCTTAGGCAATCCCAAAATAAAATCCATAGAAATATCTGCCCAAGGAATAGAAGGAACATGAAGAGGCATATACAAACCATGTGGATTCAAGCGAGACTTAGCTTTTTGACATGTGGTACAGCGTGCCACGAATCGCTCAACATCTCTCTTCATCTTTGGCCAAAAGAAGTGTGTGGCCAAAACATCCTCCGTCTTCTTAGCACCAAAATGTCCCATCAACCCTCCTCCATGCGCTTCCTGCATCAACAAAAGACGAACGGATCCTACTGGAATGCATAGGCGGTTAGCTCTAAATACAAAACCATCATTGACCACAAACTTGTTCCATGAACGTCCCCCTTTGCAATTCAGCAACACATCTTTAAAATCAGGATCAAGCGCATATTGTTCTTTTATTGTTTCAAGTCCAAAAATTCTACATTCAAGTTGGGACAGCAAAGTGTATCGCCTAGACAAAGCATCTGCAATCACATTATCCTTCCCTTTCTTGTGTTTGAAAACATAAGGAAAAGATTCAATAAATTCAACCCACTTAGCATGTCTACGATTCAGATTATGTTGTGAACGAAGATACTTAAGCGATTCATGATCCGAATGAATAACAAACTCTTTAGGCCACAAATAATGACGCCACGTCTCTAAAGAACGTACAAGAGCATACAATTCCTTATCATACGTGGAGTAATTCAAAACAGGGCTATGTAATTTTTCGCTAAAGTATGCAATGGGCTTACCATCTTGCATCAAAACACCTCCAATGCCAACTCCACTAGCATCACATTCTAGCTCAAAAGTCTTACCAAAATTTGGAAGTTGCAGCAATGGTGCGTGTGTAAGCTTGTCCTTCAAAGTGTCTAAGGACGCCTCTTGTGCCCTTCCCCAATGAAACACCACACCCTTCTTTGTCAACTCGTGTAAAGGGGCAGCAATGGTGCTGAAATCCTTGACGAAGCGGCGGTAAAATCCTGCAAGACCAAGAAAACTCCTCACCTGTGTGATGGATTGGGGAACCGGCCAGCTCTTAATGGCTTCAATCTTTGCCTCATCCACCTCAATTCCCTGTGGAGTAACAACATAGCCAAGAAAAGAGACTCGATCCGTGCAAAAGATGCACTTCTCAAGGTTACCAAATAAACGTGCCTCGCGTAAAGCATTAAAAACAGCACGTAAGTGATCCATATGTTCATCCAAAGACTTGCTATAAATTAAGATATCATCAAAGTAAACTACCACAAATCGACCAATGAAAGCTCTTAAAACCTCATTCATTAGGCGCATGAATGTACTAGGTGCATTAGTCAACCCAAAAGGCATTACTAACCATTCATACAATCCGAATTTAGTTTTGAAAGCTGTTTTCCATTCATCTCCAAGTTTCATTCTAATTTGGTGGTAGCCACTACGCAAGTCAACCTTTGTGAAAATTACAGAACCACATAATTCATCAAGCATGTCATCAAGCCTAGGAATAGGGTGACGATATCGAATGGTAATATTATTAATGGCTCTACAATCAACACACATACGCCAAGAACCATCTTTCTTAGGAACCAAAATTACAGGAACAGCGCAAGGGCTAAGGCTTTCACGTATGTACCCACGGTCCAAAAGCTCTTGTACTTGCCACTGAATTTCCTTAGTCTCCTCGGGGTTGGTTCGATAAGCAGCGCGGTTTGGCAATGATGCTCCCGGAATCAAATCAATTTGATGCTCTATCCCTCTCATAGGTGGAAGCCCCAGGGGTATCTCAGCTGGAAAAAATGTCCTCATACTCCTGCAAAAGGTTAGCGACAGCAGGCGGTACCGAGCTAACATCATCATCAAGAGAAAACAAGGTTCGTTTGCAAACCAAAGTATAGCATACATCGTCATCAGAAATTTCAGCAAGGTCACTTTTTCTTGCAAGCATAACGGCACCCTTCAATTTAATTCCCTGAGCCTGAACATTAGGTGCTAACTTCTCCTATTTAGGTGGGTAAATAGAATTTGCTACTTGCTGATTTTCAGATTTAACCTCATGCAAACTAGCAGTTCGTGCTCTATCATGTTGTACAATTTCAGCTGGGGTCAAGGGAACCAAAGTAATTTTCTTTCCTTTATGCACAAAAGTGTATGTATTACTTCTACCATGGTGTATAGCATCTTTATCAAATTCCCAAGGACGACCCAATAAAAGTGAACAAGCTTCCATAGGTACTACATCACAATCAACATAATCAACATAGGTACCAATGGAAAAAGAGACTCTGCAAGTTTGTGTTACCTTAGCTTTACCTGAATCATTCAACCACTGAATATGGTACGGATGGGGGTGTGGTCGAGTGGTCAAGCCAAGCTTCTTGACCAAATCTGTACTCACCAAGTTATTGCAGCTACCTCCATCAATGATGACACGTGCTCGTCGATTGTTGATTACGAAGAAAATCTAGAATAAATTGTGGCGTTGCAGCTTCTCAGGTCGTTGTATCTGTGCGCTAAGCACTCGCTGCACAATGATGTTCATGTAGGCGGCCGTGTCATCGCTACCAAAGACTTCGCCGTCCTCCTGAACAGCTTGTTCTTGATCCTCATCATCTTCAATGTCAGAGGTGCTGATGTACCCATCGTCTGTAGCAATGTATGCTCGCTGACTAGGGCACTCTCGCTGCATATGCCCAAATCCATGGCAGCGGTGGCACTGAACGCCAGGAGTGCGTCCCGTTGAGGCGACAGAGGATGCACTCTTTAAAGGTTCCTGCACAGAATTTTTACCTGAACCGGAAGGTCGTGGAGAAGATGATTTGACTCCAGACTTATCCTTGCTCGCGGTTGGTTGCATCCGATAGGAAGATGCCTTGGGAAGCCCCGAAGATCGCGGTGTGTATGTGGTGCCAACCTTGTTCTTGCCCTGCAAGTCACGCCCCTGTAACTCCTTCTCTGCAAGCATAGCAAACTGAAACAACTGGTTGACAGTGTTAAATTCCTTATAATCAACTATGTCTTGAATTTCACGCCTCAAACCCGAATAAAAACGAACAATAGAATCCTCAGGCCCCTCCACTATGCCACAACGCATCAATCCTTTTTGAAGGTCACCATAGTAATCCTGCACAGCTTTATCTCCCTGTTCTAAACGCATCAGTTTCTTACGGAGGTCTCTATGATATGATGGTGGCACAAATCTATCACGCATAGCAACCTTAAGCTCTTCCCAGGTACTAGGTGTCACATTGTCTGCAGCTAAACCAGTCCACCAAATGATAGCAAAATCTGTAAACTCACTAGTGGCTTGTCTAACTCTATGTTCCTCAGGCACTAGGTGGGAACTAAATTTCTGCTCGATTATCATCTCCCAATCAAGGTATCCCTCAGCATCATAATGGCCTGAAAAGGAGGGTATTTTAAATTTAACCTTAGCATAAGGATCATCGGGAGCACGATTACGATTACCTTGGTGGCGGTTGAAGTGTTGAGCGCCACCCATACCTGTGGCGTTTGTGCGTAGACGATGGTGTAATCTGTTTTTTCTTGTTGCTGCTTGATCAACATTACCATCGGTGTCATATACTACATCATCGTGTCCTCCGGTGTTGCTGCCATCATGGACTTCTTGGACGGGTGGCGGCTGCGCTTCCAAGGCAGCTACCCTGTCGGTTAGTGCGGACAAACATTTGTCCAATCTCTCAAGGGTGTTGCCGAGCTTGAGATCAATGAGCGCGTCGGTGACAGCTTTGGCTATTGCCTCAGTCATCTCCCTCTGAGCATTATCTACAACGGATTGTAACTGGTCTTGGCTGACGCACTCCGACCAATCTTTGGGCGCCGTATCCTCTCCGTCACCTGGCATTGTAGACACAAAACAGGAACAAACAGTGAAAGTTATCCCTAATAATCTACTACGTAGGTGGAGTAGGGCCTCTCAAGATCGCAGCAAAAAGGAGACCCCTTCTCAAGCTCTTACAAGGTTCTTACCAGCAAGGTCAAGGATACCTGGAAGATGTAGCACTGCGATTACAGGGATCAAAACTTATACTGTCCAGAAGAAGTATGTGGAGTTAAGGCAGGCAGGCCAAATATGTGAGTGGAACACAATTCAAAAACAGAAAGTAATGCTGAATTATAGTCCCAAATACTTGCTCTCGTTGCTGGTCTAACGTGTTCCAAATACCAGATGTGTGATAACAAAATGGAGAAACAAATATGATGGATAGCAAGAGTGATAAGAAACAATCACAAGATAGCACACGCCCACAATTATAGCAAACTGTCTCCTCTATGTGCTCCTCTAAATATTGTTCCTCTTTTGCCCCTCTCAATTTTTCTATTTTTTGGGCTGTCGTTGTTTTTTTGGAAATCTTTGACTTTTTCTTTTTATTTTTTTGATATTTTTTATTCACTTAGGAGCACACAAGAAGTAACCACAAAAAATTTGAGCTGAAACAAGTGAAAGACGTGGCCTAAGGAAAATTCAGAAGATGGGTCCAAAATTGAGAAAAAGCTTGTGACCACGAAAAGAGGATCTTGTGACCAGTTTTTGACCAAAATAAAATTTTTGAACCCCGATGAAGCGGGGGATGGTCAGATCCAAAATTTTTTTCTGATCAATTTTGATATCTGGAACGTCGAAATCCGAGTTCGTACGCGAAAACTGGACCAGTTTCAAGTTTGGACTCCAAAATAGAGGACAAAACTGGAACAATGCGTACAAAAGTGATCACGGTGGCTAGGGTTTCAAGGAAACGATGGGGAAAACACACGAACTGGACTCTAACACAACCTAACCAGCAACAAGACCTTGATTAGGACACAAACTCAACACGACGGAATCTGAAAAGAATTATGCAAAAGGCTAAACGTGGTTTCTGGGATAGGGGAAAAACCTAACACTATTTTTTTGGCTTTTCGGTGGACTCTAGGACGAAGGTGAAATCAAACTAAACTAGGGTAAAATTGAACCTAACGGTATACCTGAAGCTCTGATTACCAATTGATGTGAACTAGGGATCCCGATCTTCCAAAAGGTTCTGATAACTCTCGATTTGGTGGAGTCACGACACAATTCGATCCGGCTTCCGAACAACTCGGCTCTGAACCCCGCAATCGCAGCACCACGACTCCTCTGGTTATCGACCGGCGTTGCACGGTCGACCTCGCCAAGAAGGCTAAGTCCTTGCCTGCAAATCGAGAACACAAGCAAGAACACAAAGGAATGCAACCAAATTACAGATGAATGATTAATCTCACAAAGTTGGGGTCTCACAAACCGACGACGGTGGCGAAACTGTTATCAACAGAATAATCTAAGCAAAATCCAACCCTAATGTAGGCGGCGACTACTTATTATATAGCATAAGGGACGTCCAAGGACCTCTATTCGCGTCCTTGGGAAGTGCCAACACGTTACAAGGCCCAAACGGCCCAAAAGACGGCGACACAGCGCCCTGACAGATTCTGGATGGTGACTTGTTTGGACGATTCCCGTTGATTCCGAATAGCTTTTGACGTGAGACCACTTGGGTTGGCTTCCTTATCAAATAAGCTTTCCATCCATATATGGATCATCGAAAACGGAGTCCGGATGCGTCCTGGGTGACCAGTTTAAGGCAGACTGGTCCTGGATTCTGAGGTGGACTCGAACTTGATTTGGTTTGGTCCTCCATCTTTATCCGGGCGCCCTCGCTGGTCCTCCACGCCTCCAAGCCCTCCTCCATGTGTCTCCTGGACCTCTCCTTCATACCTAAGCATAATATAATCATTAGGCAGGGGCAAGATGACGGTTCATGCGTGATGAGAAAATAGGGGAAACATCTATATTTAAGAAGGGGAAGCGGAAGGCAAACTGCCTGCCTAGATTTACGCACCGTCCTGTCCTATCAAAACCGCTGCATCGTTTTAATAAAGCTGCACGTGCACACCATCTCTCGGCCTGCTCCCTCGAGGCACATGATGGATGGCGATTTGACCGCCCGATGGGCCACAACCGCCATAGGTAAGAAGGTTGCAGAGCTAAAAACACTCATACGGCCCGATAAGGCCTAGGAGTTCATAGGTTGGCCTAGCGACGGGTTCAACAACTGCTCTGAGGCACCACTAGAGTGAGGGGTGGCAAAGGATGGGCCCACTAGCGGCCAGTACCCAAGCGCCCTAGCGTCGCGGGCATCCTATTCCACGTTCGAGTCCTGACTACAACTAGACCATGATTTTTCCTCGAAGAAAGGCAGCGAGCCCCTGGGACTGGACGAACGGACCCTAGAACTATATGGACTGGCCGTCAAGAACCCGGGGTCGGTCGCCAGCCGACCCAAGCTGGATCCTCACTAATGGGAACCGGGACCCCACTCGGGCTAACCCATTAATAGCTCACCAAGCACCATGATTTGTCTAGCGAGGAAAATCATGGCACGGCTCAACCCCTCTATTTTGTCAAAAAACGCTCGAGGGGTGACGATCATAAGACGAGCCGACCCCTCGGTCGGACCCCCGCCTCGCGCACGAGCCCGGGGGCTCAGACCCACAAAGGGACCGTGTGCAAGGTCAGAGACAAACTGTGGGGCAAACACCCAGGCACGAGGGCGCCACAGGCATCCCGACCCCTTGATCCGACCCGCACTATGCGTAGGGGCACGGGGGTCCGCCTCACGAAATACCTAGCGCCAAGTCATAGGAAGATAGAGAAATGCTTGTAGCTAAAATAAGGGTCGAACTGATAAGTCTGTAGAAGACAATCAGTACTGACTAAGGGCCCACCAGTTTGAGAACTAACCGACCAGCTGCGATGACAGCGTTTGAAACATGTGAGTTAAACACCAATAACAAGGGATGAAAACAGATAATCTTTATTCATAAGAGGATGGCCCTAAGTACAAACTAAAGGGCCTCGAGGATGACCTCCTCGGTGGGTACCTCGGGGACAATAGCGTCCGTGGCCTCATCAAAATCCTCGATGAGCCTCTCATGATCAGCCACCTCCTCGCCCTCCGAGAAGCCGACCAGGAAATGAAGCTCATGGCTCGACCAAACCTGGGCCACCGCTAGGGCAACAACCGCTCCACGGTGGACACCATACTCCACCGCGTCCCTGACATGCTCAGGGATGTTAAGGAGGCACTCCTCAAGGTGCTCGCCTCGGGCGAGCATGTAACCGGCGATGGTGTTCACGGCCTTGCGTAGCATCTATAGCTCCATCTCTAATTCTGACAAGAGCATGCAAGAATCAAATAAAGGACAAACCAAGAAGAAGGAAAACAACGATCACCGAAAGGAACTTACTGGCCACCCGGTCGTCGGTGCCCACCAGCTGGGCATAGACGGTTTCTACCACCTCCTCAGTGGTCCAAAGAGCGGCCTAGGTGGCCTCGAGGCACTCTTGGAGTTGCTCTGACTCCAGGACTGGGTTCGTGTCCAACACGGCCCCGAACCAAGGCAAAAGTTAGAAGAAAACTCATAACCGCAATGGGAGGAAATGGGGAGATGCCTTCCTCACCCCTGTTCGAGTAGACAACATCGAGCAGGCCTCCACTCTTTAGGAGCGCCACCGGCGGGGTGCTTCCCACGTTCCATGGATGAAGCACAGGAGAGGGGAAGGCAAGTGCTGGGAATCAGCCGGCTGAGGCTAGAGTGGTAATGGACAGCGACACATTATGGAGGCCACAATTTATGAAAGGCTCACGGGAAGCCCAACTAGCACCAACATCAACCATCGCAATGGATGCGGCACGATGTGCCCATAATTAGGCGGTTTTAAGATAAGAAATGGCATTTCGATCTCCTGCCCCATCCTAGGATTGGGCACAACTTGATGAGATATAGGCCCGATCTTCCGAGAGGTAACCGGTAAGTTCGACTTGTGGAGATCTCGACATTGGCAATCCGGCTTCAAATCAGACACGATTTGAACCCTGCAACCGTTATACCACTGCTCCGTTGGTTATCAACCAAACACAACTTGATTGACCTCGCCAAGAAGGCTTTCCCTGCAAGCGAATCGAAGAACACAAGCAAGAAGGTAAAAACACGCAATCTGAAATTGCAAATATGAATGATGCGAATATCAATAGGGTTCAAGAACTCGGTTCCAAAGGACTAATCGACACAGTGGAGGAGATCAAGAACAGGGGCCCTGGATCACTGTAAAAGGATTTGTCACCACAGTTACAATGAACGATTCAGTTTCTCGATGGAAAACTAAACTCTAAACAAAACCCAATTATCAAACAGCGGCGGTGACTGTGTTTATAGTCTAAGACTCGACCTAGGGTTGAGGACGGCCAGGGGTTGGGCGCCCACAACTTGGGCTTAAGGCCCGACACGATACATGGCCAAGTTGGCCCAAATAGGTGACGCAACACCTTATCGTGGTCACATAGAATGATCCACAGACCTTCTGGAGCTGGGACCAGATCCAAAACGACGGCGTCGTCGTCCCCTTTCCAACGCATCCAAGAACGCCCCGTTTCGATGTCGTATGAGAGAGTTATGACCAAAACAGTGACGACGTGTCTGCTGAACCCGAGGGTGACGTGGCAGCTGAGTTGGGGACGAATTGCAACTTTGGGGAAGACCATAGCGTCGGTGTGTCCAGCGTGGCGATGTCCACATCATCCTCCCCTTCTTGAATTGGAGTCGTCCTCGACTCCATCTTGGCGATGTCCTCATCATTCCCTCCTCCTAGAATTGGAGTCGTCCTCGACTTCATCCCATCATCAACGAACTCCTGCAAAAGGTTAGTGACAACAAGCAATGCACTAGACATAATAGGTTGATAAAAAATAGTATAACATGGTGCATCAGGATTATCACATAACTCAGCAGTAGCAGAAGTTGTAGCAAGAAAAGTACCTCCTTTTAACCTAATCCCATTATTCCCATTATTTTTAACAATGTCAGTTGGAGGTGTATTTTTAATCTCTTTAGCATGTTTAATAATTTCCGTAGGAGACAAAGGCAGCAATGTAATTGTCTTGTCCTTATGTATGATAGTGTATGTATTAGTTCTACCATGGTGTAAAGCATCATTATCAAATTCCCATGGACGACCTAACAAAATGGAACAAGCTTGCATAGGGACAACATCAAAATCAGCAGTATCATGATAAGAACCTGCGAAAAAGCTAATGTGTGCTGATTTAGTTACCTTAGTCTTACCACTATTATTGAACCACTGAAGTTTATATGGATGCGAATGTTGTCGTGTGGTCAAGCCAAGCTTCTCAACCAAATCTGAACTCACCAAGTTATTGCAACTTCTGCTATCAATGATAGTGAGAACACGACAACCCTGCACAATGAAATACATGTGGAACAAATTGTTTCATTGAATCTTCATCTCGTCTTCATGTCCCACACGTGTACTTAACACACGCTGCACAAGAAGGCTAGGGTAATCCACGGCAGCAGCCACAGAGTCAATGATGATAGCCTCCTTGTCTTGATCGCCCTCGGTGGAATCTGCATCAATGTTAGCAGCAAGGGCTAAATCATCTTCAACATCACTAGTACTTACATATCCATCCTCGGTAGCAATGAAAGCACGACGACTGGGGCAATCCTTCATGACATGTCCCATGCCTTTGCATCGGTGGCAAATGATTTTAGCGCTGGACGAGGAGGAGCTAGTAGAAGCACCCGGAGTGGCACCTTTCTTCTGCACATTAGACAATTGACTTACCCCATGTGGTGCAACAGAAAGCTTGGGCGTCTTCGGCTCAGCACGCTGCTGAAAATTCCTCCCATTGTTAGACCTGAAAGGCTGGTGTTGTTTGCGGCCCTGTACTTCACGTTCTGCCTTAATAGCAAGATGATACAATTGGGAAAAATTGCGCCATTCTTTGTAATCAAGTATGTTCTGGATATCATGGTTTAGACCACCAAAAAATCTAGCACTAACATCATTATCATCTTTATTTATACCACAACGGGCTAAACCAATAAGCAATTCTTGATAGTAAGCTTCTACTCCTTTATCACCTTGTTTTAAAGTTTGCAGTTTCAAACGTAAATCACGTTGGTAATAAGGTTGAACAAAACGAGATTTCATACGTTGCTTTAAAGCATTCAAAGTTTGAGGCACAACAGCAGCATTATTAGCATTGCAAAGATCACTCCACTAGAACAAAGCAAAATTAGTAAACTCACTAGTAGCAAGTCTAACTCTATGCTCAGCAGGAACATTATGAGAATCAAATTTTTGTTGAACAGCAAGCTCCTAATCTAAATAAGCCTCTGGATCAATATTACCAGCAAAAGGAGGAAGGCTAAATTTAATTTTAGCAAAAGGATCATTATTACCATGATTATTACCTCCCATACCGCGACGGTTGAAGTTGAGACGGCGACGGACATAATCGTCAGCATCCGCATCGTCATCACCAAAATCATCGGCATCGGCATCAGCAGCACGATGAGGTGGTGGACGTTGCTCAAGTTGTTCAATGCGGGTGACCAAATTGTTCACATTGCGCGTCAGCTCGGTCATAAGATTGCGTTGTTCAGTCATGAACGTTGTAAGCTCACCCTTGGACACACAATCATTGAAGTCCGTCGGAGATCCTGCCATGGTTAGAAGATAGAAAAAGACAACACCAAAGTATTATCCCTATCAACTAAAAGGAACCAAGTGGTGGTGGTGGTGAAAGTAGAATGCAAAATCACAAGCGGCTTACCACCGTCTTGCCTGTATTCTTACCAACGCCAAACAAGAGCAAAACCAACGTGGCGAAGCAATCTATTGTTAAGCGTGGGTAACAGTTGCAAGATGAACATATGCTGACAGAAGAATATGTGGAGCTATGGGTAGGCACACAATATGACAGCAAGGATTAGCAATTAACGAAAGCAGATTAGCGATTGTTCAATCTAGATCCAAAGTACAAATCACAGCTGCTGGCTAAGACGTGTTGAGACGTAGCGCAACAAGGTGAAAGCAAAGGACGATGGAAAGAATGCACAGAACAAGCAAATAACCTGGATTTTTCCTTTTTCCTGAATTTTTCCCTGATTTTTCCAAAAGGCACTAGTAGGAATCAAATTTTTTTTATTTTTTCACTATTTTTTTTATATTTATCTATAAACAAGGATCACAAAATATGCAACCATAAAAATTGGCACCTACAACTGAGGTGGGATGTGGTCTACAGAAATACAGCACGTTCTCTGAAAAGCGTGCAAAAGCTTTGATAATTTTTTTTCTTTATTTTTTTGATTTTTTGGCAATTTTGATGAAACCAAACAGGGCGAAGCCGAGTTTGGGTCGGCTCCAAATGGTGTCAAGAAGCTGCTGTAAAAATTTCAGATTTTTCTGATAAACGAGCGAAAAGTTATGCCTGTTTTACCGAAGGTATCTCAAGTTATGTTTTGACTGGAGGCACAACACGACAGCGGCAGTTAGGGCAAAGCGTCCCTAAACTTCAACACCGATCACAAGAGTGTCCCTGTGACTCCAACAGCGACAGTAGGTATTCACCTGATGATGAAAGGAGGGCTGCGATGCAGGCAAAATAAGAGCGGCTGGCAACCTATCTAGGGTTTGCGCGGCGGCAAAAAGTTACACAAGGCGGCTAGCGGGGCAAGTCGAGTAATGTGGTGGCTTCGACTTGTTGTTTGGAAACGGTGGATGGGATAGCAGCGAAAAACAAAAATCACAGCAACGGGCAATTGAACTACGACCACGAACACAATCCTAAACCAGCAACAAGACTAGACCACGGACATAAACTCAACAACGCGAATCTGAAACGAAATTGCAAAGGCACAAAAGGTGATAGGACAGCGAAAATTGAAATATTTTTTTTGGCTTTTTGTGGACTCTAGGTAATGAACAAATATGAATCTAAGGCAAACGAGAATATACCTCGTGGTAAACCTAAAATCTCTGATACCAATTGATGAGATACAGGCTCGATCTTCCGAGAGGTAACCGGTAAGTTCGACTTGTGGAGATCTCGACGTTGGTGATTCGGCTTCAAATCAGACACGATTCGAACCCTACAACCGTTACACCACTGCTCCGTTGGTTATCAACCAAGCACAACTTGATTGACCTCGCCAAGAAGGCTTTCCCTGCAAGCGAATCGAAGAACACAAGCAAGAAGGTAAAAACACGCAATCTGAAATTACAAATATGAATGATGCGAATATCAATAGGGTTCAAGAACTCGGTTCCAAAGGACTAATCGACACAGTGGAGAAGATCAAGAATAGGGGCCCTGGATCACTGTAAAAGGATTTGTCACCACAGTTACAATGAACGATTCAGTTTCTCGATGGAAAACTAAACTCTAAACAAAACCCAATTGTCTAACAGCGGCGGCGACTATGTTTATAGTCTAAGACTCGACCTAGGATTGAGGACGGCCAGGGGTTGGGCGCCCACAACTTGGGCTTAAGGCCCGACACGATACATGGCCAAGTTGGCCCAAATAGGTGACGCAGCACCTTGTCGTGGTCACATAGAATGATCCACATACCTTCTGGAGCTAGGACCAGATCCAAAACGACGGCGTCGTCGTCCCCTTTCCAACGCATCCAAGAACGCCCCGTTTCGATGTCGTATGAGAGAGTTATGACCAAAACAGTGACGACGTGTCTGCTGAACCCGAGGGTGACGTGGCAGCTGAGTTGGGGACGAATTGCAACTTGGGGAAGACCATAGCGTCGGTGTGTCCAGCGTGGCGATATCCACATCATCCTCCCCTTCTTGAATTGGAGTCGTCCTCGACTCCATCTTGGCGATGTCCTCATCACAACTCCCGATGCCATGATAACAAAGGGACACAGAGCTAAGTAACACTCCTATGGCTCGCTAAGGCCTAGGGGCTCACCATTTGGCCCGCGGCGATTTCGACAGTCACTCCGGGACACCCCTGAAGTAGGAGATGGTGAAGGGTGGGCCCGCTAGTGGCTAATATCTAGGCATCTAGGTGCCATGGACACCCCAGCCCGTGATCGAGTCCTGACCACTCTTAGTCCATGGGGTTTCTTCATAGAAAGGCGAGTAGCCCTCAGAAACCGACCACACGGACCTAGGAACTACCCGTAATGTCCCTCAAGAGCCTAGAGTCGGCCGACACCATGGCCAGATCCCTGCCACGCACAGGGTCCCAGGGGCTCAGGCTCGTAGGGTCGCATATGAATGACAAACCATCAATAACCGCCTAACCAAACTAGGACCTCGTGGTCTCCCCGTACGAGAAAGCCTTTGGCAAAGTAGCTAACTTCCCCAAAGGCTCGGGGGCTACACCTGGCAGGTGCACTCATGCTCACCCCTAGGAGAACAAAGACCTTGGCATCCTATAGTGAAGCCTATGGAGGAGTATCCAACCCTTCCTTGGGCTCGGGGACTACTGTCAGGTACCAATATTAGGGTACCTATAGAACAAGGGTTACAATACATCAGCCTTAGTCCATCTAAGACAGTTATGAGCATAGATGTGGCCCAGTCTAGCCCAACCGAGGGAGTTTCTGGCTCACCCGACCCCTCGGGCATAGGCTCTACGTCGCCTGACCCCTTAGGCTTGGGTCCTGCCTCTTCCAACCCTCCAGGTGGGGGGCTCCGCCTGCCCAACCTCTCGGGTAAGGACTCCACCTCGTCCGACCCTCGGGGGTCAGACATACTCTCAAATAGAAGCAAAGGCCCCGAGAGGGCCCATGCCACCTCAACCACCACGGGTGTGCGCCTCTGACACAAAAGAAGGAGCAAGTATGCCCCGATGTGACCCACAACTGTGACAGACCACCCCTAGGAGTTCACGTCTCCACGACATCAACAGGTTGGTCCTATGTCACCAACTCCTCTTATGACCCCTATCAGACATCCACAGTTCTACACTATACTTCCAACTATGGCATGGCCTCCATCAGAGGAGTTTGTTGACCATACCAACCACCTAGGAGGTATGGGGCACCACGATTGACTCACGACGTCTGCGCGTGGGACCAGTGGAAGGCAAGCCGGCAACGTGGGGATGTCTTCATCATCTACAAGACCGTCAGGGCCCACCGGCATGGGAAGGGGCAACACAGCTCTAGGACTCCCTTCCCTCTCTTTTGTTTTTCTCTTTCTTCTTTTCCTTTTCCATCCTCTCTCGTGTATGACCGTGTTGGTATAAATTAAATGCACATAGAGAGAATATATATATCCGCAAGCGCACAGATATTATACTGTTGTAGCACTTCACCGAGAATAACCTAGTTTTAATATCGAACCCAAAGGAACAGTTAGTGAGAATAACTAAGTCTTAGTCTTAACTCAACTTCACAATCAAAGTCAGAAAATAGGAATATAAAGGAGACTACTAAGATATGTCTAGTTCCAATCTCGGTAAACTTTGCCTTCTATTGTTCTATCATGGGAGATGTCTAATAGGGAACATATTTAGAATTTTTTTCCCTAAAAGCGATCAAATTCCTGCTAGTCCTATTAACAGGAGGTGGACTACAGAGGATTCAATGAAGCTATAAAAGTCACCTTCGCGAGCTACCACCGATCTAGAAAATGAGGGTGCATTTACGAGTAACCCTAGTCTAAGCACCATGCTTACACTATGAATACTACTTTAATCTAGAGCCACCAAGATCAAAGCACTAAAAGAGAGTCGTAAACTTGAAGAACAATATGAACAAGTTGCTTACTTGAATTAGAAGTCGATTACCAGAGAAATCTCAGAAGCAAGCTCCAGTAGAACTTGATTCCGCCTTAGTACAGCCGTAGAGAGAGCACCGACAGGCCGAAACTCCTCCAAAACTCTACTCTCTCACTTTATCTCTCTATCTCTAATACAAGACTAGATCCTAGGGAGGACTAATCTTTTCTTGATTGCTAGCCCGAGATCCTGGTGGAAATATGAATTAGGTGATGAGGACATGGCACCATCGAATACGATCTTTGGTTATAAGGTGAGCTCGTTCCTACATTTGCATAATGATTTTTGGTACAATTCACTTGGTTCCACATATCCATGCCATTATTTGATTGTAGGTGCAAATGTGTTTCAAAGTGCAAGTTCATCAAAGTTGAACATCTAAGTCGTTGGCAGCCCAACAGTGCTTCATTGCGAAGGTCATAACCCGTTCATGTGGAGTGCAATTGAAGTCCATGAGGACTTGATGGAAAGCTTTCAAATAGATCTAGTCCCACCTCAATATCACGTTGGCAAGGTCTTCAAATCATCATGACATTCTGCTACTGTTTCGGTCAGGTGCTACAACATCGTAGTGGGCTTGTTATTCACACTTGGTACTCAGGCCCAAGTTAGAGCATGCCCCAAGAAGATGGAGAACACCTAAGAGATGCTCAAGGAAGTCCTCCTCCTTGGCCACCACCTTTGGAGGCAAGCAAGGGCGTCCAAGCCAAGTTGGAGGCCCAATCCCAGTTAAGTTTGAGTCCATCTCGGGCTCTAGGCGTGTAGTAAAATGAACGCCCAGGCCGCATATGTACTCCATTTTTGACGATCCACATATGGATGGAAAGCTTATTTAATAAGGAAGCCAACCCAAGTGGTCCCACATCAAAAGCTATTCGGAATCAACAGGAATCGTCAAAACAAGTCAGCATCCAGAATCTATCAGGGCGATGTGTCGTCGTCTTTTGGGCCGTTTGGGCCTTGTAACGTGTCGGCGCTCCCCAGGAACACGAATAGGGGTCCTTGGATGCCTCTTAGGCTATATAATCAGTAGCCGCCACCTACATTAGGGTTGGGGTTTTGTTTAGTTCTTGATTTCCTGGTGAAATAGACATCATTTTGCTGCAACTGTGCCGACAAGGCCGCTTGCTGTGAACCAGGGCCCCTATTCTTGATCTTGTTTGCCTATGGTGATAAGTCCATTTGAATAAAGATTAGAACTCCTCTTTGTATTTAGAAGCCTCAAATTTATTTGCAATTTCAGATTGCGTGTTACCTATTCTTGCTTGTGTTCTCGATTCGCTTGTAGGAAAGCCTTCTCGGCGAGGTCAGTCGCGTTTGCGTGATTGATAACCAACAGAGCAGTGGTGTAACAGTTGTGGGGGTCTACATCAACCTTGGTTCGAAGCCTAGATCATGAACATTGAGTCTCCACCAATCAACGCTATCATACCTATCGAAAGATCGGGCCTTGTTTACATCATTAGGGTTCCTGGCCTTTCAGCTCTCAGGATGCAAACTTGGCTTCTCTCTAGGGGGTATGGGCCTTTATTTATAGCCCTAAGGGTGCAACATGAGCCCTTGGACTAAACTGACTTAAGGAATGGCGTAGATGCGGTCTAGGGAGGCGGTGGAGGAACATTCTGGAAGCTCCTGATAAGCGAGCCCCATAGGAGACTAGGTGGCATGGTGGTAGGGCCAGCTGGCCCCACATGTCATCCTCTTAGAGTCCGCTGTGGTGTGGTGTCTTCTAATGTCCTCTAGAACCTTCTGGAGTAGCTTTCGTCATGGTTAAGTTTAATTCTATTTGACGTTTTGATCCTCCTTTCCAGTTTTCTGATTAAATCCTACTGAAAACATAGATTGACCAAAACTCATGGAAACTGTCAGTAATAACCTCTTATTCTATGATATTGATCCAATTTTCACCATTTATGCAAGGTAGGTTGATGGTTCTTGATGTATATTAACTACCGTCAACAAGCTCCCCCACACTTAGGCTTTTACTCGTCCTCAATAAAAGGATGGATTACTCAAGACATAACCTTAGAACAATACATCAACATAAAACCATTCCCAGTCATACATGCTCTGCAGAATTTAATGTGTCTACCATAAAACTTTGGGCGGTTGAAGAACAGAACAACTTGAACCAGATCACCATCTTCCTTCAGTCAAGTTCATTGTAGAAACATTTAACATAGCTTACCTTCTCCTTTCGTAGTACTCTCAAATCACTTATGTATGTAGTATTTTTGGATCCTCACCAAGGCATAGATGATCTTGCCATGTTTTACCTACTCTTAAAAGCTTATGTGGAGTTCAGGTAGGAATGAAAGTGAAAACATACTCGTATTGCATATATTGTAAAGTCAACACAAGGATCCAAGGAGAAAAGTGTCATACTCTCAGATCAAAATGTGCATATGCGTGGAATATATATATGGTGGCTATCCTAATTCTACTATGCTCCTTGAATCATGCCTCTCCTGTTTGAAACTTGAAAACACTTTTGCTAGAGAGCATGGGCTATCTTTTTCATTTCTTCTTTTTTCTTCTTTTTTTCATAGCGGGCATTTGAGTACCCACACTTGTCCATTTTTTTCAATACTTTTCTTTTTACATAGCCACATGCCTCTTTCTTGCAATTGGAAAACTTTAAGGGAGACATTTACAAGAACTTGGAGCATTTATTCTTAACAAACTTCTTTTTGTGTCTTCTCCCAGTGTAGGTGTAGAACATTTTGGGTGGATGAAAAACATGTTGTTGTGTACTCTCAGTGTAGGAGCAGCCAATATATGTGGAGTGTACGTGATCTTGATCTTGAGAGCATGATAAGTTTCTCAACAAGGGTCACAAGGTTTGAGCAAACTCAATACAAACACAAGTAGTATGTGTAGAAGGTTTATCTATCCTATATATGGCTCTAGTAGGTCATTGCTTACCACAAAGGAGAATTATAGCTATTTATTTTTCTTTTTTGAAATAAAATTCTCCAATGACTAGACATCAAGAATCAAGTTCTCTTATTCTACTATATCTCATTCCACAACAACTTAAGTGACATGGGCTTCCTAAGAAATAAGTTCCCAACAGTAGCAAGACTTCTAGGAAGAATATTATGTGAGTCTATCCTTAAGTCATGACTAAAATAATCTTTCCTTATGTTTAAATTGTTTTACCATGTGATTTTCAGTTCGGTTCAGAACGAAAAATGAAACATATGAAAATAGAGTGTATTGGGCTAAAACCTGACCGTGGACAAAGCGCAAGGCGAGGAAGCATAGAGGGAGGTCGGGCAGCCCACCATGGTGGCTACTCGGGGCCCACTTCATCATATGTGGTCACTGGTTAATTACCTTCCATAATTCATGAATTTCCCAATCCAATTTCATTTCAGCGTCGTGATATGTCTCCCCCACACTTGTTTTTCTTTAGAACCTTTCTACACAACATGTGGAGACAAACACATATCTAAAAATAGAGATAGAGAACAGGTAATCATGGTAAAAAATCTCCATTAATGATTAAATAAGGCACTTTATTATAAATCACAAAATTCAACCTAATTTTAATCGATCTAACAACTGAGCTGGCGACATACCTAACATTTGAAACGACGAACCTAAAAACTTTAACCTAACTAAAACTTGTGCCTAATTATTTATCGCTAACTCCCAACTCTCTCTTTTCTTCCCAACATAGTTGCAAAGAATTTCAATCTGCTTCTCTAATTTCTTTCACCCTTTAGTTTCTAATTCTATCTTCTTGTTCAGAATGTCTACAGTCCTAATGAGGAGAGTGTTCTGCTGTTGGAGAGATGTGACAATCTGGGAAATATGGTCAATCCTTGTCTCAAGCATCGCAATGGTCATTCTTGAACGCTTCTCTTCTCATTCCAATGGTGGAGCAGGTCTTTTGGGTGTCTCCCTTGGTGGAATAAACTTGACTTGATCTGGTGCAGCCCGAATACCATCAAGAGACACTTGGGGTGTGGCAGTTGTGTACTTCACATACGTGACCTCTCCAAGCTTGTTGGTCTTAACACCAACTAGCTTCTCTTTGGACCTTGGAGGTAAGAGCTTAACATCCTTCAGTACTGCGATCTTCGGTCTCTTCGGCGCATCCTTCAGGAGTAGACAATCTTGAGGTGGAGGAAGCATCGACTGATGAACTTGAGCATAGTAGGCTTGCTCGTAGTTTCTTCTTGGTAGCACTATAGTGACTTGCTTTGGGGGAATGACATCAAGAGGCAAAGTCTCTTCTACTGGGACTATGGCTAGAGAGTCATCCCTAGGAGGAAGTTTGTTGAGGTCGACTCCGAAAGGGATGATCTCTTTTCCGGCCATTGAATCTAGAGAAGAGAACTTTGCTATGGAAGAGAGAAGGCTTGGATGGAATGAGGAAGGAGGCAGGTAGGGGTCTATTTATAGGGGGTTTATCTTGCGGCAGGGGTCAAAATCTTATCTCTATAGGCTCCGTACGAGGGAATATGCAAATGGATCTGAAATATACGTGATCTTATCTTGAAAGATTGTAGGAAGGGCGAGAGAACTGACGAAGGATGAGGGGCGCTGACAGGGGACCACCCAACATAGGGGTGGGGTTGGCTGGCCCCACAAGTCATTCCCTCAGGGTGACTTTCCTCGCGTGGGTTTCTAACTAGTTTCTATCCTTGAAATCATATTTTCATGATATATGTCGTAACGGTTGATGGCAGTGGTGTAATTAAGGTAAAATCTAAAAATCCACCTCATCAACAACCTCAAGTGGTTGTTTAGGTTCTAAAAAGATTTTGAGACGATGGCCATTTACCTTGAATAACGTACCTTTATCGGTTTGAAGAGTTACCGTTCCATGCAATGAAGTGTTTATCACCGTAAATGGTCCTTCCCACTTGCTTCAAAGTTTTTTGTGCCCAAATAATTTAACTCTAGAATTTAAAAGTAATACCTTATCTCCTGGTGCAAACTCCTTCTTCTTGATCCTCTTGTCATGCATCTTTTGGTTCTCTCCTTGTAAATCTTGGAGTTGTGATATGCTCGTTCACGCCATTCGTCCAATTCAGAGAGTTGCATCTTCCTCTTTACTCCTGCGGCTTCAAAGTCCATGTTCCATCGCCTGATGGCCTAGTGAGCTTTGCATCCTAGCTCCATAGGTAGATGACAATTCTTCCCATAAACCAACTGATATGGTGGCATACCCAATGGTGTCTTATAGGCTATTCTATAAGCCCATAGTGCATCGGGTAATTGATCTTTCCATGCAGTTCCCATTTTGTCGACCGTCTTCTGCAGAATATTCTTAATTTGCTTATTGGATGTCTCTGCCTGGCCACTTGTCTGAGGGTGGTATGGAGTAGCAACATTATGGCAGATCCCATGCTTCATTAAGTATCTATGGAAGCCCTTATCAGTGAAGTGAGTTCCTCCATCGCTAATCACTATCCTCATAACTCCAAATCTTAGAAATATTATTTCTTCAAACATCTTCTTTGAGTTCCTTGCATTAGCAGCTCTGCGTGGCATGGCTTCAACCCACTTGGAGACATAATCAACTACCACCAAGATGTACTCATAGTTCTATCATCTTAGCTTCTACTAAGTAAGATCTAAACTTATCAATAGCAAAAACAATAGCCAGGAGTTTTTTTTGTTGTTGTATAATTAAGTTGTGGTCCTGTCAGAGTTTTGCTAGCATAAGCAATTACATGATGCTTTCTATCTTTTATTTGTCCCAAAACTGTCCCCACAGCATAATCACTAGCACCACACATAATTTCAAAAGGTAGTGACCAATCAGGGGTTGAATGATTGGTGCAAAGATGAGTACTTCTTTAAGAATATTAAAAGATTTTAAACATGTTTCATCAAATTTAAAGAGAGCATCCTTACCAAAAGATTTGTTAGTGGTCTAGCAATGTGTGAAAAATCTTTTGTGAACCGATGATAAAAACCACAATGACCAAGAAAGCTTCGTATCCCTCTGATATTTACAAGTGGAGGTATTGTTCAATTACTTCAATTTTAGCTCTATCTACCTCAATCCCTCTTTCGAACACCAAGTGTCAAGCACTATGCCTTCTCTAACCATGAAATAACATTTTTTCTAATTAAGGACTAAGTGCTTTTCTTCACATCTTTGCAAAACCTTGTCTAAATTTTCAAGGCAATCATCAAAAGTTTTTCCATAAATAGAAAAATAATCCATGAACATTTTCATGATTTCTTTAATCATATCATAAAATATAGACATCATGCATATTTGAAAAGAACCTGGAGCATTACATAATCCAAAAGACATTTTACGATAAGCATATGTTCCATATGGACATGTAAAGGTAGTTTTGCTTTGGTCATCTGGGTGGATCAGAATTTGGTGATAACCTGAATACCATCAAGAAAACAAAAGAAAAAGTGGTTCGCCAGTCGCTATAACATTTCATCAATCAAGGGCAACGGAAAGTGATCTTTCTTTGTTGCCTTATTAAGTTTTCGGTAATCAATGCACATCCGTCAACCAGTGACGGTTCTTTGGAGGATTAATTTATTCTTTTTAATTTTAACAATAGTCATGCCCCCCTTTTAGGCATAACTTGAACAGGGCTTACCCACTCACTATGTGGCATAGGATAGATGATCCTGGCATGCAAAAGTTTCAAGACCTCTTTCTTAACAACCTCTCTCATTGCATTGTTAAGCCTATGCTAGGGCTCCCTAGAAGGTATAGAATCTGGATATGTAGGGATGCAATGGATGCAAAGAGCAGGGCTAATTCCCTTAAGGTCTTGGAATGAATAGCCAAAAGCAGAACGATGCTTTTCTAGGACAGTTAGCAAGTGAAAAGATTCTTCCTGAGAGAGTTTATCACTTATGGTCACAAGAGAATCCTGATTATTATTAAGAAAAGCATATCTAAGACCAAAAGGTAGGAGTTTAAGCTCAATGGAGGGCTTAGGCAGTTCTAGCAATTTGTCAAGAGGTTTAGGTTCTCATCGATGAAGAACTGGGCATCATCTTCAAGGTTGGGTCCAATCAAGTCATCAAGAGATGCAACCTTAACCTCTTCCACTGGGTCTAGCTTAGGAATTGGCTCAATCTTAGCATTAAGAGAGTGAGTGATGGGCACAGAGAGTTCAAAATTTTTCTCAAGTCTTATGTTCAATTTCCCCATTTTTCCTTCATGGATAAGTCTTTCTATTGGTTGTCCTATCAACAGGTCAAACTCCATAACATCAAAGATATAAAAATTCAAGTGCACTTTGGTTCCATTTACTAAAATAGGAAGGGCACAAAGAATTCCCACAGTTGGGACAATTTGTCCTGAAAGATTGTTTAACAACTTGGTTGTTGGGGCTAATGGCATGTCTTTTAATAAATCATGAGCACAAATCAATGGCATGATATTGACACCCACAACCGAATTGTAAATAGCATCGAAAGAATCCTTGTTAATTTGGCAATAAATGGTAGTAGAAGGTGAATCTAAGCGAATTACTTCAAGAAAAAGCTCTGATTCTTCTAACCATTCATCACTCATGATGGACACTAGGTCTTTCGTTGTCTTTTTACGGAAAAGCTTCCTCAGAAGGTTGTAAAGGTTCTACAGATGATTTTCTAGGCTCCTGAGGTTTCCTCATTACGTAGTAATTTGAGGTATTTTCATATTTATCAAAAAGTTCATCCTTGAATTCAAACATAAAATATGAAATTGGAGTTTCCTCCTTTTTTGGTGGTTCGGGATCTGGAATAGCTAAAGTTGGTGATGGTTCTGGTAAAGATTCAGGTTCAGCTAGTTGGGATTCTTCTTCTAACAACTTCTCTCTTTCTTCAGGAAGGTCTGCTAAGATTTTTGTGAGAATGCTTCTCCCCTTTTCGGTGAAGGTATGCATGAACGAACCTCCTATGGCCGTATTAAGATATTCTATGGTTTTTCTAGTAAGGCCCATGAGAAAGTGTTGGAGGAGAATAGGTTCTGAAATGGTAAGATCAGGGCTAAAATTAAGAAGAGTGTTAAAGCGTTCACATACCTTGCCTAGAGATTATTTCTTCTTTTGTTTAAAAGTTAGAACCTCTACACAAAGTTTAACTACCCTATAGGTGGGAAAGAATTGTAAGCAAAAGCTTAAGCACAACGCTCCCCAATCTCCTTGGCTACTCCCAGTATTGAGTGAATACCAACGTTTAGCTTCTCCCGTCAAAGAGAAAGGAAAAAGCTTCCATCATAAGGTCTCATCTGACATGCCTTCAATATGTAGACATGCACAGGTCTGCTCAAACTCACGTAGGTGGGAATAGGGGCTTTCATCTACTTCGCTAGAAAAAGGTTGATCCTGAACCATATTGATTAACCACGGGCGTAGCTCATAGCTAGGTGCTAGGATAGGTTTGGAAGATTCTACTGGCTTTAGGCTAGTACCTGTGGGTGCACCATATTGGTAGAGAAGGGTGGATACTGGATCCATGTAAAAGGTAAAGATAAAACATAAAACATAAAATTATAATACAAGATTAAGCCTGACTCAAAGTTAACTCAGTGAACCGTTCCCTGGCAACGACGCCAGAAATGCTTGTCAGTATAAATTAAATGCACACAGAGAGAATATATATATCCACAAGCGCACATATATTATACCGTTGTAGCACTTCACCGAGAATAACCCAGTTTTAATATCGAACACAACGAAACAGTTAGTGAGAATAACTAAGTCTTAATCTTAACCCAACTTCATAATCAAGTTCAGAAAATAGGAATATAAAGGAGACTACTGAGATATGTCTAGTTCCAATCTCGGTAAACTTTGCCTTCTATTATTCTATCATGGAAGATGTCTAATAGGGAACAAATTCAGAGTTTCTTCCCTAAAAGCATCAAATTCCTGCTAGTCCTATTAATGGAAGGTGGACTACAGAGGATTCAATAAAGCTATAA
This sequence comes from Saccharum spontaneum, assembly GCA_022457205.1. NCBI lineage: Eukaryota > Viridiplantae > Streptophyta > Magnoliopsida > Poales > Poaceae > Saccharum > Saccharum spontaneum. The sequence continues at coordinate 34,579,921 of CM039610.1, read as the reverse complement.
AAGTCACCTTCGTGAGCTACCACCGATCCAAAAAATGAGGGTGCATTTACAAGTAACCCTAGTCTAAGCACCATGCTTACACTATGAATACTACTTTAATCTAGAGCCACCAAGATCAAAGCACTAAAAGAGAGTCATAAACTTGAAGAACAATATGAACAAGTTGCTTACTTGAATCAGAAGTCGATTACTAGAGAAATCTCAGAAGCAAGCTCCAGTAGAACTTGATTCCACCAGAGTACAGCCATAGAGAGAGCACCGACAGGCTGGAACTCCTCCAAAACTCTACTCTCTCACTCTATCTCTCTATCTCCAATACAAGACTAGATCCTACGACGGACTAATCTTCTCTTGATTGCTAGCCCTAGATCCTGGTGAAAATATGAGTTAGGGTTCTTGGTCTTTCAACTTTTAGGATCTAGACTTGGCTTCTCTTTAAGAGTACAGGCATTTATTTATAGCCCTGAGGGTGCAACGTGAGCCCTTAGATCAAACTGACTTAAGGAACAACGTAGATGCGATCTAGGGAGGTGGTGGAGGAACATTCTGGAAGCCCCTAACAAGTGGGCCCCACATGGGACCAGGTGGCATGGTGGTGGGGCTGGCCGGCTCCACACGTCATCCTCTTAGGGTCCGCTGTAGTGTGGTGCCTTTTGGTGTCCTCTAGAACCTTCTAGAGTAGTTTTCGTCGCGGTTAAGTTTAATTCTATTTGGCGTTTTGATCCTCCTTTCTAGTTTTCTGATTAAATCCTGCTGAAAACACAGATTTACAAAAACTTGTGGAAACTGTCAGTAATAACCTCCTATTTTATGATATTGATTTATTTTCACCATTTATGCAAGGTAGGTTGATGGTTTGTTGATGTATGTTAACTACCGTCAACAACCGATTCTTCCCTTAAGCTATAAAAGGGAAAAACTAGTACCCTTCTAGAGGAGGAGAATCTGGCAACTCCACGATGACACTTTCAACCTCAACACACAAAGACTTGGGAGCTCATCCCTCACTCGACCGTTTGTAACCCCTACTGCAAACCCAAGAGCAAGTAACATGAACAGCTCGCCACTGGACGTAGGGATGTTCCGCCCAAACCAGTGTACATCCTCATGTGCTCTTTGTACACCATCCGAGCCTAGACGCGCAATCCACTATATTTACTAGTCGGTGGTTTCTAAACACCGACAAGATGCTAGACCACTAAGTAATGCTTTAGAGGCTCACTAATCTCACGTAAATGATGAAATCAAGTGTGCAAGTGAATGGATTATGTTTGCTCAGCTCCCAAAGGGTGTATGCAGGAGTTAGAAGTGCTAAGAGAGTGGCCAAGGCTGGTCACAAGCTCTATTTATATGCCACCTTCAAATAGAGCCGTTACCCCTTTGGAGCAGTTTCTGCAGGGGCACCGAACACGGTGGTGCGGTCACTAGACAAGGGGTAATGGTGCCCCAACGGTCGAAATCCAATGGCAAGAAAATTACCATTGGTCACCAGACAGGGGTGGCAGTGGCATCGGATAGGGTGCGATGGTGCCATCCCGACCAAACCCCCGAAAACAGCAGTCTCTAGATTATTAGGATGGTGCCACCGGACAGGGGTGGCGGTGCCCACCCCCATTTTCCCCAGCCTCTAGAAAAATAGGGCGGTGGCACCAGACACGCCCTGGTGGTGAAAGGTCCTAGTGGCTAAAGGAGGGTGAATAGCCTATAAAAATTTCTACAACGACACTAAGCAAAGCGATTAGACAAATATGAGGCGAAGCGAATGTTGTGCTAGCCTACTAAAAATGCAAGCCATCTACCACAACTCTAGTTGCTATTGTCTCTAAGCACTCAAAGGCTATGTCACTACACTAATTTAGTGAGCTCTCAAAGACTAACTAAAGAGCCTCACTAACCACTAGACACGACTCTTTCTTGCCCTCAAAACTAACAACACTAAAGGGCTAAGCTACACTAAGAAATGTAAATACATGGGAATGATGGAGTGTTAGACCGCCATGTAGAGAAATGAGCCAATCAACAATGGAGCCAATCAATCACAAAGAAAGAATACCAATGAAGACCAATCACCTCAGAATCAACTGATGAACACAATGATTTTTTACCGAGGTTCACTTGCTTGCCAACAAGCTAGTCCTTGTTGTAGCGATTCACTCAAGTTTACACGCTAATTAGCATCACACATCAAACCCTAAATAGGGTGCCGCACAACCAACATAAGATGAGGATCCACAAGCCACACGCAATCCACTAGAGATGCCTTTCGTTATCTCCCACGGGGAAGGCTCAAGAGCCCCTCACAATCACCACGATCGGACCCGGAGACAAGCACCCTCCTCCGCTCGACGATCCTTGCTGCTCTAAGCGGTCTAGGTGGCGGCAACTACCAAGAGTAACAAGCGAATCCCACAGTGAAACACGAACAACAAGTGCCTCTAGATGCAAACACTCAAGCAATGCACTTAGATTCTCTCCCAATCTCACAAAGATGATGAATCAATGATGGAGATAAGTGGGAGGGCTTTGGCTAAGATCACATGGTTGCTATTGACGATAGTTATCTACCATATTAAACCATCAACATTACTTGAATAAATGCTTGAAATGGATCACCAATAGAAACATAGGGGTTTAAACAAACAATTTCCACAAGTTTTGGTGAATCTGTATTTTCTACAGGGTATATTTAGAAAACCAGAAATGTGGATCAAAACGTCAAAAGGAACTTAACTTAACCCTGATAAAAACTATTCTAGAAGACTCCAGAGGACTCCAGGAGGCAACCCCCCAAGGTTGAGCCTAAGAGGACGCCAGGTGGGGCCGACCGGACCCACCCAGGTGCCGCCTGGTCCCTGGCAGTGGCTCCTGCCTGTCAGCTTCTAGAATATTCCTCCATCGCCTCCCTAGACTGCATCTTCACCGTCCTTCAAGTCGGTTTGATCCAAGGGCTCACGTTGGACCCTCTAGGCTATATAAGGAGACCCCAGCACCCCTGAGGCATCAAGTCATCCAGAGCCAGAAATCCTAATATCCTTAGAGTTCCTCTAGTTTCTAGGGCATAGCTAGTTAGGATAGGTCTAGAGGGAGGCAAGCAGATCTTCGCTTGGATTCCCGACATCGTCTAGACCTTGGTTCGGTATAATTCTTGTACCCCTTTCTTGTTGTATCTCCATTATTTTTATATGCTTTGGTATGATTGTCAAGACAATATAGCATTCATCTTATTCATGTTCTTGGTGAGACAATGGATGCTGCTGCTCGAGGTGCTTTTCTATCACTTAACCTCAGAGATGCAACAACTCTTGTTGAGAAGATGGCCTCCAATCAAAGCTGGAATAAAGAACATACTCAGCCTTGCAAGAGAGGAGGAGGAATGCATCAGCTCAAGGTGGTAGACATGCTGTCTGCCAAGATGGACCTACTAATGAAGAATCTTGAAGACCAAGTTAGTGAGAAGAAAGAAGTCATGCACATTTATGATTCCCGCATGACTTGTGAAGTGTGTGGTGACACTAGGCATTCGGGGAGCAACTGTCCTGAAACTCAAGAGGATGTGAACTACATCAATAACAATAACTATCATCCTCAATAGAATCAAGGATGGAATCAACAATAGAGGCCAAACTACAAAGGTAACTACCAATGTAACTTTCAAAGTAACAATCATAAAAACTTCAATCAACCACCTTTCAAAGAGTTAGTTTTTGGTCAATCTAGACTTATAGATTAGATGTCTAAGAGAAATCACTTCCAATGATAAAATCCTAGAGAACATAAGTACTAGAATGGATACCTTTACTTTTACTATTAAGAATCAACATAGTTTTAATAAAATGATAGAATCACAAATAGCTCAGCTGGCAGCTATTGTTCCTCCATCCGACAAAGGTAAGATTCTAGGCCAGCTGGAAGATTTAGAAACTACAAATCTTGTCGATATTCACAATGTAGCTTTCTACTACACTTAACCATCAGAGGGAAGGTGGATAGATTATTCACTCCCCGACAAGAAAGGTGATCCAGGGAGACCCGTCATTCCCATCTCTATTAGACCTCACATCTTTCAGGAAGCTGTCTGTGACTTCGGAGCAAGTGTCAAAATCATGCCTAAGGTAGTCTATGATAAAATTCTAGGAGATCCATTGTTACACACAAATATGCGTTTGTAGCTTATAGATCAGTCACTCTGCTACCCCAAAGGAATTCTAGAAGATGCCATCATTCGAGTGGGACAATCATATGTTCTCATAGACTTTGTGATTCTGGAAACAGGTGGAGATGAGAGGGCACCCATCATTTTGGGCCAACCTTTCCTGAGCACCACGAAGGCCATCATCTACGCGGACACCGCCAAGATCTGTTTCACTTTCAAGGATAAGAAGGAGAAGTTCTTGTTCAAGGACCGTATACTATATTCTCCCGCTCATCCACAGAAGGCATACTTACCTGCAAAGACTACAACGGTGACCAAGAAGAAGAAGATTAGAAGGAGGAAGAACAAGACCAGCCAGTCACCTGAAGAGACAATCAACATATTCAACACCATCCAATCGGAGTACGACCACCTCCTCGCTCCACTATTTCTTGCTAAGAAGGATGACCCTGGCATACCAATGATTGAGTGTACTATTGGTTAGAAGATTTTCCACAAGACTTTCTACGATGTTGGATCGGGTGTCAACATAATGTTAAAGGTAACATATGAATATTTATTTAGTAACGAACCTTTGTACCCAACATATATGTAGCTTCAAATGGTGGACCAATCAATCTAATTACCGGAGGGCATAACAAAGGACATAATGGTCAAGATATAAGATCACTATGCTCCCGCCAACTTTGTGGTCCTGGACATGGAGAAATAAGATGATTCACCCATGATTCTGGAAAGGCCGTTCCTCAACACCACAAATGCAGTCATCTATGTTGGATCTAGACAAATCCACTTCCAGTTCCCAAGAGAAAAGGTATGCTGTTGTTTTAATTGTTATACTACTTATGAGCAGCTGAAAAAGACCTGCTCCCGGAGGAGGAGACGTCAATCATCCCACCATCAAGAGGATCAACTCCCTAGGAATGGATGGGGGGATTATAACGGAGAAGTTGAGAAGGACTGGTGCCAAGCTCAATTGAACAAATGGGACAATGAAGAGCCTAAAGCACCCACCAAAGAATAAGTCACTCCACGAACATCAAGCTCACAGACTAAATAGGTATGGAAAGAGAAGATAACATCATCACCATCACAAGAGGAGCAATCATCTGAGTCTCCATCACTGAGACCAGATGATGCACCTAAAAAATAAGTACTCTCTCCGACCTAGTCCTGTCCGAAGGACATTTAAAAATCCGAACCCTTGCCATAAGGTAATATCGGTAGTTATCCATATTTATTTTCGAGCATTACATTAATTATTTTTCTTTTAGCATATTTACTTTTTTGCATTTGCATTGCATTAGAGAAAAGAGAAAAAAATAAAAAGATTACTTTATTGCATATCATCATTGCTGCATATTAGAAAAGAAAAGAAGAAAGAGAGTTCCTTTACTACATTCTATCATTGCATCATTATAAAAATCCTAAGCCCCATGTGAGTAGGTCTATGGTATGTAAAAGCCCGTGGGAATATTCATTGTGGTGGCATAAAAATAAAAATTATCATGCATACATATTTCCTTTCTGCATTATAAAAATAGAAAATCTAAAAATATATTAAATAGACCTCCTGCTAAAATTCTGCCACTAGAAAATTTGTTTAAACTCATAAGGAGAACAAATTCTTGTGTGGCTGACCGCTAACCCTTATTCCTAATCCAAGCCTCAAGTTTTTGGTGTTTTTGGTGGAGTGTTTTGCAGGATGGTACAAATGATCAAGAGTAAAGTCACTCGGCTATAGACATCTCATTCTACTCATAGGTGAGAAGAATATCCGCCAACAAACCATGCTCTAAGAAAGGATCATTCAACAGCTGACCACGATAACATCTAGCTTGGGGGAGGAGCATCTCCCATGTATCTAGCTAAGTATTTCTTCCTTTTTAGTTTTACTATTTTTAAGTTTGCTATATGTTTGCAAAAGAAATAAAAAGATGCATAACAAACCAAAACAAAATAAAAATTTATCCTAGCAAGTTATATCGATATAGTAAGGTGTGATTTAAAAACTTTGAAAGCAAAATGAAAAGTGTGTTTAGTTTTTTATTCTTTAGAGCTAAATTAATAATGGAGTCTAGGTAAGCTCTTGCAATGGAAATGATGAATAGTTGCTCTGTTGTAATTCCTTGCAAGTACCTAGTTTTCAGCCTTGAATTCTCCCAAGTTTTGGATATGACTGATTTGATATAAGAATTTACTCTGAACTTGAAACTCGTGGGTAGCATATGCTTGATCTAAGTCTAGGTAGTTGACGGATATGATATGAGATGGTCTGAGCTGCTGGTTATCTTGTTTCTAGCGATACTAGAGTTCCGGAGATTTATCTTTTGAAAACATAAAATCTTTCATGATGAGCCCCTGTATGACAAAGCTTGAATGTCTACCAGAGCCATATATGATGTTTAGATTAGGAAAACTTTCACTCATACATGCTGCTTACTTTTGCATTGAGTTCAGTCAAGTTTTGTTGATGCCTTATGAGAGGTTTCTCATGCTCTTAAAATCAAGATCACGTACACACCATCTACATATGCACTACTCCTGCACTGGAGTAAGCACAGAAACATACCATTCCATCTAGATCCACTCAAAAATATTTTACTCCTACACTGGGAGTAAACACCAAAAATATACCATATAGGATATCCCCTAAATAAATTCTCCAAGTTCTTGTTGCTATCTCTCAAAAGTTTTGTTGCAGAAAAGAGGCATGGGGCTATGCAAAAGTTATTCATAAAAAATTAAAAAAAGAAGAAAGAAAAGAATTGAAAAAAATGGACAAGTTTCTGAGATATTTAAAACAATGGGTACTCAGATGTCCGCCTGAAAGAAAAGAAAAAAAAAGAGATGAATAAAATAGCCTATGTTTTCTTGCAAAGTTGTTTCCAATGAAAGAGAGATATGTTTTCAAGGAGTAAAGCAAAATTAGGTTAGCCACCATAAATATCCCCCATATATATATATATCCATACATAGCACATCTTGATTTGATTGTATGACTTAACTCTCTTTGGATCCGAGGTTTGACTTTACAACATATGTGTTGCAAGTATGCTCTTTCATGTCTTCTCCACTCCTATGAATTCCACTATAAACCTTAGTTGTAGGAAGAGGAAGGCATAACATCATCATTGCCTTGGAGAGAATCCACAAATACTACATATATCAAGAGATTTGAGAGTTTCATACAATGAAAGCTCTGAGTTTTATTTTAAAAACTTACAAAAACTCTGGAATAATGGTTGAGCAAAGAGCTTGAGACATAGTGCTTGACTTGATTGTTCTATCTTTCAATTGCTCAAGACCCAAGTGAAGGCTAAGAAGCTCCATAGTTGAAGGTAATATGGGTAAGTTTGAAAGTCAGATTACTTTATTCTAATCCGGAGGAGAATTTTTGTTTGAACGCATGTGTACTTTTGAGACGTGAAAGCATTGAAGCAACTCTCGATCCAAATTTGCTAAGTCTAGCCTTGCTAAGGGACTAGCAAAGGTTAAGCTTGGGGGAGCTTGTTGAAGGTAGTTATCTACCATATTAAACCATCAACATAACTTAAATAAATGCTTGAAATGGATCACCAATAGAAACTTAGGGGGTTTAAACTAACAATTTCCACAAGTTCTGGTGAATCTATATTTTCTGCAGGGTATATTCAGAAAACCAGAAAGGGGATCAAAACGTCAAAAGGAACTTAACTTAACTGTGATGAAAACTATTCTAGAAGACTCCAGAGGACTCCAGAAGGCAACCCCCAAGGCAAAGCCTGAGAGGCCACCAGGTGGGGCCGATCGGCCCCACCCAGGTGCCGCCCAGTCCCTGGTAGTGGCCCGAGCCTGTCAGCTTCTGGAATGTTCCTCCACCGCCTCCCTAGACTGCATCTACGTTGTCCTTCAAGTTGGTTTGATCCAAGGGCTCACGTTGGACCCTTTGGGCTATATATGGAGACCCCAGCCCCCCTCCCCTGAGGCATCAAGTCATTTGAGATCAAGTCATCCAGAGCCAGAAACCCTAATATCCTTAGAGTTCCTCTAGTTTCCAAAGCATAGCTAGTTAGGCAATGTCTAAAGGGAGGCAAGCAGATCTTCACTTGGATTCCTGACATCGTCTAGAGCTTGGTTTGGTATAATTCTTGTACCCCTCTCTCGTTGTATCTCCATTATTTTCATATGTTTTGGTACAATTGTCAAGACAATATAGCATTCATCGTATTCATATTCTTTGTTGCAATGTTCATTGTCTACTTTGATTATATGCTTAGTATAGTTAGTTTATTATTGTGTTTATGCATAAGTTCGTATAGCATTCACCCTAATAAGGTACCATGGGTGGGTGGTGGAGATCATGTAAGCGTGGTGCTTATATGCTATTTACCAACGAATACACTCTATAATCTGGATCATGTGGTACATCGCGGATGTGACACTCCCGTAGTCCACTCCCCGAGTGTAGGTTGAGGAAGTAGGGTGTAGTTATGAAGGAAGGGAGAGGTTTCTGTACTCAAACTTCCCTAAGTAATTCCCCTTATGTGTGGATATAATGGTGATCTTAGCCATGATTACTAGGTGTAATTGTGCTAATCAACGTATGCTTTGACTTGTAGTTAAGGATGATTTAGGAATTATTCCTCTAATATTCTAACTTGACCATGCTATTGCCATAGATAGGAGTGCTCTGAGTGATTTACTTATTATAATGCTTGATCAATGCTTATCATATACATTTTATCATGTGACTTACCCCTATTATGAGTAGAGTGATTGGTTATGGTTTATTTCTCTATCAATGTTATAAGTTATCAATACATGTCCAAAGCTACACCTTCCCTGGGGTAAAATATAAGTACGATACCTGGTATACTCTTAGGTGAAGTGCTAAAATGGTATAATTATCTGTCCGCTTGCAGAATCCTTTTCATTCATATCTTTATATTCTTTCTAATCACAGAAAATGATAAACATCTACTTAGTATTATTCCTGTAGTAATGCTAATTAGTACCAACAAACATTTCTATCACCATCACTAGGGATGACAACCTAGTTTAGTAATGCTAGAGGTGTAGGTAATTAATAGGTGACAACTAAAACAAGTGAGGAGTTAATAAATACCAACAGTTGCTATGTCAATGCAAATGGCCAAGAGAGTGAGCTTGAGCTGGCCAAGGGGCTTAAATAGAAGCCCCCACGAAATAGAGCCGTTGGCTCCATAGTCCACTGAAATTCGCGGCGGCCGGACATGCAGGTCACTTTGGCTTCCCAACGTCAGGCCATTTCCAAAGACGTTCTAGAGCGCCCCAAACGCGACCTGGCATGTCAGATGTACCGCGATCAGACCTAGCCCAGTGTCTGGTCCTTTTATTGTTCACCATCCGAAAGTTTTCAACACAGCACGAGCTTGCGTCAACATACGTCAGATGTGACTGGACGCAGGCCCTGCGCATCCGATCACATTTGTTGTGCTACGTTCGGTCAAGACACAGACATAACCCGAGCGCGCCTGTCTTTATAAATGACCGAACTCACCACCTCAGCGTCCGGTCATCCCAAAGGCTGCGTCCGGTCACTGTTTTATAGTGACAATCACCTCCTTCACTTCACCAACTTCTCCACCCTTGCTCAAATGTGCCGACCACCAATTGTATCACCTTGTGCATGTGTGTTAGCATAATTTCACAAACATTTTTAAGGGTGTTAGCACTCCACTATATCTAAATGCATATGCAATGAGTTATAGAATTTAGTGGCACTATGGTAACCGCATTTCGATACAAGTTTCACCCCTCTTAATAGTACAGCTATCGATCCTAAATGTGATCACACTCACTAAGTGTCTCGATCACCAAACCAAAAAGCTTCTATCAAGATTTCACCTTTGCCTTGAGCTTTTTGTTTTTCTCTTTCTTCTTTTCCAAGCTGAGCACTTGATCACCATGGTCACCACGCCATCATCATGATCATCACCATTGCTCCATCACTTGGAATAGTGCTACCTATCTCATGATCACTTTGATAAACTAGGTTAGCACTAAGGGTTTCATTAATTAACTAAAACTAAACAAGAGCATTCAACGGTGCACCATCGTGCACAGGGCGGTGCACACCGCCACTGACGATGCCCGCGCGCAACTTCTCCTTCTTGGCCACTGCCAAGTAAACCGCCATAGGGGTGGTGGTGCACCGGACAGGGGGGGTGGCAGTGCCATCAAGGCAGCACTTCATCCCCTTTTTCGCCTGCTTTGATTCCTTTGCAAATGTGCCAACACTCCAAGTGTTTCACTATCACGTGCAAGTATGTTAGCATTTTCACAATCATTTTTTAAAGGTTAATCACTTCTCACTGATTGTGCACTAGGCCTTAAATGCATATGCAAGTATTCCAGCACCTAGTGCACTAGATGATGGAGTTGTCCGATAAGAGCTCCCCTCTTAATAGTACGACCATTTATCCTAAATGTGATCACACTCCCTAAGTGTCTTGATCACCGAAACAAAATGGCCCTATGGAAATCACCTTTGCCTTGAGCCCATTTTGCTTTTCTCATTTTTCTTTTCCAAGCATGAGCAATTGATCATCACCATGGCCATCACTGTAACACCCCAGGTGTTTATCACCAATTAAGTAGGGGGTTTAAGCGCAAACATGATAGATTAAGTGTAAATGACAATGTCAAGGTCAACCTACGGAGATGAGCCTAACTTAAAGTTGGATACTGCATCATTGCTTTACATATAGGCCATTTTCAAAGATATATGTTTGGATGGTGTTATTGCCATATTTTCATGTGTCTCACCCTGGTATCTATCTATATTGATCCCTGGAAAAGTTTCATGAAGTTTGGAATCAAAAAGTCACATGAAATGATAAGTGATAGGCTTGTTTGGATTATAACTGAAACCTGCCTTACATCCCACGGGAGCTAGTGTTGTGCAACATACACATGCAATATGTGCAACACATCTTGGACACATGTGGAACACCCTAGTGGAACATGTGTAGCATGTATCTTGAAACAACCACATGAAATGACTATAGCATTTCACTGGAGTTCTATGTTTCAAGGCATGTGAGGCCTACACTTTTGTGCAACCTATGCATGGTGGGTATGTTTGGCCTCTACAACACCTTTACTACACTTAGGACACTCCATGGAACAATGTTCATGTTGATCATTTTGCCTAAATGTGCTTCTAAGTGATGGTTGACCATGTATGGACCCTGGAACACTTTTGTTTGACCGTTTCAAAAGTGTGACCTAGAAGCTTTGCATGACTGTGCACCCTTTAACAAAGTTGTAGGGAATTTTATAAGGAACAAACTTTGTTTAAGAGTCAAGTCATGGAAATGTAGGGAACATGCTCAAACAGGGATCCCAAGTCAGTTTTGACCTGCTGTTTGGCACTTAGCCAATTTGGCTAAGTCTGGACTGTACAACAGTTTCAAGTAGCTTACTTTGGAGCACTCTACCTCCCAAACTAGGCAGAACCAGCTCTAGCTCATATTGGCAATATTGTAGTGCTCACATAGCTCTATGATTTTGTCAACAACACTATGACCTAATTCCCACTAGTACAAGAGCTACAGAGCCTCAAAGATCGTGTTTCAGTTGGGTTCCTACTGAAACTGAAATTTCAGTTTCGTGTGCTCGACTTTGGAGCTCTGTATATTGTGATCTAAGCTGAACCAGCTCAAGGTCCTTTAATAAAAGTTGTAGATTGAGTTGTGTACAACAAACTTTGCTTTTAGAGTATACCATTTTTCAGCTTGAAAATAAGTCAAACAATGGGCCAAAGTTTGAATCTAAAGCTGTTTCCAGACTTAGAATATTTAAGTCCGAGATTAGTAACAACTTGATTGGCATTCCGCGTTCTCCAAATTTCGTTAAGTAATTTGGGTTGATCCCAATATAAAAGTTGGAGTATATTCTTTGGAGAAGGGCATGCAAAAAGTTGGATCAAGTTTGACACAGATTTGATCAAGTTTTGACCCTTGCCTCTAATCGTTGTTAACTCACTGACACTGTCATTTTGGAAGTTAATTCTCTCCTAATCTAGAGCCCTAATGGTCGAGCACCCTTAACCAAAGTTGTAGAGTTTGTTGTGGGCTTCAACTTTGTTTTAAAGACCATGGCCAAATTTCCACCCGAGCTGGCCCAAAACGGCCTCCAAGATGCGCTGGATCGCGCTCGCCACCTGCTCGTCAAAATGCCGACGCGTGTTGGGAACGTGGCAGCCATGCGAGCCGAGCGCCCCACCTCCTTGCCGCGCGTCCCTGCCCTCCATACACCACGCCGAGCGGCCGCAGATGCTCTCCAACTCCTCCTTGCACTTGCACTCGCTCCCCGCCTCGGCGTCGGCGCGCGAACGCGCAGCTCAGAGCACGCCGCCATGAATGGACGGGTCGAGCTCACTGCACGCCGCACCTCCAGCCAAGTCAAGCCTGGCCGACCCTCCCAGCGTCATCACCGCCATCCTGCGAGCCTAGCACACCATTTACCCTCCTCCTTCGGTCGCCGGAGCAGCGCACCGCCGTGCCGCGTCGCCTCCGCACCGGAGCCGTACGTGGCCGGGCCTCCTCGGTCCGCCTCGGTTCAAGCTGTGGGCACCGACGGATGCGCCTGGCCATAGGGATGCTTCCCCACCATTTTCCCATCGCCGGCGAGCCTCCTCCGGCCGCCACCGGCCGGTTTCCCCCTCCATTGCTCTGCTCGGCCGAACATGAGGTCCGCTCTGTTGTCTCTGTGAGGAAGACAATGGTTGTCCCTATGACGAGTGGGCCCCACCTAAAAAGAGTAATACCACATCAAAGCTACAGATTTTCTTTTATCTTGTAAAATCTATATCTCATATTTGGTAGCTCCAAAAATTGTGCAATTTGTTTTGTTGGAATCCTTGTGAAGTGCTCTGCATGTTAGGGTAATCGGTTGTGCCATGCATGCATGTGTTTGTGCTGTAGAAATTCATTAGTGAAAAGTGGTTTTGGAAAGGGATTAACTTGCTTTCATCAATATCTGGAGTTTTAGAAGTCCAAAATTAGTGATTCCAATTTTGTTGGTCTTCTAGTATTATGCACTGTCTAAGAAAAATATAAAACTTATAGGTTGTTTCCGGGTTTCAGGATGTTTTACCTAGATCTTGTTAAATGGAAAATAAATGCTTGTTTTTCTTGTTATTTTTATATCTTGAGTTGTGATGCTCCAATTGATGTGAAAATTTTATGGTAGGATTGTCATGCTATGGATGTACTGTGGTATAAATTTCATGGTCATTGCTTACTGTATACTCAAGTTATTGATTTAACTTGTTTATAGCTTGATAAATAGCTTATAAATAATATATAAATGATAAAATAGAAAATGTTGTTCCATTACCTTAGTATGATGTTTCTCTATCATATTGATTCATAATATGGCCTGGTGTTCACAGAAAATATTGAGTTTTAGGTTTAATTTGCTCTTACATGATTTATTGCTATAGCAATTTGTCTTTTTCATAGAGGTTGATATACATGTACAAATGGTCTCAAATTTGGACAGTAGACTTTTGGAAGCATATGTAGGCCACTGTAATTTTGGTAGAATTTATTGTACACTTTTGATAGGTTATCATGATTCCACCTAATTATCTAAATAAATTAAGAAAATGTATTAAAGGAATTTATTTAGTAATTGACACTATGTTTTCTGGTGTTCTTTAGTCATGTATGAAATGTTGGTAAAGTTGATGTTATGCAATTATATGTTTGCAACATGAGTTAATAATTATTTCTTGCAATTATTGGTTTCTGAACAGATTTGAGAATATTGTTAATTACCCTATGCAAATGATGTTTTCATGTCTTGTGTGCTATAACAAAGTTGTTGTGAATTTCATGATCTAGCTGTGGTTAAATTTTGGTGGCATTTGGCCATATGGTTTAGAAACTACAGCTGTTCTAATTTGGGTTCAGATTTAGGTTGCTCTCTGTCCTTCCAGGACAGATTCTGTACCTTCTGTATTTCGACCTGGTAAATGTTAGAATCAGGTTTAAATGATTATAAATGAAATATAGATAATTTCATAAGCTTTCCATAATGTCTTCTTGCAAGTCATTTGGAGTTGTAGATCTCCAGTTATGATTAAATTACTCAGCTGCTGGTCTGATGTCTAGAAGGTAGCAATTTCTAGTTCTAATACTTTGATTAACTTTGTCATGCTTGGGTATTAAAGTGTGACTCATATCTTTGATGATGCCTGGGTGGTACCCTAAGATCTTATAAGACTTGTGTCTTGATTGATGTGCTTGCAATCTTCTTTGTTATGCCCTAATAAGGATTTAGTTAATTAGCTCTAGGTGTTGATGAGAACTTTGGTATGCTTGTTTGATTACTCTGTTGATTTCACTTCTATGCATTCATGCATATGCATTATTGCACCTCATTTAGGTACGCTAGCTGAAGCACGTGAAAGCCCTGATGTGGAGCCACACCCGAAGACGGTGTTTGGTGGAACTATCCCGAAGATGGAAGTACTCCGCGAGTTTCTTCTGACATACTCTAACTTGAGTCGGACCCCAGGCAAGCCCCGGAGCATTATAAGCCTCCTACCTTCAAAAGCAATTAATTATATATATGTTATAAAGTATTGTTGCATTAAGTGGTAGGAGTTGGTTGAAAACCTTGCTGCATTATATCATTCCTTGTCCAGATATATGAATCCCTGAATCCTACATAGACTAGGATCGAATAGATGCTTAGCCCTGCTTTAAGCGGTAGAAGTCAGGTGATTTCCTGTCACCTGCAAGATATAGGGATAA
>CM039610.1:34470104-34564878 GCA_022457205.1 Saccharum spontaneum | reverse complement strand
AATTAGAGAAATGCATGCCCTAGTTTCGATCAACATCCTTGTGCCCTTAGGTGCCACAAATGGTTTGTTCATAACTTTATTGGACAAAGTGTTGAGGAATATTCGAAAGTAATCTGAGAAGTGTCAAACAATAGATTTCTCATTTTAGAGCTGCTATATGACCCTAAAGAGAAAGTCTCATGGTGAAAGTTGGCCTGACGAAGTTGCTACGCTGCAAGTCAACTCAACTTACAGTGCAACTAAGTCACGAAGGAAAATTTTTACTCAATCGCTTGGTGGTAGACTACTCCCCACGGTTAAGTGAATAATTACAACTTTTGTTGTCCTTAAGGCCTCACTACATTTTGCTTTGGTAATGATTTTCCTAAGATGACAAACTTTGGTACCTTATACATGTTTTTACCAAGAGCTTGCATCTGATTCAACTCAGATAACTGTTGTCTTGGATAGAAGAATCTTTTTAGATAACTATTGGCAGAAATAGGAAGCCAACAGAGTCAGCTATCACATTCACTGACCATCAATAGACTCAGATAATACAGTGTTGTCGTCAGAGAAAGAGAACTGCACACATGGAACCGCAAGTAGTTTTCCATTAGTTGGTGTCTAAATGAATGAACATTTACGACCAACATAGACCTTGTCTATTGGTTAGTCAGTATCCTATGGCCTCAGAGAATGTTATCGTCTATGATCTCACCCTTTTGGAAGGTTGTGCTCAAGCCATTTTTGGTAGAGGACTGCTTTTCAAACTTTGTGCACATAGAGTCATTTCAATGAGTATCTTTTTGAGGATTTCGGTCTAGTGTAAAGTTCATATGGACTATGCTGTGCTCACTTAAGAATCAGATACTTGTGAGTGGTCAGCTCACGGACCGAATGATCTCCATACACTGAGAATGCAGTACGTACTTGGATTCCTCCCTAAGTAACAATACTTCATGGAAGTCAATGAAGGAAATTCTTCAGACAAATTTTACCATCAAGAGTAAGTATGAGAAAGTGTCTTTGACAAATTGTTCACCAATGTTGAAGCTTTATAGCTGAATGCTATAGCAGATATTGGGAACAATATAACGTGTCTCTCTTCCTTAAAAGATCTTCCATTCCGAATCTCGGGACGCGATTCTTTTAAGGGGGGAGGGCTGTAACACCCCAGGTGTTTATCACCAATTAAGTAGGGGGTTTAAGCGCAAACATGATAGATTAAGTGTAAATGACAATGTCAAGGTCAACCTACGGAGATGAGCCTAACTTAAAGTTGGATACTGCATCATTGCTTTACATATAGGCCATTTTCAAAGATATATGTTTGGATGGTGTTATTGCCATATTTTCATGTGTCTCACCCTGGTATCTATCTATATTGATCCCTGGAAAAGTTTCATGAAGTTTGGAATCAAAAAGTCACATGAAATGATAAGTGATAGGCTTGTTTGGATTATAACTGAAACCTGCCTTACATCCCACGGGAGCTAGTGTTGTGCAACATACACATGCAATATGTGCAACACATCTTGGACACATGTGGAACACCCTAGTGGAACATGTGTAGCATGTATCTTGAAACAACCACATGAAATGACTATAGCATTTCACTGGAGTTCTATGTTTCAAGGCATGTGAGGCCTACACTTTTGTGCAACCTATGCATGGTGGGTATGTTTGGCCTCTACAACACCTTTACTACACTTAGGACACACCATGGAACAATGTTCATGTTGATCATTTTGCCTAAATGTGCTTCTAAGTGATGGTTGACCATGTATGGACCCTGGAACACTTTTGTTTGACCGTTTCAAAAGTGTGACCTAGAAGCTTTGCATGACTGTGCACCCTTTAACAAAGTTGTAGGGAATTTTATAAGGAACAAACTTTGTTTAAGAGTCAAGTCATGGAAATGTAGGGAACATGCTCAAACAGGGATCCCAAGTCAGTTTTGACCTGCTGTTTGGCACTTAGCCAATTTGGCTAAGTCTGGACTGTACAACAGTTTCAAGTAGCTTACTTTGGAGCACTCTACCTCCCAAACTAGGCAGAACCAGCTCTAGCTCATATTGGCAATATTGTAGTGCTCACATAGCTCTATGATTTTGTCAACAACACTATGACCTAATTCCCACTAGTACAAGAGCTACAGAGCCTCAAAGATCGTGTTTCAGTTGGGTTCCTACTGAAACTGAAATTTCAGTTTCGTGTGCTCGACTTTGGAGCTCTGTATATTGTGATCTAAGCTGAACCAGCTCAAGGTCCTTTAATAAAAGTTGTAGATTGAGTTGTGTACAACAAACTTTGCTTTTAGAGTATACCATTTTTCAGCTTGAAAATAAGTCAAACAATGGGCCAAAGTTTGAATCTAAAGCTGTTTCCAGACTTAGAATATTTAAGTCCGAGATTAGTAACAACTTGATTGGCATTCCGCGTTCTCCAAATTTCGTTAAGTAATTTGGGTTGATCCCAATATAAAAGTTGGAGTATATTCTTTGGAGAAGGGCATGCAAAAAGTTGGATCAAGTTTGACACAGATTTGATCAAGTTTTGACCCTTGCCTCTAATCGTTGTTAACTCACTGACACTGTCATTTTGGAAGTTAATTCTCTCCTAATCTAGAGCCCTAATGGTCGAGCACCCTTAACCAAAGTTGTAGAGTTTGTTGTGGGCTTCAACTTTGTTTTAAAGACCATGGCCAAATTTCCACCCGAGCTGGCCCAAAACGGCCTCCAAGATGCGCTGGATCGCGCTCGCCACCTGCTCGTCAAAATGCCGACGCGTGTTGGGAACGTGGCAGCCATGCGAGCCGAGCGCCCCACCTCCTTGCCGCGCGTCCCTGCCCTCCATACACCACGCCGAGCGGCCGCAGATGCTCTCCAACTCCTCCTTGCACTTGCACTCGCTCCCCGCCTCGGCGTCGGCGCGCGAACGCGCAGCTCAGAGCACGCCGCCATGAATGGACGGGTCGAGCTCACTGCACGCCGCACCTCCAGCCAAGTCAAGCCTGGCCGACCCTCCCAGCGTCATCACCGCCATCCTGCGAGCCTAGCACACCATTTACCCTCCTCCTTCGGTCGCCGGAGCAGCGCACCGCCGTGCCGCGTCGCCTCCGCACCGGAGCCGTACGTGGCCGGGCCTCCTCGGTCCGCCTCGGTTCAAGCTGTGGGCACCGACGGATGCGCCTGGCCATAGGGATGCTTCCCCACCATTTTCCCATCGCCGGCGAGCCTCCTCCGGCCGCCACCGGCCGGTTTCCCCCTCCATTGCTCTGCTCGGCCGAACATGAGGTCCGCTCTGTTGTCTCTGTGAGGAAGACAATGGTTGTCCCTATGACGAGTGGGCCCCACCTAAAAAGAGTAATACCACATCAAAGCTACAGATTTTCTTTTATCTTGTAAAATCTATATCTCATATTTGGTAGCTCCAAAAATTGTGCAATTTGTTTTGTTGGAATCCTTGTGAAGTGCTCTGCATGTTAGGGTAATCGGTTGTGCCATGCATGCATGTGTTTGTGCTGTAGAAATTCATTAGTGAAAAGTGGTTTTGGAAAGGGATTAACTTGCTTTCATCAATATCTGGAGTTTTAGAAGTCCAAAATTAGTGATTCCAATTTTGTTGGTCTTCTAGTATTATGCACTGTCTAAGAAAAATATAAAACTTATAGGTTGTTTCCGGGTTTCAGGATGTTTTACCTAGATCTTGTTAAATGGAAAATAAATGCTTGTTTTTCTTGTTATTTTTATATCTTGAGTTGTGATGCTCCAATTGATGTGAAAATTTTATGGTAGGATTGTCATGCTATGGATGTACTGTGGTATAAATTTCATGGTCATTGCTTACTGTATACTCAAGTTATTGATTTAACTTGTTTATAGCTTGATAAATAGCTTATAAATAATATATAAATGATAAAATAGAAAATGTTGTTCCATTACCTTAGTATGATGTTTCTCTATCATATTGATTCATAATATGGCCTGGTGTTCACAGAAAATATTGAGTTTTAGGTTTAATTTGCTCTTACATGATTTATTGCTATAGCAATTTGTCTTTTTCATAGAGGTTGATATACATGTACAAATGGTCTCAAATTTGGACAGTAGACTTTTGGAAGCATATGTAGGCCACTGTAATTTTGGTAGAATTTATTGTACACTTTTGATAGGTTATCATGATTCCACCTAATTATCTAAATAAATTAAGAAAATGTATTAAAGGAATTTATTTAGTAATTGACACTATGTTTTCTGGTGTTCTTTAGTCATGTATGAAATGTTGGTAAAGTTGATGTTATGCAATTATATGTTTGCAACATGAGTTAATAATTATTTCTTGCAATTATTGGTTTCTGAACAGATTTGAGAATATTGTTAATTACCCTATGCAAATGATGTTTTCATGTCTTGTGTGCTATAACAAAGTTGTTGTGAATTTCATGATCTAGCTGTGGTTAAATTTTGGTGGCATTTGGCCATATGGTTTAGAAACTACAGCTGTTCTAATTTGGGTTCAGATTTAGGTTGCTCTCTGTCCTTCCAGGACAGATTCTGTACCTTCTGTATTTCGACCTGGTAAATGTTAGAATCAGGTTTAAATGATTATAAATGAAATATAGATAATTTCATAAGCTTTCCATAATGTCTTCTTGCAAGTCATTTGGAGTTGTAGATCTCCAGTTATGATTAAATTACTCAGCTGCTGGTCTGATGTCTAGAAGGTAGCAATTTCTAGTTCTAATACTTTGATTAACTTTGTCATGCTTGGGTATTAAAGTGTGACTCATATCTTTGATGATGCCTGGGTGGTACCCTAAGATCTTATAAGACTTGTGTCTTGATTGATGTGCTTGCAATCTTCTTTGTTATGCCCTAATAAGGATTTAGTTAATTAGCTCTAGGTGTTGATGAGAACTTTGGTATGCTTGTTTGATTACTCTGTTGATTTCACTTCTATGCATTCATGCATATGCATTATTGCACCTCATTTAGGTACGCTAGCTGAAGCACGTGAAAGCCCTGATGTGGAGCCACACCCGAAGACGGTGTTTGGTGGAACTATCCCGAAGATGGAAGTACTCCGCGAGTTTCTTCTGACATACTCTAACTTGAGTCGGACCCCAGGCAAGCCCCGGAGCATTATAAGCCTCCTACCTTCAAAAGCAATTAATTATATATATGTTATAAAGTATTGTTGCATTAAGTGGTAGGAGTTGGTTGAAAACCTTGCTGCATTATATCATTCCTTGTCCAGATATATGAATCCCTGAATCCTACATAGACTAGGATCGAATAGATGCTTAGCCCTGCTTTAAGCGGTAGAAGTCAGGTGATTTCCTGTCACCTGCAAGATATAGGGATATCCATCTATGGCACGGTTGGCTATATTGCTATCGTGGAATGGAACCATGTGTTAATAAAATGAAATGAGACCGGGCGGGATGATGATAGTGAAGCAACAAGGCATGGAGGTCTTGGGTGTGGATCTATCCCCGTCTGAGTCGTTTAAGGACCGATTCGCTGTACGTCCTTGAGTCATGTTGAACGCAGTCTAACACTTAGTTGGCCGGATAAGTCGTTCCGACCGCGAAGTCGAGTAGTATGGTTCAGGCCGGGAATCGAATGGTAGGTTGCTTCTTGGAGGAGAGAAAGGATGTGCTTGGGGACATTGGCGTGAGACCAAGGGGGGGTTAGAGTCCCTATCACCTGGCAGAGTGTCGCCCTTGGGGTCGCGACATCATTCGGACCCGCGATTCCTGAACTGTATGAAAGATGACCTGAGCAGCCCTCGCCAGGCGCGTCTCGGTGAGTGTTAGAAATACCCCTCCAGCTGGATAGGAATTCGATTCGAATCGCCGTCGCTCCCGGTTAGTGAGCACTTGACTTGAGCAGCGGCAACGTAGATTCCATTAAATTGAACGGATGGTTAATTGGATAACGATGGAAAGGTTGCCTCAATTTATACCTGCTATGGTTAATATTGTTTGCTCCTAATAAAGTGAGTGCTCTAGTACAGGTTCTAGTATGGATGACAGGTTAATGATAATTAACTTGATGCTTAAGCATTAATGATTACTTATCCATATTAAGCTTTTATGCAAAATGTTGTCAAGCTAGCCCACTTTATATCAGCCTTGCATGATCCTTGGTGTCACCTTATTTCTGGTTTATGACGGGTAAGTCTAGCTGAGTACATTGTCGTACTCAGGGTTTTATCCCCACTTGTTGCAGGTTGTGCTGTTTCTTGGCGACTGCAAAAGTCGGTTGGCTCCTGCTGTAGAGGCGGAGTGTGATCACGGGCATGATCCTTCTGAGTTATCTTCTCTCTAATGCTTTTGTTGGAAGTCGACTGTGGTACTGGCATGTATTTGAAATAAGATTAATGTTAGTTTCAAATTACTTTGCTTCCGCTACTTTTGAACTTAAGTTGTAATAACTATGTTGAGCTCCGATGTATATTTTGATTACTTGTGAAATGGATGTAACATGTGACTTGTTATGTTGAATCACTACGATCTTGGTTTGTATGTTGGTTGGTTTGAAATCCCTCGTGATTTCATTGGACTACCGGAGTTATATGGGCTCAAGTGTGAGAATTTGATCACTTCGGTGATTGTTTTTGTACTTGTGCTCTTATAATTTGGACGGTTCCGTTACAATCACCATCATCATGATCATCATTTCATGTGGCCATCTCCATCCATGAGTGCCACCAAGCTCCATCACTTGGATTGGACCAACCTATCTCAAATCCACACTTAGAGCATAGGGTTAGTCCAAATAGGTTTCATCAATTAACCAAAACCAGACTAGGGCTTTCAATCTCCCCCTTTTTGGTAATTAATGACAACCTCTACAAAGATATGAAATAAAATCAATTTTGAATCCATGTTGCTTGCCCAAGAATTTTTACCATATGTAAAGGATTTGTACAAGTTTCATGAACCCAAATTGGTAGCATTAGCTCCCCCTATATTTGTGCTAAGAGTTCGAATTGAAGCTTGCACATATGTATAGATTGGAAATGTGGGAGAGTAATGTCTACCAAATGATGCTAAGGTGTAAGAGATGGACCTTTAAAGCATGACACCAATCGGAGTGCACCAATAATACCATCCTTAGCACCATGGTTAGTTAGATACCACTTGAAATCACTTGCAAAACACAAACACTAGATACCTCATGAGATCAACATTATAAGCAAAGTTCTAGTACCACTTGTGAAAGCAAATGTACAACATATCTAGCTATCATTCTATGCATGCTAGTTTTTCATTTCATCATTCAAACCTACAACTAGCATACACCACACAAGCATATATATTCAGTTGAAACTTGACAAATGCAAGCAAGCATATGAAAATGCACATTCAAATGCATCAAACAAGTTCATGAGCTTGCTCCCCCTACTTGTGTGCTCAAATTTTAAGTGATCCCCTTAATTTCATTTTTCTCCCGCTATATCAAAGTTCTCCCCCTATCACTTTTTTCTTTTTTTCTCTCCCCCTTTGTCATCAATGACCATAAAGGTTCAATTTTAGATAGGTTAAGATTATCAATGTCAATCAATGGGTGAGGATTATTTTCCCAAATTTGGTTCAATCTAGAGCACTTGCCAAAGATATTTAACTCAGTTTGATCCAAGGACAAGCTTCTTCACACCTCGTTTCAAGGGTTATCTTGACCATGTTGAGTTAAACACTTATAGCTCATTTTTTAGATCAAATACTAGGTTCACAAGCCCATAAACATGTCATATGCTACCACTAGATCAAGTCAAGCATAGAAGTAATAGTGGTTCCATACAAGCATCAAATTCATTTGATTTTCATGAATGAGCCTATAACACATGAGGAATGACTAGATGCACTAAACATGTCCTTATGTCACACCCTAAAATTTTCACTTTTGGGTTGTGCTTAGAAAACACTAAATAAAATAAATGATTTCAATATTTGAATAAATTTATTAGATAAGATAAGTTGCTGCTAATTTAAATATAGAAAATTGTGATTTTAAACTTTTTCATATTAATTTAATAATGTGGTGTTTGTGTGATGCTTGTCTTTGGTGTTGGTGAGTGCTATTATTTTTCAAAATACCATAGGACGACGTTTACTTCTCATCGGAAAACTTTTTGGTATTTTCTGGATTTAAAATTCCAATTTCCGTGAGCTTAATCTTTTTCCTTGATCTCTTCATCCATCTTTTCATAAGCTCCAAATATTTTATTTGGGTTCCTCATGTTCCATAATGTCTCTAGAAAATTCCTTCGAATTTTCGAAGCTTTCGGAGTATTTTTCGCGGCTTGAATAATAATTCTGGACTTTTCTAGAATTATTTTATCCACAAAATTAATTAATTCCGAAAATAATAAATGTCTCATTTTCCACAAAAGATTATGTGCAGTAATCCTAAATGTCTATTCATTTATTTACTAATGGGCTTTAATAATTAATTAGGCCTATTAGTAAAGATGAAGGGTGCAACGTCAATTAGCACCATATCGCTAGTTGACGTGAAGGTGGAGAGTTTTCCTCCCTATATATATGTCCGGCCTGCCTGCTAGCCCTGTTTTCCGCCGCCGCTGTTGCCGCCGCCGCCGCTATTGCCGCCGCCGCCGCTGTTGCCGCCGCCGCCGCTGTCGCCGCCCGCCGCCGCTGTTGTCGTCCGCGGCCGCGATCTCATTGGTGCTCGGCGACGACAACCTCCTCGGCGAGATCCTCCTCCGCCTAGGGTTCCCCACCGACCTCTGCGTCGCCACCTCGGCCCCGCCCTTTGCCGCCACCGACACCTCGACAGCCTACTTCGTGGCCGCCGCACCGTCCAACCTCCGCCGTTGCGCACGTTGAACCGGAGGTAGGAGATCTGCCTCGTTGAGCCGGAGCCGGAGGTCGGAGGTCAGCCTCCTACGAATCGGCAGCAGCAGCCAGCAGGCTTTCAGTGACACTTTAAGTTCAAGATAGCCTGCTGTAGACCACAACGGCCACACAGATGATTGATGATGAGGCCAACTTCGGCAATATCCTTGATGCCTCAGAAGAAGTTCAGGCTACTGCAAGTTCCGTCCCAAGCAACGGCCCAAACCCTGAAAAATAGCTCTGTCATCCAGATCTGCAGCGCCTAATCCTACTGAAGAAACTAGAGATGGGAAAGTAGGAGCCTTAAATCAAGTCAATTCTTCTAAAAAGCTCACCAGACAAGAAAGGACATCCTTGACGTGCCCTGGTAGCGAGTCAGTTGATACTGTTGCTGGTTCTCCAGGTACTCTCGACACACCATCGGAAGATGCGATGACAGTTCCCCTGGGTCCTCTGGCTGGTGCTTCTGCTGCAGATAGGATTTCTCAAGATGGCGAGCACAATGATGATCCTTCTAAGTTAGCTATACACCAAGAAAACTCGGTTGCTTCAGATATCAATGTGTCACCTAACAGTTCATGTGGCAAGGCTATTGATGATATAGTTGAATTTGGGGACATGTGTGATGCACAAGTTGAAGAGGAAAGAGTTCCAAAGTTCCGGCCAAAGGCACAGACGAAGCTTCTTAAGGAAACAGCCAAATCTCGGAAGACTAACCAGAAGGTGGAAGCTTCCACTGTAGATGTGGTTACACAAAATGGAAAGGACAATAATATTCAGACAAGACTCCATGACGATCAGGTACAGGATCCTAAAAGTCATGAAAGTGTGCAGGTTCCCATCCAATTTGCTAGCTTGATGACATCATGTATAAGTTTTGTAGCCGTTTTTCTTTAGTAAAACAAATCTCGAAATACAATAGAAATACATATATACATATAATTTTGTTTAGGCCATATCTTCCACGTTTTAACTCCGATTTGACCCGTTCAAGTTGCGTTAGGTTCGTATTTGTAAGCTCTACATGTTAGTGTAGCTGTACAGTAGGTTTAGAAAATTTAATTTTCGAGTTTATATTAAATAATTATTTATCTATAGGAAATCTTAGAAAATTCATAACTTTCACGTTTTAAATCCGAATTTCGTGATCTTTACGTCTGTGTGATCGTAGTAACGTGTAGAATAGTTTTGTAAGCTTTCCTAAATGTTTTTCTACTGTTGGTGTACTGTTCTAATTGTATCTTTTGTTTGCTTCGTGTATGTTTGCTCGGAATGTTTGTATGTTGATGCTTGGTGATCGAATTTAGACGGTGAGCAGTACTACGACGATTAGGAGTATTATTTTGAGCCGGACCAGCAGTATCTATCGGAGAACTTTGATCAAGGCAAGTATAACATGGGACTATCCTTGTTACCTATTCACAGAAATTATCATACATATGCATGTGTCTACCTTGACAACCTTAGAGATTATAACTTAGCTATTGATATCTTGTTTCCTTGTCACCTATGGGTTGTGCATTTGGGTAGCTACTGCTAGTGCTTAATTATGAACAATGATCTTGTAATTTGACTAATGGATTATGCAATCAACCAATTAAGATGATTTTATTACTGTTGAAAGGGGGCTAGAGCATGTGGGTTATTTTGATGCTCTAGTTTCTCTCCATAAGGACTTATCTGTACGTGATCATCCGGGACATACAGTACAGCTGTGAGGGCTATATGGCTCTGGCTTTAGTTGTTCAAGAGACCTTTTCTAGCTTGTTAGTGGTTACCTTAAATGGCGTAAGAATGGCTTGCCACGTTGGGTGTAGTGCGAGCCCCTGGCCTAGTGTGTATAGGCTGCGGTTGTTGTGCCACAGGGAAGGGGGGTTCTACATCTGCCTGCCGAGTGAATCTAATGGCCCTAACTTGTTAGACAAACTTTTGAATGGCTTTATATGGCTTCTTGTGTTTAGGGATTCATGACCCCTTGGCATATGGAAGTCATGACTCACAGTGAAAGTGTACACCTCTGCGCAGAGTTAAAAACTGGTATACTAGCCGTGCTCACGGATACGAGCGGCCTTGGAACATCTACAGATAGATGATCACCATTGTTATATTATGTTTAATTATTGTTGATTATTATTGTGCTCATGTTAATGCTATTCATTATTCTTATTACAATTGATCATTGATTCATTAATGGGATTTGGTTTATCTTGATGCTACTCAATTGCTAATTACATGATGAATAAAAGCTAAATGCAGTCAAACAGTGCCTAGCCTTTTGAGCCTCATGAACCCTGTGTTGTACTTGTTGAGTTCGACATGGACTCACTCTTGCTATTTCCCCCACACTCCAGTGTGTAGTAAGATGCTACTCGGAAGAAGGACAAAGGTGTAGTGGAGTTTCCAGAAGACTAGTAGAAGTGCTAGGCATATGTTACCCCCAGTCAGCCGTCCCTGAGAAGAATGGAGCCTGAAGTTTAGTCACCGTTCCGCGATACTCTGATGTAAGTTTTAATATAGCTATGTATACGTTATATAATAACATTGTTTCTGATACTTTTTCATTCTGGCATATGTGTGGACTTCCTGGGCACACATATGATTAGCCTGGTTTTGTTCTTTAGAGAACCGGGTGTGACACCTTAGCAAACAATGTATGCATGCCAATCAATTTTACCTTGGATTGCTCGAAGGAGAGGCATGTCATATAATTTGGGGTGCACCAACACATATTTGAGAAATCCAATATGTTCAACTCATTTCTTAGCTTGCAAAACCTTTTCTCATCAAGTGGCTTGGTGAATATGTCGGCAAGTTGATCTTCGGTGCCCACACTCTCAATTGAAATGTCCCCTTTTTGTTGATGATATCTAATGAAATGGTGACAAACATCAATGTGCTTTGTTCTTGCATGTTGAACCTAGTTATTGGTGAGCTTGATAGCACTCTCATTGTCACAAAACAATGACACTTGTTTGAACTTGATTCCAAAGTAATTCAAAGTGGCCTTCATCCAAAGAATTTGTGCATAACAACTATCGGCAGATATGTATTCGGCTTTGGCAGTAGAAAGTGCAACACTATTTTTGCTTCTTTGATGACCAAGAAACAAGTGATCTTCCAAGTAGCAAACATGTGCCCGATGTGCTCTTTCACTCAACTTTGCATCCTGCATAATCCGAGTCGAAATAACCAACTAGCTCAAACTTTGCTCCTTTGGGATATGACAAACCAACATTTTGTGTATGCTTCAAGTATCTCAATATTCTCTTTGTTGTCGTCAAGTGACTTTCTCTTGGAGAGGCTTGAAACCTTGCACACATGCATGCACTAAACATCACATCCGGCCTTGATGTGATCACATAGAGTAGGCTTTCAATCATTGAGCGATACAACTTTTGATCCACCATATTGCCACTTGCATTACTATCCAAATTGCTATTTGTCCCCATGGGTGTACTAATTGGCTTTGCTTCATTCATACCAAACTTCTTGAGCATGTCTTTGATGTAATTGTCTTGACTCACAAATATACCATCCTTCTATTGCTTGATTTGAAGACCAAGCAAGTAACTCAACTCTCCAATCATGGATATCTCAAACTCATTAGCCATCATCTTCCCAAACTCTTCACAATAGTTTTGATTGGTTGATCCAACTATGATATCATCAACATAGTTTTGCAACACAAAACAAGTTCTTGCCAATCTTCTTGGTGAAAAGAGTGGTGTCAACCTTTCCCATAATGAACCCTTTACAGAGTAGAAAGTCCCTCAACCTTTCATACCATGCTCTAGGTGCTTGCTTCAAACTATACAATGCCTTCTTCAATTTGTACACATGATTGAGCTTCTTATAATCTTCAAATCCAGGAGGTTGCTCAACATATACTTTTTCATTGAAGTAGCCATTGAGAAATGCACTCTTGACATCCATTTGATAGAGCTTGATGTTGTGGGCACAAGCATAGGCTAACAAGATCCTAATTGCTCCCAATCTAGCAACTAGGGCATATATTTCACCAAAGTGAAGACCTTCTACTTGAGTGTAATCTTATGCTACCAATCTTGCTTTATTCCTTACTACTATCTCATCTTGATCTTGCTTGTTGCGAAAGACCCATTTGGTTCCAATCACATTGTGTCCCTTTGGTCTCTAAACTAACTCCCATACTTGATTTCTTATGAAGTTATTCAACTCTTCATGCATAGCATTAAGCCAATCAACATCCCTCAAAACTTCTTCTATCTTCTTTGGTTCAATGAATGATACAAATGAGAAGTGCTCACAAAATGAAGCCAATTTTGATCTTGTTTGTACATCTCTAGAAATATCTCCAATTATAGTGTCCAATGGATGATCCCTTGCAATATTGGTTGGTTGGAGTATTGGAACATTACTTGCACTTGCTTGATCATTCGGTTGAGATGATGTACTAGTGAAAGGTCCTAATGGCGAGAGGGGGGTGAATAGCCTATAAATTTTTTACAACAACACTAAACAAAAAATGGTTAGACAAATATGAGGTGAAGCGAATATTGCGCTAGCTTACTACAAATGCAAGCCACCTACCACAATTATAGTCACTATAGTCTTTAATCACACAATGGCTATGTCACTACACTAAGTAGTGAGCTCTCAAAGACTAACTAAAGAGCCTCACTAACCACTAGACTCAACACAAGCTAGCTCTCAAAACTAATTACACTAAAGAACTTAGCTACACTAGAAATGTAAATACAAGAGAGGTGATGATGTTTATACTGACGTGTCGAGGTGTGTGCCAATCACAATATGGAGCCAATCAATCACAATAAAATCCAATGAAAACCTCAGAGACAAGATGACATAAGATTTTTTTACCGAGGTTCACTTGCTTGCCGGTAAGCTAGCCCTCGTGGTAGTGATTCACTCACTTGGAGGTTCACGCACTAATTGGTATCACATGCCAAACCCTCAACAGGGTGCCGCACAACCATCCACTAGAGTACCTTTTGGCTCTTCACCGGGGAAAGGTCAAGAACCTCTCACAATCACCACGATCGGAGCCAGAGACAAGCACCTTCCTCTGCTCGATGATCCTTGCTGCTCCAAGCCGTCTAGGTGGTGGCAACCACCAAGAGTAACAAGCAAATCTCGTAGCGAAACACAATCACCAAGTGCCTCTAGATGCAATCACTCAAACAATGCACTTGGATTCTCTCACAATCTCACAAAGATGATGAATCAATGATGGAGATGAGTGGGAGGGCTTTGGGTAAGCTCACAAGGTTGCTATATCAATGCAAATGGCTAAGGGAGTGAGCTTGAGCTGGCCAAGGGGCTTAAATAGAGGCTCACACGAAATAGAGTCGTTGGCCCCCTCACTACCTATCTTCGCGAGGTGACCGGACAGGCCAATCAAACATGATCGGATGCATGCCTTAGCATCTGGTCAACCATCGCCGTCCACGTGTAGCTTCCTTCGATTGTTAGCCGCGCGATCTCAATGGCTAGTAGCCACTTGCGCCCCACTAAAGTGATGATCGGACGCACACCACGTAGGACTAGACGCGCTGATTGCTCACGCGCACACCACAGCCACTCCAAGATTGGACGCACCGCTCCAGTCCATTGTGCAGCGTCAGGTCATTTACAGAGAGCTCCCCGAGCGATAAAATGGTGGCCTGACGCGTTAGAAGCACCATCATCGGATCCAGGCTAGCGTCCGATCAGTTCTCCTCCTCTACTTGCCAAGTCTCATGCCCAACATCAGCATACGTCACCTATGACCGGATGCAGGCCCTGCGTGTCTGGTCACAAACACTGTGCTGCATTCGGTAATTTTCCAGACAGCTCGAGCGTGCCAACATTTTTATAATTGACCGGACTCACCACCTCAGCATCTAGTCATCCCGAAGGCTATGCCCGATCACTGTTTCACAGTGACAATCACCTCCTTCACTTCACCAACTTCTCCACCCTTGAACAAATATGCCAACCACCAAGTGTATCACCTTGTGCACGTGTGTTAGCATATTTTCACAAATATTTTTAAGGGTGTTAGCACTCCACTAGATCCTAAATACATATACAATGAGTTAGAGCATCTAGTTGCATTTTGGTAAATGCATTTTGACACAAGTTTCACCCCTCTTAATAGTATGGCTATCAATCCTAAATGTGATCACATTCACTAAGTGTCTCGATCACCAAACCAAAAGCTCCTATCAAGTTTTACCTTTGCCTTGAGCTTTTTGGTTTTCTCTTTCTTCTTTTCCAAGCCTAGTACTTGATCACCATGGTCACCACACCATCATCATGATCTTCACCATTGCTCCACCACTTGGAATAGTGCTACTTATCTCATAATCACTTAGATAAACTAGGTTAGCACATAGGGTTTCATCAATTCACCAAAACTAAACTAGAGCTTTCAACTAGCCACTTGATTTTACACTTGAGATGATGAACTAGCTTGGTTTGTATCATCTTGCATATTTGAGTTAGAGAGCAATTGCAATTGATCATCTTCATCATCTATCACTTGTCTAGGCCTCAAGTTACCAACATCCATGTTCTTCTTAGCATTTGATAGTTGAATGCCTCTAACATCATCAAGATTTTCATTCTCATCTTAGGAACCCTTGGTTTCATCAAATTCGACATCATGAACTTCCTCAAGAGTACCACTTGCTAAATTCCAAACTCTATATGCTTTGCTAGTGGTTGAGTATCCAACAAGAATCCTTCATCATATTTCTTGTTAAACTTGCTCAATCTAGTGTCTTTCTTTAATATGTAGCATTTACAACCAAAAACCCAAAAATATGTAATATTGGGCTTTCTACCATGCAAGGGCTCATAAGGTGTCTTCTCTTTCATTGGGTGACAATAGAGAGGTTGCTACAATAGCAAGCTGTGTTGATTGCTTCGGCCCAAAAGAAATGACTCACATTGTACTCACTAAGCATAGACCTTGCCATGTCAATAAGTGTTCTATTCTTCCTCTCAACAAGGTCATTTGATTGTGGAGTGTACTTGGCCAAGAATTGATGTCTAATTCCAAATTCATCACACAAGTCATCAATTCTAGTGTTCTTGAACTCACTACCATTGTCACTTCTCACCCTCTTGATGGTTATTTCAAATTCATTGTGAATGCCCTTGACAAATGATTTGAAAGTTGCAAACACATTACTTTTGTCTACTAGAAAGAATACCCATGTGTATCTAGTAAAGTCATCTACTATCACAAAGTCATATTTTTTCACCTATACTAGTGTATTGTGTTAGCCCAAATAAATCCATGTGCAACAACTCAAATGCCTTGCTAGTACTCCTTATGCTCTTCTTAGGATGGGTGTTTCCAACTTGTTTTTTGGCTTGACAAGAGCTACAAAGCTTATCCTTATCAAATACCACATCTTTCAAGCCTCTTGCTAGATTATGCTTGATCAATATATTCAATTGTTTTATTCCAACATGACCAAGCCTTCTATGCCATAACCAACCCATCCTAGACTTAGTGAACAAGCATATTGACAATTAAGTTTCACTAGCATTAAAATCAACCAAGTATAGATTATCATATCTAAAACCCTTGAAGATCAAATTAGAGCCATCTACACTTATGATCTCTACATCATTTACTCTAAATATGCACTTAAATCCAAGATCACACAATTGAGCCATGGATAGCAAATTAAAGTTCAAGCTCTTAACTAGCAACACATTGGATATGCTCAAGTCATTGGATATTACAATCTTACCAAGCCCCTTGACCTTGCCTTTACCATTGTTACCAAATGTGATACTATCATGACCATGTTGACATCGTTTTTAGCACGTGTCAAGGTAATTAGGAAGGGTCAATCAACAAAGGAA
This sequence comes from Saccharum spontaneum, assembly GCA_022457205.1. Classification (NCBI taxonomy): domain Eukaryota; kingdom Viridiplantae; phylum Streptophyta; class Magnoliopsida; order Poales; family Poaceae; genus Saccharum; species Saccharum spontaneum. The sequence goes on along the minus strand of CM039610.1, from coordinate 34,548,167 downwards.
AGATTACCGTGTGGATTGATAGCCAAGGAGAATAGGTTTGTTTTTGAGTGGTGGCAGCATATGGATTTAACTTGGAGGGTTGCCGATGAGGTTAAGGGTATTGTTGCCGATGCCGATGAAAGAGGGTTTGGAGACTGCTGCCGATGAGACAGGGGATGTACCGATGAAGACTGCAGCCGATGAGGCAAGGGATTGTACCGATGAAGATTGCAGCCGATGAAACAGGGGATGTACCGATGGAAAGAGCTTGAAGGCTGCTGGCGATGGAACAGGGACTGTAACATTGAAAAGGAGGTCGATGAGAGCACCATCGTGATTGAGGCGGACTATAAAGTAAAATAGGAGTTAATTTCCTTGTGTGTGTCTAGTAGAGTCTGAGTTGTATCGAAGTCATGTTTTTTCCTTAGATTTGGATTTAGTGTCCTAATCGTATTTGGTTATGTTTCTATAGATCAGGGTATAAATATAGAGTGAAGGGCAATGTAAGAAAAGATCAATCAATACATCAAAAAACAGCTTTTACTCTTATTTACATCTACTTTCGGCGACTTCGTCAATTTGCATATTTTTTCCTTTTTCACGAGTTCTCATCGATTCGGTGAGTTGCATTGCTCTAAGTGCAATCTTCGACGATCCTCGAGTTCCGCGTGAGTACCTCTTGGCCGTGACTTCCGAGCGTATCGCTGTTGTCAGGACCAAAGTGCTCGTATTTTCATCCTTGTCGATTAACAGGTCAAATCGACTGGCACGCTTTGGATATCGATTTCGGGTATTAGCCCTTTGTGTTTGCAGATTTACTTTTGCATCAACACATCTTTTGGCACGCCTGGTGGGACAGATCTAGTCAAGATGCCTAATCATGAGATCGATGCTGGGAATATCATCGCAGTAACAGAAGAAGATCTTAAGGATGATCAGAAGCAGGCTATGGAGAGAGCTATTGAAGAATATAGACAGCTTTGCTTGAGGTCATTCAGCTTGAACAAAAGTGGACAAGTCATCCAGAAGCAGGACTTGCCGTTGCCTCGGTAGGTTACCTTTGATCCTAATCCGGGTAAACTTCAAGAGATGGTTAATTCTGCGGTGAATCATGCTTTAATTAATCACTCCAATGTGATGTCCAATACCGTTCATAATGCTGTGATTCAAACTTTCAAAGAAGGGCAAGTGTCACCTCGTTATGTTGGGCCTGCTTATCATCAACCAGAAGCAGCTTCTGATGTTGCTCTATCGGCTCCCCCAGTCGTTGCGGGTATAGAAATTTCTTCTCCCCCAATATCAGCAGGTTTATCTAATGTACAGTCTACCCCGGTGCGTCCAGATTCAGCATTATCAGGACGAGTTCAGATTGGTACGGATCTATCAGCATCGGTTCTATCAGGTCCTGCACCACAGAATAATCAAACCCCTGCTAATTGGTGGGGATATGGTATGCCTCCAGAAGTATCTGCTCTCAATCATGGATTATCTCAAGTGTTTGATGCAGCGGGAAAAACTCCTATGCCATCGGCTGGTTTGCCGATAGCTCAAGCACCTCAATATACTACAACTACCGTACAACCAAATCTGGGAGGTTTTCAGGCGTCTTAGGGTCAAACATCTAGCTCAAATCCATCGGCAACTTTGTTACCGATGCAACAGAAGGCTCCTATCGCTAGTCAACCTGGAGTCCAGGTCATGCCTCAAGTTGGATGTAATTATCCAGCAATGCCAACAAGCTACCAGCCATCGGCAAACTTTGTGCCGATGAATACTAATAATTGGTCAGGGCAGTTTCCCACTCAACATACAGTTCAGCCAAATCAGCAAGCCACAGGTGGTCATCAAGGTCACATGCATGCTGGTTTTCAGAATCAGGCATCGGCAGTTCAGCCGATGAACCCTTTTCAGCAAGTTAATGGGCCACAAATAGTAGCAAATGTGCCAATTGCTAGAGATCGTGGGCCACAAAGGTATGCAGAAGGGTATCAGCAGATGCCTCCAGTGGAGATTCAACAATATCGGCAGCAAGATGTCGATGCTTTTTGGGCCGATAAAATAGCAGAAATTATAAAGGATCAGTTTGGGATCAAGCCCAAAGTTAATACCTATTCTTATCGGACTCCGTATCCTCCGGCTTATGATTTAATTCCTCTCCCAAATCGTTACAAGGTGCCAGACTTCACTAAGTTTTCTGGGCAAGATGATACATCGACCATGGAACATGTTAATCGTTTTATTATTCAATGTGGAGAGGCAGCTTGTAGAGATGAATTGAGAGTTCGTTTGTTCTCATCATCTCTATCCGGATCAGCATTTACATGGTTTATTTCACTACCGCCAAATTCTATTATCACTTGGGCTGATTTGGAAAAGCAATTTCATAAGTATTTCTTTGCTGGAGTTCATGAAAAGAAGCTTACCGATTTAGTAAAGATGAAACAGCGCAATGATGAATCGGTAGAAGGCTTTGTGCAAAGGCTACGAGATGTAAAAAATAAATGTTATAGCCTGGTATTGGATGATCGGCAGCTTACCGATTTAGCCTTTCAGGGATTGTTACCACATCTTAAGGACAGATATGCTTCTCAGGAGTTCGAAAGCCTAAGTCATTTAGTGCAAAGAATTTCTGATCAAGACACTAGGGTTTTTGAACCTAAAAGAAATTGGAACAAGAAAGTTTCATTTGTTGAAGAGGCGGAAGATTCTGATTCAGATAATGAACCAGTTATCGGTTTGGCAGAGTGGGTTAAGAATAAGAAGCCAATATCTTGTCCCTTTAGTCACAAAGAACCAGAAAAGTTTACTTTTGACGTCACCAAAGCCGATAAGATATTTGATCTTTTGCTTCAGGAGGGCCAGATTAAATTGTCACCTAATCATGTGATCCCATCGGCAGAAGAGTTGAAGCATATGCTATATTGCAAGTGGCATAATGCGACTTCACACAGTACCAATGAGTGCAAAGTATTTAGACAACAATTACAGTTAGCTATTGAGTCTGGCAGAATAAAATTTAGCAATTCCAAGATTCAAAAGCCGATGAAAATTGATCAATATCCTTTTCCAGCAAATATGTTGGATGCTGAAGGGAAAATTAAGGTGTTGACATCGGAAGCTGCTGAAAAGAATGCATCAGTAGATCCCCAACATCGGATAACTACCGATGATGCAAAAGGCAAGGGGCTGTTGACGGAAAGTGGTGGTTCTGGGAGGCCTCCTCGATCTGGCATCGTGATTACTCATCGAAGACAACAAGAAGGCTGGCGTCAGCGAAGGGACCGGTATCGACGACAACAAGAGGAAAGGCGTCAAGAAGAGTGGAATCGGCATAAGGATCATTGGAATTGTCCGTTTTTTATTCATTGCTGGGAGGAAGGTATTAAGTTACCTACTGTTGAAAATTGTCCAGAATGCAATGGTTATTATGGAATTAATCATCCTGTAAAGAGGTTTCAGTCTGGTAATCAAGGTTTGCTCATTAATGAGCCGATCAGAGGGAGAGTATCAGTACATGATCGGCTGGGGGGCAGGCTTAGTGTACATGAAAGGCTTGGTAAACGCGTTGCATATTTTCCGAGAAACCAAGAGGAACTTGAAGAGATGGCAAATGCAAGAGTTCCTGATGAAGAAATATTTTACAGGGATCCTAATGTACGTCGTGTGGAGACAACTAGGACTTATCAGCCAGTTTGGAAAACTAAGCTTCCTCAATGGTGTCCAGAGGGTTTGACCAAGACACAAAAGAGAAAAATGCAACGAGAGCGTCAAAAAGATTTATATCAAGAAGAAGGTCCCTCCAATGAGAAACCTGGTAACCAGCAGTGGCAGATAAGGCACAAAAATAAAGGTCCATCGGCAGATGTCAATATGGTGTTTATGTTGCCGATGGAATTTTTGGCTCTGTCTGATAACGAAGAAGAGACTGTTTTCTCTGACCAAATAGCTCAATTAACGCTAGATCCAATGATGGCCATTTTTGAGAAGCCTGCCGATGTTGAGAGACAACACCTCAAGGCTTTATTTGTAAAAGGCAGAGTTGATGGGCAGCCTGTATCTAAGATACTTATTGATGGAGGAGCTGCAATTAATATTATGCCTTATGTGATGTATCGGAAGCTGGGTAAGGGAGATCAAGACTTAACTAAGACCGATATGATGCTAAAGGATTTTGAAGGCAATGTATCACCAGCAAAAGGAGCAGTATGTGTTGAGTTGACCATCGGCAGTAAAACCTTACCGACAACTTTCTTTGTTATTAATGGTAAGGGTGCATACAATCTGCTCTTGGGAAGGGATTGGATTCATGCTAATTGCTGTGTCCCATCTACAATGCATCAATGTCTGGTACAATGGATTGGGGATAAGATTGAAGTTATTCCTGGTGATTCTTCTTATATTATCGCATCGGCAGAATCAGATACTTATGAGCGAACCAAGTGCATATCGGGAGAAGCCTGGGAAAAAGAGTTCCTCAAGATTGCCGATTACGAAATTCTACCGATCCAAGCAGTCGGTTCTGAAGAAGAGTTTTTATGGATAGATTTGCCGATGATGGAAAATTAGGGCAAGGGTTTACATCGGCAGATGATTTAATAGAAGTAGATATTGGTGAAGGCGATAGGCCAAGGCCCACTTTTATTAGCTCTAAGTTAAATTCCAAGTGTAAACAGCAATTAGTTGATTTGTTAAAGGAATATAAAGATTGTTTTGCTTGGGATTATACTGAAATGCCTGGATTAGACCGATCTATAGTTGAACATCGGTTGCCTATTAAATCTGGATTTCAGCCACATCAGCAGCCGGCTCGTCGATGCAATCCTAATATACTTCCTGATATTAAGGCCGAAATAACCAAATTAATTGAGGCAAAGTTTATTCGGCAGTGCCGATATGCAGAGTGGATTTCTAATGTGGTTCCTGTATATAAGAAAAATGGGAAACTTTGTGTTTGTATTGATTTCAGGAATCTCAATAAGGCCACACCAATGGATGGTTACCCAATGTCGATTGCTGATTTGTTAATTGATGCTGCAGCCGGGCATCAGATTATTAGTTTCATGGATGGTAATGTGAGTTATAATCAAATATTCATGGCTGAAGAAGATATTTCCAAGACTGCTTTTAGGTGTTCAGGTCATGTGGGATTATTTGAGTGGATAGTTATGACATTTGGTTTGAAAAATGCCGGTGCTACCTATCAAAGAGCTATGAACTTTATTTTCCATGAATATATCGGCACGTTGGTAGAAATCTACATTGATGATATAGTGATTAAGTCTGGAGACATCACAAAGCATCTAACCGATCTACGGAAGATATTGGAGTGCACAAGAAAGCATGGATTACAGATGAATCCCAATAAATGTGCATTTGGTGTATCGGCAGGACAATTTTTGGGTTTTATGGTGCATCAGCGGGGCATTGAAATTAGCAGAAAATCTATTGAGGCAATTAACAAGGTTGTTGCTCCTACCGATAAAACTGAATTACAGTCCTTGATCGGTAAGATTAATTTTATCAGAAGATTTATATCTAATCTGTCAGGTAAGATCAAGGCTTTCAGTCCATTATTGAAATTGAAAGCTGATCAGGAATTTAAATGGGGGGATGAACAGCAATTAGCCTTAGATCAGATTAAGAGTTATTTAACAAATCCTCCAGTGTTAGTTCCACCCCAACATGGAAAGCCTTTCAGATTGTATTTATCAACTGAAGATATTGTTATCGGTTCAGCCCTTATTCAAGAATTTGAAGGAAAGGAGAGTGTTATCGGTTCAGCCCTTATTCAAGATATTGTTACCGATCGTTGCTACATCGACAAACAATCAAGCTGAGTACCAAGCCCTGATAAAAGGGTTAGAATTGCTTAAAGAAGTACAGGCTAATGCTGTTGAAGTCTTTGGTGATTCTATGCTAGTTATAAATCAGTTGATTGGGGTTTATGAATGCCAAAGTGAAATTTTAATTTCATATCATGAAAGGTGTTTGGAATTGTTGAAAGGGTTTAGGAGTTTTCATCTGGAGCATATTTCCTGGATGCATAATGAAGAGGCTAACCGATTGGCTCAGCATGCTTCAGGGTATCAACTTGTTCAAGAAGCATTGATATCAGTGATTGATACCGATGACTGGAGAAAGGAAATTATTGATTATTTAAAGAATCCATCTAAAAAGGTTGAAAGACGTATAAGGTTCCAAGCGACCAAGTATGTACTCCTCAATGATGAATTGTATTACCGTACCATAGATGGAGTTTTACTCAGGTGTGTTAGCATAGAGGAATCAAAAAACCTGATGAGTGAAATTCATGAAGGAGTATGTGGGGCTCATCAGTCAGCTTTCAAGATGAAATGGATGATCAGAAGAAATGGATATTATTGGCCGACTATTCTTGAAGATTGTTTTAAATATTTTAAAGGATGTCAGGAATGTCAAAAATTTGGTAATATTCAAAGAGCACCCGCATCGGCTATGAACCCTATAATTAAGCCTTGGCCGTTTCGGGGTTGGGCTATTGATCTCATCGGTCAGATTTATCCACCATCGAGTAAAGGACATAAGTTTATTCTGGTTGCTACCGATTATTTCACAAAGTGGGTTGAAGCAATTCCTTTTAAAAAGGTGACATCGGCTAACATGGTTGATTTTGTGAAGGAGCATATTGTTTACCGATTTGGCATCCCTCAAACCATCACTACCGATCAGGGCACTATGTTTACATCGGGTGAATTTGATGAGTTTGCTATAAGTATGGGAATTAAAGTTTTGAATTCTTCACCGTATTATGCCCAAGCTAATGGCCAGGCTGAAGCATCTAATAAAGGAATTATCAAACTCATTAAGCGCAAGATTAAAGAATATCCTAAAAAGTGGCATACAATATTAAATGAAGCTTTGTGGTCATATCGGATGGCGTGTCATGGCGCAACCAAGGTATCACCTTATCAATTGGTGTATGGACACGATGCGGTATTACCTTGGGAAATTAAGATTGGTTCTAGACGAATGCGCTTTCAGGATCAACTGACAGCCGATGATTATAATATTCTTATGAAAGATGAATTGGAAGACGTATCAGGTCATCGGTTGAAAGCTTTGGTTAGCATCGAGGAGAATAAGAAAAGGGTAGCTAGATGGTATGACAAGAAAGTGAAGGTAAAGGAATTTGTCGATGGTGAATTGGTTTGGAAATTGATTTTACCGATTGGGACTAAAAGTTCTAAGTTTAGCAAATGGTCACCTAATTGGGAAGGTCCATATCGGATAAATCAATCTATTCCTGGTAATGCGTATATTCTTGAAACTCTCGAAGGAGTTGTGTTTCCCAGAGCATTAAATGGAAAATATTTAAAGAAATATTACCCTAGTATCTGGATAGACGCATAAGAGTATAGTTGCCGATAACAATCCTATCGGCTGGAGATAAAATAAAGTATCAATTGTTGCCGATGCGCTAATTTAACAAAGCCTGGATGGCTGATATCGCGCGCAGGCAAATTTCATCGGCTTCTTTTAATTCTTTGGCGTCTTCATCGGCACTTCCTTCCACAGGCTTGAGCTTCTTTTTTAGGACCAAGGCCTTGCGAGCTTGGGCATCTCGTTCCTGTTGAAGGGCCTTGATGGCATCGGGAAGCTGATCTTCTTCTTGTTTAAATTGAGTCAGAGCTGTCTCAACCTTTTCCAGCTCAGCAAGCAGGGCTGCTTTCTTTGCCGATAGATCTAAGATTTTCTGCCTGAGATCGGCACTGGAGGTTTGCAAGTTGTTGATATTCTTATGCTTCTCGTCGGCAGTTTGCTTCAGCTGCAGCATTTCCTCTTTGAGTTGGGTCTGAGCTTCTCTGTCAGCAATACGATGAACGGCCCTTTGGTATTGAAGTTGTCTACTCTCCAGATGGACCGCTGGAAAGATGATTTCTTCAACATTGGCAGGAACTTGGCCGCGGATCGTTTTGAAGATAGCCCTTGCAGGGTCCGAGTCGATCACCAATTGGGTAGTGTCTTGTTGCAGTAGATTTAGGAGGGCTTCTAGCTTGCCGTAGGTGTCTGACGATATGGTTCCCAATGCCAGGGAAGAACTTGCCTCTTCTCCGTCATCATCGGAGACATTGATAGCAAAAGAGAATAAGCTATCGGGAGAATCTTGTTCCTGTGAAATAAAGAGAGTTAGAAATCCTGTCTGTGGTATCTGGGGATATTTTAAACCAAATAATTAGTTGGTTTACCTGCTTTAGAGCGATTTCTTGAGCTTGGCTTGAGGGAGCGGCTTGTAGAAGGTCATATGAGGGATCGGCGGAAGATGCCGATGGAATGTCTTCTATGATCACATCCGTAGTTGGCCCTTGAGGCATAATTGCCGATGATATGTCTTGGGTAGAAGGAGCAGCTTGTTCAGTTACATCAGTTGGTTGACTGACGGGTACTGGAGCAGATATAGGGGCTGGTGTAGATTTCTGTCGTTTTTGTTGGGCTTCAGCATCGGTCAAAGCTTTACGCTTTGTTTGTGCTTCAGCGACAGTTGGCTGGGGGGCATCGACATCTGTTGGTTGAGGAACCTGCATGCTTGGCGTGCTTGCTGATATGCCCGTTTGTTGCTGCAAAAACAGGAATAAGATTGGATATTTAGCAGGAAAAATGTAAAAATAAGAAAATACCTCTGAAGAGGGAGTAGAAGTCATGGTGCTTGGTAAAGTTGCCGATGATGAACCAGCTGCAGCTTGCACACCTTGATAATTGTGTGTTAATGTAGAGTATATCGGCAGAAAACAGAGTAAGTAAGGATATTACCTTAAAAGCCTTTATTAGGCTTGAAGTAGCAGCCTTTGGAGAAACCCTGGATGTTCCCAATCTTGGTCTGGAAGAGATGGTTTTGGTGCGAGCCCTTTGGAAGGTCAAGGCTTCTAAGGTGGGGGCGTTATAGCCGATTGCTGAGACCGGAGAGGCTGGAAGGAGGTTGAAGGGTTTTCCACTTTTGCTTGTTGGTGGAACTGGATCATCGGCCTGTTTCAAGGAAGGTTAGTTGCCGATATGCAAATACAAGGAAATAAAGAAACAAAAGTTAAAAGGAACTTACTGCATTATCAGGAATGGCGTATTCGGGATCGATCATATGCCGATATGTATGAACAGATGTTGAAAACAACTATTCTTTCCACTCTTGCCACCATTGCTTATATGACTCTGTTATGAAGGATGCTGGTGACCAGGTGGAGAGATCGACATTTGAGATATCGGCATCGGGAGCAAGCCTTACTATCCTGCTCCATTCAGTTCCAGTGGTAATGATTTCTCTGGGTTTTATCACATCGGCATAACATAACTTGATTGGTAGTTGCCCAAAAGCCAGCTGGCGGGATACTGCCGATGGATTGTAAAATTCATAAGTGATGTGGGAAGCTTTCCCGCTACCAAATGTGTTGACTGGAATTGCTCTGGGGGTGATAATGGCCGTCATAAGATCGTTGTCTTGGTTCATATCACTATCGGCGAAATTGAAGAGGAGAGGGAACTTGTTGTCCTCATCAATGTAAGGTACCCAAGCCCTAAGGTCACGAGGGAGGCCATGGTAGAAAGTCTGAAAAAATCTGCCGATTTGGTCTTCATTAGCATCTGTTCCGGGAAGGACAATTATAGCTTCACCAAAGTTGAGAGGAGGGCGTGTTGCTGGTTCATCATCTCTAAGGACGTAATCTTTAGGAATTTCTCATGGGAATTCTTGAGCAAAGAGATCCCACTGTAAACGCTTGTGCATGTGAGCGTTTAACCACATATTGACAAACCACCATGGGCCTCCCAGATTGCCGATGGGTTCGTCAAGTATAAGCTTCTGGGATACATGGTGGAGAAGGTGGTAGGTTGAGCTCAGGAGATATCGGCCAAGTGGGAATCTGACACCATTGGCTAAGAGTTCTGCTGCTGGGAGGAAAGCATTAGTTGGTCCTACCGATCGACCGCAGAAAATAAACTTTTCCAGCCACATGTTCAGGAATGTGGCATGTTCCCTTTGATTGACGGTGCCAGTCTTCTGGTACTCTTGGATGTAGCCTGTCCAGCCGCCGATGTTGCGTGTGTTAACTCTGTATTCAGCTTTTCTGCCAAAAATATGGCCTTCATCGACAGTTGAGATGTCCAAGCCTGTGAGCATATAGACATCGGCAAGAGTAGGGGCGCATGGGCCATGACCAAACATGAAGGTGTTGGTGGTATCCGACCAAAATTGAGCGGCAGCTATCATCATGGATTCATTCTTTTGTATATCGGCAATAGATAGCCTGATACACTGATCTATCTTCCGTTCTGTCCAGAACACTTGCATTGATCTGTTGACCCTCAAGAACCAGTTTTTCCACCCTTTGGTGGGTTTGGGCCAAGAACGGAGCGTATCTTTCCATAGATTCAAAGAAAAATTTTGAGATTTGAAGGGAATGCGATTTGCCTCTGCATTGATCAGGTCAGTTGGATCTGGGTCGCCCATTGGACCTAGGCAATGAAGAGGAGGCTGATGGGTTGGGATCACCAGTGTGTTGCGTAGTTCCTGAGTTTGGAGGACCGAGAAAATGGAGAAGAAAGGAAAATGCTAACTGTAAGAACTCGCAGGGAACCGAAAGGATTAAAGTAAAAGTGATAAGAAGAAGAACGAACCGCAAGGACATCGAAGTTAACAGCCATAGCTTCGAACGGGTGAAGGCACGAGCTGGGAGCTTGAAGATGACGGTGGCTCTTGTGAGTTGAGGATGCGCGGTTGTTGGTTAGGGTTGCCGCCGGAGTAAGAATGCCAAAGGATGGAGTTTGAAGGTAGAAGATGAACAGCCCGGAGAAATCTATTTATAGGCCATTTGGGGTAGGGGTATTCTTGACTTATCTCTATGCCGTATGCGGATAGATCGAGGTGGTTCAGTTGGATATGGTAACTGTTCGCACAACAATCAAGGGATGGTACAGAAGATTTGACGGCAAGTAATCATGACTTGAAGGATATCTCAATACCGGATCTTTTCGGTTTTAAAAAGTGATGCATTGTGGTAAGATCTTGCTGATGGATTGTTATTCTGGTATCTCAACCGTAATTAAGGTAAAGAAGGTTGGAAAATGTGCGATATTTATTGAGATACATGAATTAGATCTAGATTTGATTAAATCTGGTAACAAATCATGTTATGCTTGGAGAATGGGTTGAAGAAATAGATAACAGCAAACATCAGTTGGAGTAAATTTCGGAGCATCAGTATCTTATACTCCGAAATTGGGGGGCATGTGTTGACATCGTTTTTAGCACGTGTCAAGGTAATTAGGAAGGGTCAATCAACAAAGGAAAGATTACCGTGTGGATTGATAGCCAAGGAGAATAGGTTTGTTTTTGAGTGGTGGCAGCATATGGATTTAACTTGGAGGGTTGCCGATGAGGTTAAGGGTATTGTTGCCGATGCCGATGAAAGAGGGTTTGGAGACTGCTGCCGATGAGACAGGGGATGTACCGATGAAGACTGCAGCCGATGAGGCAAGGGATTGTACCGATGAAGATTGCAGCCGATGAAACAGGGGATGTACCGATGGAAAGAGCTTGAAGGCTGCTGTCGATGGAACAGGGACTGTAACATTGAAAAGGAGGTCGATGAGAGCACCATCGTGATTGAGGCGGACTATAAAGTAAAATAGGAGTTAATTTCCTTGTGTGCGTCTAGTAGAGTCTGAGTTGTATCGAAGTCATGTTTTTTCCTTAGATTTGGATTTAGTGTCCTAGTCGTATTTGGTTATGTTTCTATAGATCAGGGTATAAATATAGAGTGAAGGGCAATGTAAGAAAAGATCAATCAATACATCAAAAAACAGCTTTTACTCTTATTTACATCTACTTTCGGCGACTTCGTCAATTTGCATATTTTTCCTTTTTCACGAGTTCTCATCGATTCGGCGAGTTGCATTGCTCTAAGTGCAATCTTCGACGATCCTCGAGTTCCGCGTGAGTACCTCTTGGCCGTGACTTCTGGGCGTATCGCTGTTGTCAGGACCAAAGTGCTTGTATCTTCATCCTTGTCGATTAACAGGTCAAATCGACTGGCACGCTTTGGATATCGATTTCGGGTATTAGCCCTTTGTGTTTGTAGATTTACTTTTGCATCAACAGACCATCATTGTCATTGTTATTGATTGAGTTGAACATTATTGCATCACCGGTCATGTGTTGAGTGCACCCACTACCAAGAACCCAATGCCTTTCTCCAGCTTTACAATTGACCTATAAAAGAAGATCAATTCTTTTTAGGTACCCAAACTTGCTTGGGTCCTTAAAGGTTAGTCACTAAGCTCTTTGGTACCCAAATGGCTTTCTTCTTTGGGGCCAACATGGATGTACCAACAAACTTAGCCTTCACACCATTTACACCCTTAGTAAGCAAGTAACAAGAATCAAACTTGATTGAGGATACAATAGCTTTCTTATTCTTGTTCTTGCATTTATGCTCTTTGTGATCAACTTTTGCTTGCAACTAGTGCAAAACCGACCATTGTTCTTCACAAACTAGTTTTGTGAGGAGCAAAGGTTGTCTGCCTTTCTTGGGGGTATAGCCCAAACCCTCTTTGTAGAGAGAAGCTGTTTGGCTACCCAAGCACATAAACAAGCAGTCCTTACCACCATTGGTATTGCCTAAGGCACGAGTGAGCTCATTTACCTCCTTCTTGAGGGTCTCATTCTCAACCATTAGTGAGGCATCACAAGTGAAACCATCACTACTAGATGAGGTAGAAGTGAAAGTGCTACAAGAAGAGTTAATGGGAGCAATAATGATATTCTTATAGAAAGATTCATCAATTATATCACAAGTTAAGCCTACTTCATATGTTACCACATGCTCCTTCATATTTTGCTCATTAAGTAGAGTGGAATGAGCCTTTTCAAGCTTCTTGTGAGCCTTGCCAAGCTCCTCATGGTCTTCCTTTAGACTCTCATGAGTAGCATTGAGCTCATCAAAGTCTTTCCTAAGGGCTTTTAGTTCCTTAGTCAAGACTTTGTATTCCCTTCTTTTAATTTCAAAATGTTCCTTAGCATCTTCTAACATGTCAAATAGTTCATCTTTAGTTGGTTCATTATCATCATCACTTTCATTTTTATCATGTTTCTGATCACACTCATCATCGGATTGTACCTTAGTGGCATTAGCCATGAAACATGTCGATGGAGTGTCGAAGAGAGAAGGCTTCTCATTTATGGCAATGCTTGCAAGAGCCTTCTTCTTGGTGGTCTTGTCATCATCACTATCATTATCATAACTTGAGAAAGCATCACTATCTCAAGTGACTACATATGAACCACCCTTCTTCTTCTTGAAGGTCATCTTTCTCTCCTTCTTCTCTTTCTTTTCTATCTTGTCCTTCTTGTTCTTCTTGTTGTCATTATCATTGTCACTATTGTATGGGCATTCCACAACAAGATGATCCTTACTATTACACTTGGAGCACCTTCTTGCTTCATCCTTGTTCTTGGATGATGACTTCTTTCTTCTTGCACGATAGCCCTTCTTCACCATAAATTTGCCAAACCTCTTCACAAAGAGAGCCATCTTCTCATCATCTTCATCATCAAAGTTAAAGCATTCATCTTCACTTGATGTGTCTTGCTTAGCCTTTCCCTTGCACTTGGATGATGATCCGGCCTTGAATGCCATACTTTTCTCATCCTTCTTCTCATTATTCTTTTCTTCCTTCTCATCATCATATCTATAGGTGTCATCGGTCATCACATCTCCTAACACTTGGTTTGGTGTCATTGTGTCCAAACCACTCCTCACTAGCAAGGTGACCAACATGCCAAATCTTGATGGTAAGCACCTCAAGAACTTATAAGAGAAGTCCTTGTCCTTCACTTCTTCACCAAGTGCTTTGAGATCATTGACAAGCACTTGAAGCCTATGGAACATCTCTAGAACACTCTCATCATCTTTCATATTGAAACTTGCAAACTTCTCCTTGAGAATGTATGCCTTGGCTTCCTTCACCGCTTGAGTGCCCTCAAATGATTCCTCCAACTTCTTCCAAACCTCATGAGCCATCTCAATGTTCTTGATTTGCTCAAATGTTCTCTCATCAATAGCATCATGAATGGCACTAAGAGTAATGTCATTATTTTGGAGCAACACTTCTTCGGCCGCGGTGGGATTCTCCAGATCGGCTATCTCAATTTTGGTCTTTACCACCTTCCACACCTTTCTATTGATTGACTTGATGTAGGTAGTCATTTGTGACTTTTAATATAGATAATTTGTGCCATCAAATTGGGGTGGCTCCTTGGTGTTGTTGATTTGAGCCATTTTAACACTGTATGTTGCTAAGCCTCAAATCACGGTGACCACGGCTCTGATACCACTTGAAAGGTCCTAATGACTAGAGGGGGTTGAATAGCCTATTAAAAAATTCTACAACAACATTTAAGCCAAGTGGTTAGTCAATTAAACGGCGAAGCGAGTGTTACGCTAGACTACTAAAAATGCAAGCCACCTATCTACAATTCTAGTTGCTATAGTCTCTATGTCACACACAAGGCTAGGTCACTACCACTAAGTTAGTGAGCTCTCAAAAACTAACTAAAGAGCTACACTAACCAAACTAAACAAGACACAAGCTAGCTCTCAAAACTAGTTACACTAAAGAGCTTAGCTACACTAGGAATGTAAATAAACAAGAGAGGTAGTGAGTTATACTGTCATGACAAGTGATGATCAATCACAATGAGAAACCCGAAGACAATGATGACACAATGATTTTTTCCTGAGGTTCACTTGCTTGCCGGCAAGCTAGTTCCCGTTGTGGCGATTCACTCACTTTGTGGCTCACGCACGAATAGGCGTCACACGCCTAACCCGCAACTGGGTGCTGCACAACCAACACAAGATGAGGATCACAAAAGCCACGCACAATCCACTAGAGTTGCCTTTCGTGATCTCCCACGGGGAAGGCACAAGAACCCCTCACAAGCTCAATGATCGAAGCCGGCAACAATCACTAATAACCGCTCAACAATCCACCAATCATCAAGGCATCTAGGTGTCAGCAAACACCAAGACTAACAAGTTCTCCACCAGCCCAAATCGCCCAACTAGTGCCACAAGATGCTAGACCACTAAGCAACGCACTAGAGGCTCACCAATCTCACTCAAATGATGAAATCAAGTGTGCAAGTGAGTGGATTATGTTTGCTCAGCTTCCAAAGGGTGTATGTAGGAGTTAGAAGTGCCAAGAGAGTGGCCAAGGCTGGCCACAAGCTCTATTTATAAGCCCACCTTCAAATAGAGCTATTACCCCTTTGGAGCAGTTTCTGCGGGGGCACCAGACATGGTGGTACGGTCACCGGACAAGGGGTGATGGTGCCCCAACTGTCAAAATCCAATGGCTAGAAAATTAGCCATTGGTCACCGAATAGGGGTGGTGGTGGCACCGGACAGGGTGTGGCGGTGCACCCCGGCCAAACCCCCAAAAACAACAATCTCTAGATTATTAGGGCAGTGCCACCGGACAGGGGTGGCGGTGCCCACCCCCATTTTCCCCAACCTTTAGAAAAACAAGGTGGTGGCACCAGACATGCCCTGGCGGTGCACTATCATGCACAGGGCGGTGCACACTGCCACTGATGGTGCCCAGCCCCAACTTCTCCTTCTCGGCCACTGCCAAGTGGTCATCGCCACAGGGGTGGCGGTGCCATCAGAGGCAACACTTCATCCCCTTTTTTGCCTCCTTTGATTCCTTTGGAAATGTGCCAACACTCCAACTGTTTCACCATCACGTGCAAGTATGTTAGCATTTTCACAATCATTTTTTAAAGGTTAATCATTTCTCACCGATTGTGCACTAGGCCTTAAATGCATATGCAAGAATTCCAGCACCTAGTGGCACTAGATGACCGAGTTGTCCGATAAGAGCTCCCCTCTTAATAGTACAACCATCTATCCTAAATGTGATCACACTCCCTAAGTGTCTTGATCACTGAAATAAAATGGCCCTATGGAAATCACCTTTGCCTTGAGCCCATTTTGTTTCTCCTTTTTCTTTTCCAAGCATGAGCAATTGATCATCACCATGGCCATCACCATCATCATGATCATCATTTCATGTGGCCATCTCCATCCACGAGTGCCACCAAGCTCCATCACTTGGATTGGACCAACCTATCTCAAATCCACACATAGAGCATAGGTTAGTCCAAATAGGTTTCATCAATTAACTAAAATCAAACTAGGAGTACTAGAAAGATTTACATTTTTTGGGATGGAGGGAGTACAACAAATTTAGATGGTGGTTTATTCTCATAAAAGACAATACTCTCAATCATGTTGGGTGGCTTCGTCTTATTCCATCAGTTGTTGTTTCAATTCTAACATTTTTTTAAAAAAAATCTAGCAAAAACCACAATGACCTTTGTATGTTTTTGGTGGCAAGGTGTTCAAAAGGATCGGAACATAAACCCCATCTACTGTGGATCTCCGGAGTCCATTTGTAAGCCTAAGAAGGAAGGAGGCCTAGGCTTAATAAATCTTGAGCTTGTTAACAAAGGTGTGTTGATCAACACAGTCTGAGGCTTCGTCCATGATCCATATTCCTCTATTGCAAAGATAATCAAATCCCGTTATTATGGACTGCCGCCACTTACATTCCCAAATCAACTTTTTGGAGTTGCATTCTTAGCATAGCCATCATCTTAAATAAAATGTCACCATCCAATTCATAGATGGCTCACACCTCTATATGGAACCAAGTTTGGAGTCCCTTTTTCTAGGCAAATGCATGAAAAATCTTGAGCAAATACTTTACCAAATGCTTGACAAAGTTTCTAATTTGAGGAGGCCTAATACAAAAACTTGTGATGCTAAAAAAATGGTAACCTTACTTGTTTTTTTAGTGTAGTTATACTACGATAGTGTGGTTTGGATCGGTGATAGGACTTCGACCTCATGCTTTGCCATCTATGGGCCATGGACTTCACATGTATATTGCAATAACCTTGAACAAAGGACCTCCTCAGGCAACTGCATGTTTAACTTTCTCTATCATATGGTGCCTTTAGAAATCTACAAATGACCACAAGTTGAACAACAATCATTGGTTGCCTTCAAGAGTGCTTCCATGAAGCCAAAGTCATAGATATGGCTTACAACCTAGCAATGGAAGAAGGAATGCTTCCCACCAATCTTGTAACACAACCTAACCAATAACATCCAACTTTGCAAGGTATAATTTTCAGAACTATTCTACAATGATGGCTCAAGTGTGTTCTGTGATGGCTCTATTTGCGTACAATAACCACTGAAATAATAACCAACCTGGCATAGGAATATTTGTCCTCATTACATGCCCATAGTGTCTCCTTGGAATTTGGGTTTTTTGGATTGCTACCATTATAATTTTTGAAGTTTGGAGAAACACCATTACTTTTCACCTATTATGAACCTCACCATTACAATTCTTCCTATGTTTGAATATGCCACTGTATATGTCCGAAGAGGCCTTGGGCCCAACTGCTAGCGAACACGACGTCAACATATTTTCATATGGACAAAACTACCCCTTCCACCTTACTCTCTCTGTGTCACTGATGTGTGGACCCCACTAGTCATCATCTACCTCCTTCCCTATCTTCTCCATTATAGCTTCTTCCCCAACTCCCATGGTGACCAAGTGGCCGCCGACCATCGTTGTGCCCCTCGACCATGGTGGGGCGGAGCTCCCGCACAGCCATGGTGGGTCGGAGCTCCTCTGCCTCGAGCTCCCATGCGGCCATTGCGGGCGGAGCTCCAGTGTGGCCATGGCAGGCCGAAGCTCCTGCGCCTCGAGCTGCGCCGGTGCCATCGGGAATGGGCAAGCAGCAGCAATAGCAGCTTCGTACAAGAATGACAAGGATGATGACGATGACGATGACATGCCGTGTCCGGCGCCACCGGGAATGGGTGAGGCTTCTTCTCGCGGTGGTCGGAGCCAGAGGCGGGCCCGTCGTCATCCTCGTCCGCAGAGCCAGCGCTCAGGAGCTCCGACGGCCCATGGGAGGGGTGCCATAGGGTGCAGCGCATGTGCTTGAACTAGAGTTAGCCATGCAAACTCGGCAAAGCGCACCTGCAGCTTGGGATCTCCGGCGCACCACCAACGAGGTGCCTGCTGAGCACGGCGACCACGGTCCTGTATGTCGGTGTGGCAAGGATGGTGAGGCTGGTCCCAGAGTCTAGGATCGCATTCGCACCGCCGTTCCGGTCGACATCCCACACGTCCGTGGGGATGTCGAGTGCCTCGCCGGCCACATACACGGCGTCGACCATCATGGCATAGTTGCATAGAACAGGCTCATCCGGCGGTCGAGCAGCGGCGGCGTCTACGCGGCGAAGCTAGAGGACGCGGCATCCTCGGGCCCCGGCCCGAAGGTGAGGTAGCTAGTGGCATTCAGCGGCGCCAAGTGGTCCACGAGGCAGTAGGAGAAGTGGCCCCAAAAGCGCGCGGTGGCGCGAGACGCGAAGGAGATGTTGCTGTTGGCCAGGCTCAGCACCGTCATCTGAGGACTAGAAGATCTGCCCGTCGTGACGACATGGTTGCCATGGGAGTTGGGGAAGCTCTCATGGAGAAGACTGGGAAGCCAGAAGATGAATAGTGGGGTCCACATGTCACTGGCATAAAGAGAGTAAGGTGGAAGGGGTAGTTTTGTCCATACAAAAATACGATGACGTCGTGTACGTCTGCAGTTGGGCCCAAGGCCTCTCCAGATGTATACCGTGGCATATTTCAAACATAGAAAAATTGTAATGGTGAGCTTCACAATAGATGAACTATAATGGTATTTTTTCAAACTTTAAAAATTATAATGGTAGCTATAAAAAAACCCAATTTTTTTAGGCTATTACTCCATGCATCCTAGAATCATTAGAAGCAGAAGCTTAGGCATTGCTTGTGGGGGGGCAAAGCTAGCTGTAGCAAAATTTACAGGCGGTGAACTTTATCACTGACAGCAAAGTATTATCTGATGAATAAGAGATTATTGCTCAATGACCCTGACCATTGGTTGTTGCCACCAATTCTCGCTAAATTTATCGAAATCACTAGATGAACTAGTATAATGCCCGTGGCACGGCACGGCTTCATTTCAGGGGTGTACTTAAAAAGAACCAAACAATGATATTTTTCAATAGTTTAAGTCACACTCAATTGTATATAACCGTGTATATCTGGAAAATGCCAATGCATAACAAGACATAATAAAGTAATGTCTCGCATACTACAGCTAATTTATTTGTTGAAGTAGATTTTGGAGTTCTCCAGGGATATTATCTATACATTCATTTGCGCTACTCTTCAAAATGTCCACTATGAATTTCATCCTCAGTGAACGTGACCTCTGTGAATGACAAACAATAAGTTAACTTATTTATTTGCTATATATACTACAAAACTTAAAGATAAAACTCAACGTCTGATAGTCATTCTGATGTATCTCTGGTGGAGCGAGTGATGTGCTGTGCATGAAGGGAAGAGACCAAGAAGTTGTCGCACAGGTAGCACAAATGATCAGAACGTATACTGAAGAATGTTCAGTGTTTGAAAAATTCAGATTAGATCCTATTCCTCGTCCGACAAGACCGAAACGGAGTAAACCACCAGAAAGCTTTTCTAAACTTAATAGTATATTGCCCATGCTAACTCTACGGTAACATCTAGAAAAAAATCATAAAACTACATTTAGACAGCAAGTCAGATATTCAGCTCCATGTTGCTTCTAAATACTGGCATCATAGTAATATTATTACTATGTTACTGATACTTCCAAAAGAAAACTATTGCCTAGAGCAGGAATCTGTAAAGACTTGAAAGAAACCAGCAAACACTAACTCCTTCAGATTCAAACCATGTACAGGAATGAGCCCCTTCACAAGCTTGTCACACACACATTGTATTCCAGACATTGACAAAACCGATGATTATTCTTCTGTAGAGCAGGAAGAATCAACATAGCATCCAAGTTTGTGGAGTCATCTATATACAAGTTCTTTAAGAACTGAACGTCGATTCCAGATGAAGTGAGAAGAGAACACTCGCAAAGATTTAGGGAACAACCTGATAGCTCTCAACTTTCAAATTTAGGGGCATCTGAAAAGTTTCAGCATCAACCAAGGCGTCGTCAAGGGATTTATCTGTCTCAACGAGCCCTCTCTTTTCACATGTTTCTCTGAATGTAGAGTATGTGATGCCATCCACTATTCTTAAATCCTCATATGAGGTTGAACCTCTTACATGGTTTAGAAGCATTCTTAAGAAATATCTCTCCCCCTCTGCTAGGTGCGCATATACAATCCTACCAATCTGTCCTGCCCTATTCTTTCTTCTCTGTCACACCTTGCGACCACTGATCCACTAGTAGTGTTCTGGGAACTCCCTATATAATAATGTCCTTGCAAAACTATCAGTACGATTCATATTGAAGTATTCTATGAGTGTAGTCATAGTTGAAGATTTCTTATTGATAACATCTTGTAGATTTTGAGACTCATCAATAATGACAGACTGCATGTTTGGTAGATGTAACTGGAGTTGCAAAACAGAGGGATACACACCAAAAAGATGAAAGCCAAAAATCCTGTGCACGGCTTCAGGCGGTGATATATATCTAGCATCCTGGTATCGATGGATCTCATTGATAACTCCAGGAGTTTCAACTGAGAATTCAGCACAGTCATGGCCTTTGTATACATATTTAAACAGGTACTTACAGGCTTTGATGCTTGAGTATGCCTCCACGTTCATGTGGCAATTATACATCATAAGGAGTCCATGATTGTATGGAACTACCCACCTATTGTCTAACTCAGCACCTCTTATTTTCACTCGCCGTCCATCATCTCTCCTCCTATTCAAAGGATATGAATCTTTTCCCTGTTATGTTGCCTCACAAAATTGTCGAGGATACTGAAACCGACAGGCTCCATCAACCATGCAAGGACACTTTCTATTTAAGACGCCACATGGTCCATATAGCATATGCTTAATCACAAGTTCGTGCAACACAGGGTACTTGTCCTTGTCTGGTATCTCTGCACAAATATGCTTGTCATATCATCAGGGTTTGTCAATTTACTTCTTGAGTGCATAATCAATAGGATGTGTTCATGGGGCAAGCCCCTTTTTTGAAATTCTGTGACGTGCACATAGGCTGCAACATCTCCAAAGTACTTTTTCTTGACCAATAAATCCATCAATGATCGTAACTTGGCCCTGTATACTCTTGAAACCAGGTCTGGTTTGTCTTGTGGTTGCTGCCCAGGCTCTAGATTTTCTGTTATCTCCTGCCAGTGCGGATTGCATGTCATTGTGATGAAATAATCTGGTTTGCCAAAACGTTGCACAATGGCCATTGCATTAAGGTACCGTCACATCATGTCACGATCACCACCGGGGAAAGACCGTGGCAACACAATTCTCTTGCCAACTTCAGAAGCTCTAGTCTCTCCATTAGAAACTACATCAACCAGACCCTACATCAACCAGCGCAATAAACTCATTTTCAATTATTATTTAATAATGATATATATATATTATATAATATATATATATACTAACTTAATTCTGCAAAGAACACATTTGCCTCACTTGGTATAGTTCAGCACGTATGAGTTTCTGGTTTGCCGGGTTAGAATATCAATCAAGCCTCATAGACTCAATCTTGATATACATGTCGACAGCCCACTGCTGGAAAAGTCGTCCTCCGAATAACCAGATGTTAAAAAGACCCTTTCTAACTTGCATTAAGAAACAATAGTATTCTCGTGCTGTCACAAATTTTCCAGATTGATTTTCCATGACAAGGCTACTTAAGTATTCACCTTGCTGAATGTCAGCGTCATTTTCAGCCTCATCTGTGTATAGTGAAAAATTAGAAAAATGAGTACCGAGTTAGATAGATTTGAATTTATATCTCTTCTAATAATATAAGGATATTAAACCTGTAGGCTCAACAGGAGTAGTAGTAGCTTGAACGGTAGATGATCCACTATATGGCATAAATTTATTCCAACCGGTTTCTCCCCTAGGATTAAATAAAGGATATGACAATGGATCATAACAACCATGATATGCTTTGATATACAGTGGGCGATCTCCTCTTGCATACACCAGCACACTCATATCAAAGCATCTCTGGGGGTTGTTTCCTTCGGTCCAGATAGCAACAACCTGTGAGGATGTCGGTGCATTGTACCTTTGTAGTGTAGACATAGCGATAAGAGAAACAAGAACTAATTAGATTTATAAGCTAAGGTAGTAATTTAAAAAATTACAAAAAAATCAGGTAGTGTGGTAGACAAGGTACCTCCGTTGGTCCGGTGTGACATTGGTGTTTAGTTCAATTACATAGTCATCAAGATTTGGTATGGCTCCAACCCTCTTGAAGGTGTGAACATAAGGGTTGTCCTCTAATATCCTGAGAACATTTCTTATGAGGTTGATATCAAGGTTAGGAGATCTCCGCACTCTATGTGTTAATGTGTCATCTCCTGTATCATAAAAGTAGAGCTGCATGTGCCACGACCCTTTGGAACCGGGCACCAAATGGTCGAGTCGGTGGTACAAGGAACCTTGCACCCAGAATGTATAGATACCAGTGCCTGCTGCGGTGGAAACTCGTTGATCCAAGGTAACACCAAGGGTCGTGAAAGAAAAATGAGAGTTGAAGTACCGTATGTGTTTTCTAAAATATTTTGCATAATTATCTACTTGACTGGTAAATAACCTTTTTAGATCAGCCGGCACTTTAGGAATATGCACATGAACCTTTCCATTTCTGCAACAAAATCCGGGTGGTTCATATTCGAACCGTATGGCCCCACAATGTCTGCAATTAGGTACTTTTTTCAAAACATGGTGCTGATCTGGTAAATTATGGTAGACATAGTCATAAGGGTCATCGGCATCATTAGCACCAACGCCATTGGCATATATACGGTATGACTCGAATCCTTCTTTTGCATGAAAGATATGGAATTTCTCTGAATACACATAGTAAAATTAATTAAAATTTTAAAACACGACGATTCATGTGTGTGAAAGAGGTACCTTCCCCACGAAATTGCCTTGTTTCGTCGTCCTCACTCTGATCTTCCATGTCTTCCAGGTGATCTGTTACATGGTGCATGGCAGCATGGCATTGGCATTGGTAAAAAAAACTAATTGATATATGAAGTAATGGTATGTGACATTATAAATAAACCCACCTTCTTCTTCATCATATTCTTCTAATTCAGGGTGTGCAAGTTGGAACAAGCTAGCGTCATATTCATCTACCCGATCAATGGTCCCATTTAATGTCTGGAGAGGCGGTGATACATCTGCTGAAAAAAGGTGGGCTGTCACTATGTACCTTTGGGTTAAAAAAAGTGGCACAAGGGGAAAAACTATGAGGCAACCTGTGGGTTGTGCATTGCTGTTTGTAGTATGGTGCATAGCCTCATGTGCACTCATTCTCTTACCCCTTGCATAGTCCCTTTTTTTCTCCAATAATGTCTGCTTTTTTTAGGCTTCCATATTGTTGTACCTCTCTCTTCTCAATAGCTTGCTTGCAATTGAACTGGACACTGATGAGCAATTTGTTGTTACGGTTGCATATAAAATGAAAAAGATTCAACCATCGAGCAGTTAGTTATCGTAAAAATTTCACTAAATGGCACACACCTGGATCCTGAACTATTTCATCAGATTGCTGAAGTGCATTATCTCCATACACTTGATGCCTCATTCTTCTAATGTAGTTATCGTTTCGATGCAACCATTTTGGAGAATGACATGGGTTTTGATTTTCTTTGTCTTGAACCGAGGATGGCCTAGTAAAGATTTTAGAATACCCCGTCTATGATGGTGATGCTTGTCCTACTCCGGCCAAGGTTCCTACCATATTCATGTCAACACAGTTCATGTTTGGGGCTGAAATGCATCCCTCGCCCAATGGCTGTAGGACGACCGAGGAAGTTGTCCCATAAGTTGAATGTGTTCCTCCAACAGTCATAGTCTCTGTATATTCCGGCGCTGTTGAAGTAAATAGTGCAAGGTCCATGAACAAAAATAAACACGTATTCTTATAGCACACAAGGTTAGTGAAGACAGTGCACCTGGTTGATCCGGTGCATTTGAAAGTGCACTTGTTTCAGCTTTTCGGCGAGCACGGTACTCACGCTGCCTCTTATTCCTCTCCTCCCGTTCCTCATTCATTTCTTGAGCCCTTTTTCTAGCACGGTACTCACGTTGTTTCCCATTCCTTTCCTCTCTCTTGCGTTGTTCTTCGCTGCAAGCTGTGGACATGGTGGTTTCTTATTTATGGCGTTGCATATATATCTCCTTGCAATATGTGTGTATGCATGTACCTGGAGTATGTATGTTTGTTACATCGCTGAGCGGAGTGCGTCCCTCTCCTGGCGTCCCCATTTTCTGTGTAGGGCTGGTAAGTAACAATCTAAAAATTCACATGTTACTTGTTTTGAGAATAGAGTCAGGAATGGCAACAAAACATCACTGAAAAAAGAATCATGCTGTGAGATACTAAGTAATATACAGGTGAATTTCTCTCACTATAAAGCATGGCAATATATCAGGTGAATTTCTCACTATAAAGCATGGCAAAATAAATTGATTATTGACTTGTTTGTGACTAATTGAGTCGATTTGATGAACTCTAAAATTTTGCAGTCACCCCGCAAACTTAGTAATTTGAGCCAATTTGTGACTGCAGGTTGATCTACTTCATTCCGTATTCTACTCTACATATATGGTCACTAAACAGAGATTCAGAAATAACTTTTTTGAAAAACTTTCAGATTGCTCTGCTTCCTAACATTTAGAAATAAATTTTCTGTTTGCACCTTATGAGTAGCACTTCACTATATGTAAGCTGCAGTAAAAAAGAATAGAGTCAGGAATGGCAACAAAACATCACTGAAAAAAGAATCATGATCTGAGATAATAAGTAATATACAGGTGAATTTCTCACTATATAGCATGGCAATATATATATAATAAAATTTGGATCCTATGCAGCCTGCATTTGAACACCCAATTCAGTCATTCAGTCTATCAGTTTTTCATTCATTTTTTCATTCAGTATGTCAGTCCTTGCAATTGCCGGACCATGAACAGTATCAGGAGGGAAAACAAACTACAATTGCCCCTTTTAACATGAACTGACAAGACACGGCTCCATCGTTTTATTTGAACCTTGAAGAATCAAAATGCAAGGACAGACGCCCAAGCACAGACTTCTGAAGAACAGATGCATAAGCAATGCAAGAGATGAACAGGGGGGGAGCACTGGAGGTAACAGACTTCTGAATCAAAATGCAAGAGATGTTCGTTGCGTTCAAACCCGTCCTGTTCCGTCCTTCAGGACGGTGGCCTCTAGCCCTCTACTGCGAGCGCGAACGCGATGCGGACGATGCACCGGTGGCAATGCACAACGCCGAGCGTTCCTGGAGAGCAATTGATGTAAAGCATGCAGGTTCGATGTACCTGCTCGTCCGCTGGGTGATGGTGTCCGCTCGGTGACAATGTGGTGTCCGCTCGGTGATGGTGGGGCGCTCGGCGACGATGTGCAGTCCGCTCGGTGATGGTGTCCGATCGGCGAGCGTGATTAGCGGTGGATTGCGTCGGGCACAGCAGGAGCCCCTCATCCTCCAAGACGACCACGACGATGACAGCTCCACGCGTGACCGCACGGCCGCCGCCGCGTCAGCCGCGACGAGGAGGAAACTGCTGCGCGGGAGCACGACGTTTGTTTGATTCTTGTTGAATCAAAATGCAAGGACCATGCAGATTTGTATAGTACTAAAAGAAAATCTGAAGATTCGAATGCATGGACAAGGCAAAAAATTATCATACCAATGCAGTATTTCAGTCTATCAATGATTCAGTTTTTCATTCATTTAGTTATTCAGTCTATCTTCCTGTGAAAGTATTGCAATTGCCGGTCCATGTCTAGTACACATGGAAATTCCTGTAGGCATTGGCGACCATGGTAAAGCAAGGAACAATTCAGCCTGTCTAGCAATGTAAAGTGGACACTATGAACTGAATGAAAGCAGCAGGTTGTCCATCACCAAACCGGCATGAAGAACCAAGGAGCGGCGTCCACGGCAGAGATGGACCGCGCGGCGTCCGCGGCAGAGATCGAGGCGGCAGGGATGGACGAGCGATCTGCGGCAGAGATGGACGGGCGATCCACGGCGCAGGACCTGTTCACGGCGGCCCCGACGAGCTGTGGCTACCCCTTCGTGAAAACGACGTACTGGATCAGCCCCATCAGCACCGCCGCCTGGAGCAATGTGGAGGCAAGTTCTGGTACTCGTTCTCCTCCTGCAAGGCCGGCCTGCTGCAGAACCTGGAAGCAGCGACAAAGGCGAAGCAGGAACGACGGGCGACAGCGGCAGGGACAGACTGTGAGCAGGAGAGCAGGCGCGCGTGATTAGGGGTGGCTTGCCTTGCGCGCGGGCGTGTGCATGATTTGCAGCGATTTCACGTCGGGCGCGTACACGTTGAAAGCTCTATGTTTGGTGTTGGTAATTAGTGACAATGCCTAAGTACTAATATTATGCATAAGTTGTATGTAGCATATGAGGATTAGTACATTCCAAAGTTGGTGGCAAGATGGACATGGTGATCATGATGGCCACACTTGGATTTGGACGCAACCCTACGTGATCAAGGCAAAGGTATATGCTTAAGGGTTATGTTTTAGTAACCAAGACACCTAGTGGGTGTGGTTACATTATAGGATAGATAGTCGTACTATAAAGAGGGGAATGACGCGGCTATTTAACTCCTAAGTGCCTCTAGGTGTGCATTTCATAATCATATGCATTTGGATAGAACTAATAACGCCTCGAAAAATGATTGTGAAAATGTTAACACACTCGCACATGATGAGATCACTTGGTGGTGTTAGCACACTTGTGAAGGCGGTGGAGTTTGAGCGGTAAAGAGGGTTTGGGGTCCTCTCTCCCTCCCGCCGAGCTTGCGAGGCGGGATTCAGGCGTTTTCGAGGAGTTGAAACAACTTTTTTCCACTACACCGGAAGTCAGAAATCAAACGGAATCGAACGGAGGTCACAGTGCTGACCGGACGCTGGACCGGACACGGTCTCTATTTGACCGGACGCGTCCGGTCAGCGTTCAGCGTCTTCGCGTATTTCGGTTTGTTGATCGGACGCGGTGGCACGTCCGGTCACAGTCGACCGGACGCGTCCGGTCGATCAAGGAGCTTACTGGACTCCAACCGGACGCTGGCACTATGGCGTCCGGTCAGTTCTCCAGTGCGTTCGGTCATTGTTTCGTTGTGCGCTGCTCAGGCTTGACCAGCGCGTCCAGTCCGTCACGGGACCAGCGCGTTCGGTCGAGCTTCGCGCGTCCGGTCGTTGCGTGTAGCGCGTCCGGTCGGTGCTTTGCGAAAGTATCCGTTGTGCGATCGGCGCGTCCGGTCAGTTTGACCAGCGTGTCCGGTCAGCGCGACTTCGGCTGTTTCAAGTTCCTAACGGCTATATTCGAAGGGGTACGTCTATAAATACTCGTTGGCCGGCTCAAGGCTCTCTCTCTTGAACATTTGACATAGTTGTGAGCACTTTGAGCTAAGAAACTCCCCTCCCACTCATCTCTCTTGCTTCTTTGCATATTCGAAGTGAGATTGAGTGATCCAAGTGCATTTGCATTGTAAGATTGCATCTAGTTGGCACTTGGTGGTTGATTTGCTGTGGGATTCTTATTTCTCTTGGTGGTTGCCGCCACCTAGACGGCTTGGAGCAGCTTGGAGGCGTTGGCAAGAGTTGGTGATTGTTCTTGGCCACCTCCGGTGATTGTGAGGGGTTTGTGCCTACCTCGGTGAAGCGCCAAAGGCAACATTAGTAAATTGCTCGTGTCATTGCAACCTTTTGCCATTTGGTAGGTTCTTGTGGCGCCTTTTGAGAGGCTCGGTGTGAGACCGATTAGCCACCGAACCACGTGGTGAAGAGGGACACAACGGGGACTAGCGTGCCGGCAAGCCCGTGAACCTCGGGATAAATCTTTGTGTCATCACTTTCATATTGTGATTGATTGATCCCGCTGTTCGGTTGTCTTGGTATTCATTGTTGATCATATTGGTTGGCTCAATACTTCGCTCCTCAGTGAAACTCTCCTAACTCAACTCTGCATTACTTTCTTAGTTATCTTTGCTAGCTAGTTAGCTTTGCTAAAGTAGCTCTTTTGTGTAGCTTGCTAGTTGTAGTTGTAGTTACCTTCTCGGTTTGACTTGTGTGGTTGAGTGCCATTATACTAGAATTGTGAATTGGATTGGTGGCTTGCAAACACCCCGTAGGCTAAGCAAAACTTGCATCTCACTATTTGTTGTATTAATAAACTTGTTTAGCGTGTCTTTGTAGAAAATTTTAAAAGGCTATTCACCCCCCTCTAGCCATCAAGACCTTTCAAGTGGTATCGGAGCCGTGGTCACCGTTTGCAAGGCTTAACAACCTCGGTGCAAGATGGCTCAAGTTATGTTCAATCATGTTAATGGCAAGCCTCCATTCTTTGATGGCGTCTCTTCCTTTGATCATTAGAAAAGGAAGATGAAGCAATATCTAGGCAATATACATGAGAAGGTTTGGGATGTGACCAAAGAAGGATACATCATTCTTGATGAGGAAAATCTCACTCCAAATGACCGCATCAACAAACAATGCAACACGGCGGCACTTGACATAATCTACCGTGCCATTGATGACAAAGTATTTGAGCAAATCAAAGATCTTGAAAAGGCAAATGAGCTTTGGATAAGGCTTGAAGAAACATATGAAGGCACTTCAACGGTAAAAAGTGCCAAGCTATATATGCTCAAGGACAAGTTCTCCACTTTCAAGATGAAGGATGATGAATCCATCCCATAAATGTTCTATAGGCTCCAAGTCATTGTCAATGATCTCAAGGGGCTTGGAGAGAAGGTTGAGGACAAGGACTTTTCACACAAGTTCTTGATGTGCTTACCTAAGAAGTTTGCCACCTTGAGAAGAATGATCTTTAGAGAGGGATTGGACAAGGTCAAACCAACCGATGTGCTTGGAGATATAATGACCAATGCCCAATACAATGATGATGAAGATGAGGTAGAAGAGAAGAAGGAGACCAAGGTCAAGCAAGAGAAGCCCATTGCATTCAAGGCTTCATCTTCTAAGGGAAAGAGCAAGGTGAAGAGCGATGATGATAATCCATTCGATGATGAGACCATGGCCCTCCTAGTGCACAAGATGGGGAGGTTCATGAAGAAGAAAGGATATGGTGCAAGAAAGAGAAGGGACTTCATGAAGGCAAAGGAGGTGCTTTGCTACAATTGCAATAGCCCCGATCATGTAGTGGCAATGTGCCCCTATGAAGACAAAAGATATCATGATGGGGAGTTGAAGTTGAAGAAGAACAAGAAGGACAAGAAGGAGAAGAAAGAGAAGAAGAGCTTCACTATCAACAAGAAGAAGAAGGGTGGTGGTTATGTGGTCACTTGGGATAGTGACAACTCTGATAGTAATGATGATGAAAGCTCTAGTGATGATGAGAAGACCACTCGGCGAGCCATTGCAAGCATCGCCCTCTCCAACAAGTCATCCATCTTCGACACTACATCGACATGCCTTATGGCCAAGCCTACCAAGGTAAAATATGATGACAGTGATGATGATTCGTGTGCTAGTGATGATTGTAGGAGTGATGATGAGGAGGATGAGGACTACTCCAAGGATGATCTATTGGGCATAATAGATCAAATGAGCAAAGGCTACAAGAGGACCACCAAGAAATACGAAATCTTGGAGCAAGAGCTCATTGCCAAGAGCAATGAAAATGATGTCTTGATGGAGGAGCTTGTTGCTCTCAAAAAGAGTAAGGAGTACAAAGGAATTGAACAAGAGCTCAAAGCTCTTAGGAAATCCTTTGATGAGCTAGAGGCCTCTCGTGAGTGTCTAAAGGAAGACCACGAGGACCTTGAAGTTGCTCACACTAGGCTTAAGGAAGCCCACTCCACTCTACTTGAGCTCATCAAGGAAAAGGACCTCAAGTTGGAGAAGTTCATGAAGGAAGCTAAGGAGGAGCAAGTGATTGTCACTTGTGATATTGGACTAACATGTGATATTATTGATGATTCTTTATTTGTTAGTCCTACTAATGCTTCATGTAGCTCATCATCATCCACCACAACCAACTCTATCTCTACTACTAGTGATTCATCACTTGTGGTTGAGAATGAGACTCTCAAGAGAGAAGTGGATGATCTCACCCGCGCATTAGGCAATGCCTATGGTGGGGATGTCTGCTTGCTAAAATGCTTGGGTAGCCAAAGGTTCTCTCTTAACAAAGAGGGTTTTGGCTATACTCCCAAGAAGGGCAAGGCGGCCTTTGCTACTCCAAAGTCTCGCTTTGTGAAGAGCAATGGTCGTTATTGCAATAGATGCAAGCAAGTTGGGAATCTAGAGATTAATTGTAATAAAATGAACAAGAACAACAACAAGTTTCATGCTAAAATGGATTACATTCCTTTTGATTCTTGTTATGTACTTACCAAGGGTGAGAAAGGTGTGCATACTAGGTTTGTTGGTACACCAATTGTGGGTCCAAAGAAGAAGACCATTTGGGTACCAAAGAGCTTAGTTACTAACCTCCAAGGACCCAAACAAGTATGGGTACCTAAGAAACATTAATTTATTTTATAGGTAAATTACAAGGCCAGAGGAAGGCATTGGGTGCTTGATAGTGGGTGCTCTCAACATATGACCGGTGATTCAAGAATGTTCAACTCTCTCAAATCAAATGATAGTGGCATTGATAGTATCACATTTGGTGACAATAGCAAGGGTGATGTGAAGGCTCTTGGAAGGATTGCAATCTCAAATGATCATAGCATTTCGAATGTGCTCCTAGTTGAAAAGTTGAACTTCAATCTTCTCTCGGTTGCTCAATTGTGTGATCTAGGTTTCAAGTGCATATTTGGTGTTGATGATGTGAAGATAGTTAGTGTTGATGGCTCCAATTTGATCTTCAAGGGTTTTAGATACGAGAATCTATACTTGGTTGATTTTAATGCTAGTGACACTCAACTTTCAACATGCTTGCTCACCAAATCAAGTATGGGTTGGTTATGGCATAGACGACTTGGTCATGTTGGCATGAAGCAATTGAACAAGTTAGTGAAGCATGACTTAGTTAGAGGCTTGAAGGATGTCACATTTGAGAAGGATAAGCTATTTAGTGCATGTCAAGCTGGAAAGCAAGTAGGCAACACTCATCCATTGAAGAGCATTATGAGTACTTCCAAGGCATTTGAGTTGTTGCACATGGATCTATTTGGGCCAACTACATACACAAGCATTGGTGGCAACAAGTATGGCTTTGTGATTGTGGATGATTTCACTAGATACACATGGGTATTCTTTCTTGTGGACAAAAAGTGATGTTTTTGACATATTCAAGAAGTTCATCAAGAGAGTGAAAAATGAGTTTGAGACCACAATCATGAAAGTGAGAAGTGACAATGGAAGTGAGTTTAGGAACACAAGAGTTGACGAGCTATGTGATGAGCTTGGAATCAAGCATCAATTCTCGACCAAGTATACACCTCAATCCAATGACCTAGTTGAGAGAAAGAATAGAACTTTGATTGATATGGCAAGATCATGTTAAATGAGTATAATGTGAGTCATTCATTTTGGGCCGAAGCAATCAACACGGCTTGCTTCTATAGCAACCGCCTCTATTGCCACAAGTTTCTAGAGAAGACACCATATGAGATCTTAAATGGAAGAAAGCTTAACATTGCATACTTTCAGGTATTTGGTTGCAAATGCTACATCTTGAAGAAGGGCACTAGATTGAGCAAGTTTGAAAAGAAATGTGATGAAGGATTCTTACTTGGTTACTCCACTACTAGCAAAGCTTATAGAGTTTGGAATTTGGCTAGTGGTTTACTTGAGGAAGTTCATGATGTTGAGTTTTGTTGACGGTCCTTAAGTATCAATTATAACTATCAAATAAATAGAGAAAAGGATCAAAATGAAACCAACACCTAGACTTAGGGTTTTATCTGACAGAATTCCATGAGTTTTGCTGTTTATCTATTTCTGCAGGGGGTTATCAGGAAATACGGAAGAAAGGCCCACATGTCGGATTAATGACGGGATATTAACCGAACACGTAATTATCTTACATCTAGAAGAGTCCAGAAGCTACGAGAACGAACGGGAGGCGTAACGGGGCCAGAGACAGGGCGCCCGCCCTAGTCCCCAGGGCGCCCACCCCCTCCTGTGGACCAATCAGGCTCCGCCTCGAGGATTATGCTCCACCGACCTAGAGGATCAAGGAAAACCGTCCGTTCAATGTCGGTTTGATCCGACGGCCCAGATTCATCCGAAAGGGCTATATAAGCAAGGCCCCTGCCCCTGGAGGAGAGGCCCTCGTCTCATACTTCAAACCCTAATTCAGGAGGAGAGCCTCCGATCAAGCCCTAGAGCCACCACATCAACTAGATCTCTAGTTAGCATAGCTACATAGGATTAGAACTAGAAGGAGTCAATCTTCGATTGGTTCCCGGATCTGTCAAGAGAATTCTTGGTAATTCCTCTCTTGTTCTTCAATTGTTCATCATTGTTCTTCAATATTATGAATATGACTTTGTTCTATTTCAATATATTGATTATGACTTTGCTCTACTTGATTATATTTGCAATTATATTGTTCTTAGTTTATCATAGTTATATGCTTGGCTTAGTTAGATTGGAATTATATACATGCCTAGGATCGTATAGCGTTTATCCATGTGTACAGTGGGTGAATGATAATTATTGTGTAGACGTGGTGTCTATACCGTATTTATCTGCGATTGCACCCTATATGCCGGATTGTGGGGTAGTTCGCGATAGTGACAGCTTCGTTGATTCTTATATAGTCCCCCTCTCGTGTATAGGGCAGGCAGAGCAACACTATTACAGGGGAGTGATTGCTATGTTCTTCATCTTCCTTGCTAATATTCACTATGCATGGATATAGTCTTTTCTCACCATGATTGCCAAGTATAATTGCACTAACTATGATATGCTAGACTTTATAGTTAATAATAACTTAGGGAATATCTTTGTAGTTCATCCTAATTCCATGCTAATGACTTGCTAGAATATCTGTTGAGGTGCTTATCATTATTATATGTGGCTAGCTGATCAGATTAATTATCTTTGTCACCATTATCACTTTACCTTTACTTAATGTGACATTTATACCTGTATAAAGAGATTGATAAATACTCTCGGTTATACATGCAATGATGTGTACTCAGTTCCATATTCTCATTCCATTATCAACCATGATACTTAGAAATCCCTTCCCAGTGGTAAAAATATAAATAACGATACCTGGAATACTTCCCGGTTAAAATGCTATATCGGTATTAATCTGTGCGCTTGCAGATCCCTTTTATTATTTATCTTGATGAGCAAATGCATATTTCAATACCGCGTCTCTCATGTCATGCTGGGGATGACAACTTGGCTTAAGTGGCATGAGGGATAGGTTTGGCATTTTTGGCGCCGTTATCAGAATTAGAAAACTAAGTCTACTTTTGGTAGTGACGTTAAGAATGCCCAACAAGCATTTTTGGCGCCGTTGCCGGGGAAGGTTGATTACTAAGTAGGAATGAATACGGAACTTTGAGTCATCATTTGCATCACTAATCAGATCGAGCTTATCAATTCTCTTATACAGTTTTACCCCTGTATTTTCCATTTTGATTATTTATTGCAGGGTAATGCATGAATAGAAGACATCTTCCAGACAACTTTGTTGACGATCCCGAAGCCTTATTCAGAAGAA
Source organism: Saccharum spontaneum (assembly GCA_022457205.1). Lineage (NCBI taxonomy): Eukaryota > Viridiplantae > Streptophyta > Magnoliopsida > Poales > Poaceae > Saccharum > Saccharum spontaneum. The sequence goes on along the minus strand of CM039610.1, from coordinate 34,514,325 downwards.
CAAGAGCCAAGCTCAAGAAGACATCGTCAACACTTCAGCACAAAGCTTCATCCAAATCCGAAGACCGCCGAAGTTTTATCCGGAATTTGTCGACTGAATTCGAAGCCATGGCGAACAAGTCGATCCGCGAGTTCTCAGCTCCCACTACGGACAACATCCGCACTGGACCTGCTGGGGAGATCGACCGCAACTTCGAGCTCAAGCCTGGGCTCATCAACATGGTGTAAGCTAACCAGTTCTGTGGGAAGCCACACGAAGATGCTAGTGCTCATCTTCAACACTTCCTGGAGATCTGCAGCACTTTCACCATGGCTGATGTCCCCAGAGACGCCATACTACTTCGCCTTTTCCCATTCTCACTGTTGGGGAGAGCGAAGCAGTGGTTCTACGCTACAAAGGAGAAGAACGCTACGTGGGCACTCTGCTCCACGAACTTTCTGGCTAAGTTCTTTCCCATGGGCAAGACCAATGCTCTCCGTGGGAAGATTACAAGTTTTCAGCAACAACATGATGAATCCGTTTCAGAAGCATGGGAGCGTTTCCAAGACTACATCCTAGAATGTCCCTATCATGGAATGGAAAGCTGGCTACTGATGCAGACATTTTATCATGGGCTCATTAACAGTGCCCGTGAAACCATGGATGCTGCAGCTGGAGGAGCATTCCTATCACTCACCATACCTCAAGCCACAGCTCTTGTGGAGAAGATGGCATCCAACCAAGGTTGGAATGAAGAAAGAACTCAGACACGCAAGAGAGGTGGAGGTATGCACTAGCTCAAGGAGGTAGACATACTGTCTGCCAAGCTAGACCTACTCATGAAGAAGCTCGATGATCGAGCTGGAGAAAAGAAAAAAGTCATGCACGTCTACGACTCCCACATGACTTGTGAGGAGTGTGGAGGTACTGGACACTCGGGCAATCACTGTCCTGAGTTGCTGGAGGACGTGAACTACATCAACAATAACAACAACAACTACTACAACCGTCCTCAACAGAATCAAGGTTGGAATCAACAGAGGCCTAACTACTCAGGTAATTACCAAGGTAACAATTCTTTCAATAATAATAACAATTATCCACCTTTGAGAGAGTTAGTATCCAACCAAGGAAAGCTAATGGATAACCTGTCTAAGAAATTGGCATCTAATGATAAAATACTAGAAAATATAAATAATAGAATGGATAATTTCTCTACTGCCATCAAGAACCAGATTAGCTTTAATAAAATGATTGAATCTCAGTTGAATCCAATAGCTGCTGCTGTTCCTGCTACTAACCCCGGTATACCATCACAACCGGAAGGACTAGAATCTGCAAATCTTGTAGACATGTTTGATGCAGGAGATTACTGGAGTAACCCTATCGTGGAAGTAAGTACTGACCGTCTGCCGGTCAAGAGAGGCGATCTAGGATGCCCCGTCATCCCGATCTCCATCGGCATGCGAGACTTCCCAGAAGCACTCTGTGACTTTGGCTCCAGCGTCAACATCATGCCCAGGGTACTCTATGAAAAACTCTTTTCACAACCATTATTAGAAACAACCATGTGTTTGCAGCTTGCAGATAGGACACTGAGTTTTCCCGAGAGGAATATTGAAGAACATCTGTGTCCGAGTGGGTTCCTCGTACGCTCCAGCAGACTTCGTAGTGATAGAGACCGGTTCTGATGAGAGGGCTCCCGTCATCCTAGGGAGACCATTCCTGAACACCGCGGGAGCTGTCATCTATGCTAGTGCTGCCAAGATCAGTTTCTACATCAAGGGGAGGAAGGAAACGTTTTCCTTCAAGAACAAGACCGCACAAATCCCAGAGCAACCCCAATATGAGCCAAGGAAGAGGACCAACAGAAGGAACAAGAGCAAGAAGCAAGTATGGACCGAGACAGCTAAGATGGTCACTGCCGTGCACAAAGGTCAAGATCGCCAACTCAAGTCACCATTCTTGCCTAAGAAGGACGACCCAGGTATGCCAAGCATTTATTGCTCCATTAATGGGTCCCACTTCTACAAGACACTTTGCGACACTGGGTCGGGCGTCAACATAATGGCCAAGGTCACCTATGAACTTCTGTTCGGAACCATGCCCTTAAACCTAACATATATTCAGCTCCAGATGGCATATCAGACATTCCGACAGGTCGAAGGTACAGTAACTGACGTCCCTGTCAAGATAGACGATCACTTTGTCCATACAGACTTTCAGGTTATTGACATGGGAGAAGATGAATACGATCCACCCAGCATCCTTGGAAGACCATTCCTTAGTACTGTCAAAGCAATCATTTACATTGGAACTGGAGAAGTCCACATACACTTCCCCTCTGAGAAGGTACGTCTTTACTTTACTGACCCTAACTATGTATTTGAAGAATCCAAGCAGGTCAGGACAAGAAGAAGGCGGTGTAACCACAATCAGAAGCAACAGGTCATCAAGGACGGATGGGCAGATTATGAAGGAGAAGTGGTAAGATCTGAAGACATACCACTCAACCAACACTGTCCTGAGGAGACCAAAGTACCGAGACAGGTATGGAAAGAAAAGACAGTTGTACATGAAGAAGAGGCGCCGCCGGAACCACCGACTACGCCATCCACCAAGTCCCAGGACGACTGAACGAATAAGAGTCCCGTTCGGAGGACTTAAAAACACCGAACGCCTTGCCAAGAGTTCCACAAAGCTTTGTTGTCTATTTGAGCTTCACAGAATTCAAGGAGACTAGCAGACGGAGGACATTCTAATCGCTGTCAGGGTGCTGCCGACTTTCAAATACATCTCCGCCATCTGCTAGCTACATCAGAAGAGATTATGTCAAGATCCAGCTTGGGGGAGAGCACCTCCATTATCTTGCTAAGTATTTCTATCTTTATCTTTATATTTATATATACTTCTACCCTATAAAAATAAAAATATACATAACTATGAAAAAAAAACCAAATAAAGATTTTGTGCTTATATATATACCTATATCTTTTGCTTAGTGTGTTTTAAAAAATAAATAAAGTGGCTATGCTAAACTGAATCTAAATAATAATAAAACTCTAGCATGGATATGATGAATAGTTGCTTTGCCTAATTTTCAAATTTGAAGTCCTCTCTCTAAGTTTAGACATAACTGTTATCATTTAAAGCTTGCTCTAAACCTGAACTGTGGGAAGAGAACTTGATCTAAAGTCTAAGTTGTTAACGGATATGATATGGGAAGGTTGAGCTGCTGTTTATCTATTCCTAGAGATGCTAGAATTCTGAAGAATTTTATCTTTGAAAATCTTAAAATGCTACATGATGAGTTCCTGTATGATGAGAGTTTAAGTTCTTACCACAGCCATACATACATGCTTGCTAGACTTTAAGCCATACCTTTACTTTTTACTGCTTATGAGCATTGAGTGTAGTCAAGCTGTGTAGACCCTTAGGAGCTTGTCATGCGGTTAAAATCAAGATTCACTTGCATGATCACTCATACATGCTGCTTCTACTCCGAAAGTACGCATCCACATATATCCACTCATTCTCATCTCCAGATCCACATAAAATTATTCTACTCCTAATCCGGGAGAGAATAGCCAAAAATATTTTCCCATTCTTGTTATCCCCTGTGAAATAAATGCTCAAGCTATTTTGGTTACTACCACTTGCTATATTGTTCTAAGGAGATGAGTGCTCTATACGAGGAAATAAAAAGGGGCAAGTGCCCGAAACCTCGAAAAGAAAAATATACGAGGAAATAAAAAGGAGCAAGTGCTCGGAACCTCGATGAAAAAAAAATGTGAGAAGAGAGGTAAAAATGGACAAGTGTCCGACAGTAGAATTAGGGGTACAAGATACCCACCTGAGAGAAAAAAAATATAGAGCACCTCATTCTCCTCAAGAGCTTTAAAAGCAAGAAAGGTACGTATCCCCTCAAAAAGAGCAAAAGTAGAATTAGACTTTCATCATTGTTATCATCACTACCACCATACACCATTTATTCGCCACACATGCACATCTTGATTTGACTTATTGGCTTGTTTCTCTGGATTCATGGTTTGACTATGCAATAAATGTCTTGTAAGTATGTATACTTTATCTCCCACCTATGAGCTCCAGATATCAAAAGCCTTATTAGAATAGGATGAGAGAGAAGGCAATGTCACTCTGCCTTATACCATAAATACTATATACTTTGCTTTGAGAGAAGGCAGACATCATTACTGCCTTGGTGAGGATCCAGAAATACCACAAAAGAGAGACCTGAGAGAGTCATACAAGGAATCTCTGAGTTTTATTTGAAAATCTGCAAAAAAAAACTCCAAGAGCTATAGCTGATCAAGAATAAGAGACATGGCGCTTGACTAGACTGTTCTATCTTTTAACCGCTCAAGACAAAGGTGATGGTTGCAAGCCCCATGGTGAAAGGTATAATGAGTAAGTCTTAAGTCTTGACAGTTTACTTTAACTCAGAGATGAGACTCTATTTGAAAGCATGTGTACCGTCAAAATTCAAAGGCATTTCAGCAACTACTGAGTCTCTCCTTGCTCAGGGACGAGCAAGAGGTAAGCTTGGGGGAGTTTGTTGACGGTCCTTAAGTATCAATTATAACTATCAAATAAATAGAGAAAAGGATCCAAATGAAACCAACACCTAGACTTAGGGTTTTATCTGATAGAATTCCACGAGTTTTGCTGTTTATCTATTTCTGCAGGGGGTTATCAGGAAATACGGAAGAAAGGCCCACATGTCGGATTAATGACGGGATATTAACCGAACACGTAATTATCTTACATCTAGAAGAGTCCAGAAGCCACGAGAACGAACGGGAGGCGTAACGGGGCCGGAGACAGGGCGCCCGCCCTAGTCCCCAGGGCGCCCGCCCCCTCCTGTGGACCAATCAGGCTCCGCCTCGAGGATTATGCTCCACCGACCTAGAGGATCAAGGAAAACCGTCCGTTCAATGTCGGTTTGATCCGACGGCCCAGATTCATCCGAAAGGGCTATATAAGCAAGGCCCCTGCCCCTGGAGGAGAGGCCCTCGTCTCATACTTCAAACCCTAATTTAGGAGGAGAGCCTCCGATCAAGCCCTACAGCCACCACATCAACTAGATCTCTAGTTAGCATAGCTACATAGGATTAGAACTAGAAGGAGTCAATCTTCGATTGGTTCCCGGATCTGTCAAGAGAATTCTTGGTAATTCCTCTCTTGTTCTTCAATTGTTCATCATTGTTCTTCAATATTATGAATATGACTTTGTTCTATTTCAATATATTGATTATGACTTTGCTCTACTTGATTATATTTGCAATTATATTGTTCTTAGTTTATCATAGTTATATGCTTGGCTTAGTTAGATTGGAATTATATACATGCCTAGGATCGTATAGCGTTTATCCATGTGTACAGTGGGTGAATGATAATTATTGTGTAGACGTGGTGTCTATACCGTATTTATCTGCGATTGCACCCTATATGCCGGATTGTGGGGTAGTTCGCGATAGTGACAGCTTCGTTGATTCTTATATAGTCCCCCTCTCGTGTATAGGGCAGGCAGAGCAACACTATTACAGGGGAGTGATTGCTATGTTCTTCATCTTCCTTGCTAATATTCACTATGCATGGATATAGTCTTTTCTCACCATGATTGCCAAGTATAATTGCACTAACTATGATATGCTAGACTTTATAGTTAATAATAACTTAGGGAATATCTTTGTAGTTCATCCTAATTCCATGCTAATGACTTGCTAGAATATCTGTTGAGGTGCTTATCATTATTATATGTGGCTAGCTGATCAGATTAATTATCTTTGTCACCATTATCACTTTACCTTTACTTAATGTGACATTTATACCTGTATAAAGAGATTGATAAATACTCTCGGTTATACATGCAATGATGTGTACTCAGTTCCATATTCTCATTCCATTATCAACCATGATACTTAGAAATCCCTTCCCAGTGGTAAAAATATAAATAACGATACCTGGAATACTTCCCGGTTAAAATGCTACATCGGTATTAATCTGTGCGCTTGCAGATCCCTTTTATTATTTATCTTGATGAGCAAATGCATATTTCAATACCGCGTCTCTCATGTCATGCTGGGGATGACAACTTGGCTTAAGTGGCATGAGGGATAGGTTTGGCATTTTTGGCGCCGTTATCAGAATTAGAAAACTAAGTCTACTTTTGGTAGTGACGTTAAGAATGCCCAACAAGTTTGATGAAACAAATGGCTCTCAAGATGAGGAAAATAACTTGGATGATGTGAGAGGAACTCAATTGACCAATGCTATGAAAGAAATGGATATTGGTGATATTAGGCCAAAGCAAGTGATTGATGTGGATGACAACAAAGATCAAGTGCTCCAAAGTCCAATTACACAAGCTAGTGGGTCTCTAATGCAAAATCAAGCTAGTACATCATCTCAAGTGCAACAAGATCAACAAGTGGCATCATTTCCAACTCATGATCAACATCAACATCCAAGATTATTTCCAACAAGTGGCATCATTTCCAACTCATGATCAACAACCAACCAACATTGCTAGAGACCATCCATTAGATTTCATCATTGGTGACATACAAAGGGGAGTTCAAACTAGATCAAGATTGACATTATTTTGTGCTCACTCTTCTTTTGTGTCAATGGAAGAACCCAAGAACATTGATAAAGCATTGAGAGATCCGGATTGGGTAAATGCAATGCATGAAGAGCTAAATAACTTCAAGAGAAATGAAGTATGGAAATTATTTGAGAGACCTAGTGATCACAATGTCATTGGAACAAGATGGGTCTTTCGCAACAAGCAAGATCAAGATGGGATAGTAGTAAGGAACAAAGCAAGACTAGTGGCTCAAGGTTACACACAAATAGAGGGTCTTGACTTTGGTGAAACATATGCCCCGGTTACAAGATTGGAAGCAATTAGGATCTTACTTGCCTATGCTTGTGCTCATAATATCAAGTTATATCAAATGGATGTGAAGAGTGCATTTCTCAACGGGTACATTCAAGAGGAGGTGTATGTGGAGCAACCTCCCGGTTTTGAAGATGACAGAAACCCAATCATGTCTACAAATTGAGAAAAGCTTTGTATGGATTGAAGTAAGCACCTAGAGCATGGTATGAAAGATTGAGGGACTTCTTGCTATCCAAAGGATTTGTCATGGGCAAAGTTGATACTACTCTCTTCACCAAGAATATTGGGAAAGACTTATTTGTATTACAAGTATATGTTGATGATATCATCTTCGGTTCAACCAATCAAGATTATTGTGATGAGTTAGGAAAAATGATGGCAAAGGAATTCGAAATGTCAATGATCGGTGAACTTAGTTTCTTTCTTGGACTTCAAATCAAACAAATGAAGGAAGGAACATTTGTGAGCCAAACCAAATACATAAAGGATATGCTCAAGAAGTTTGGTATGGAAGATGCAAAGGGCATTACAACTCCAATGAGCACTAGTGGAAGCTTGGATAGTGACAAGAGTGGCAACATGGTAGATCGAAAGCTATATAGATCAATGATTGGTAGCCTAGTCTATGTGACGGCATCAAGGCCCGATGTGATGTTTAGTGTATGTATGTGTGCAAGATTTCAAGCCTCACCAAGAGAAAGTCATTTGAAGGCAACAAAGAGAATATTGAGGTACTTAAAGCATACACAAGATGTTGGATTATGGTATCCAAAAGGTGCAAGCTTTGAGCTAGTTGGATATTCGGATTCCGACTATGCCGGTGACAAAGTGGAGAGAAAGAGCACCTCCAGGACTTGTCAATTGTTGGGAAGATCACTTGTCTCATGGTCATCCAAGAAGCAAAATAGTATTGCACTATCTACCGCTGAAGCCGAATACATTGCCGCGGGTAGTTGTTGTGCACAAATCTTATGGATGAAGGCAACATTGAAGGATTTTGGAACCAATTTTAAGAATGTGCCATTGCTATGTGACAATGAAAGTGTCGTGAAGCTAACCAATAATCTGATTCAACATCAAAGAACAAAGCATATTGATGTTCATCATCATTTCATTAGAGGTCATCAACAAAAGGGTGACATTGCTATTGAGAGTGTGGGCACCGAAGATTAACTAGCCGATCTATTCACCAAGCCACTTGATGAGAAGAGATTGCACAAGCTAAAGAATGAGTTGAACATACTTGACTTCTCCAACATGAGTTGATGCACCCCAATGTTATGACATGCCTCTCCTTCGAGCCCCAAGGTACAATTGGTTGACATATCATACATTCTATGCTAAGGACTTGTTTAGTGCATCTAGTCATAACTTACATGTTCTAGGCTCATTCATGAAAATCAAATAACTTTGAAGTTTATATGGTGCCACTATTGTTTCGCATATAACTTGTTTAAGTAGCTTGTGATCCTAAGTGTTTAATCTAGATCACTTGTCTAAATATTTGCTTCAACATGGTGCATGATAACCCTTCTAGTGAAGTGTGAAGAAGCTTGCCCTTGGATCAAACCGAAGCATTTTATTTATGCAAGCAATCTAGGTTGAATCATAATCTTGATCCTCACCCCATAATTCAACATGATAATCTATCCAAAATTGGTCCCTTGTGGTCATTGGTGCCAAAGGGGGAGAAAATATTATTCACAAAGATAGATTCTAAAGGGGGAGAATACCTAAAGGGAAAATTGATAAAAGAAGGGGATCAACTAAAATTTTGAGCACACAAGTAGGGGGAGTAAGCTCTTAAACATGAATGTTGCATTTCCATGTGCACTTCATATGTATGATGCATTGTTATGCATTTCTTTTTCTCCGATACATTGCTTGTGTGGTGACTTACTAGTATAATTTGAATGGTGTATTGAAGTACTAGCATGAATAGGAAGTAGTTAGTTTTTTTCTTGCTTCATATTTTTCAAAGTGGTACTAGAGCCTTGCTTATAATGTTGATCTCACGAGGTTTCTAGTTCTGTTTGTGCTTTTCCAAGTGGTATCTAACTACACAAGGTGCTAAGATGGTGTTTATCGCTACTCCGATGGTGTTGGGCATTCTTAACGTCACTACCAAAAGTAGACTTAGTTTTCTAATTCTGATAACGGCGCCAAAAATGCCAAACCTATCCCTCATGCCACTTAAGCCAAGTTGTCATCCCCAGCATGACATGAGAGACGCGGTATTGAAATATGCATTTGCTCATCAAGATAAATAATAAAAGGGATCTGCAAGCGCACAGATTAATACCGATGTAGCATTTTAACCGGGAAGTATTCCAGGTATCGTTATTTATATTTTTACCACTGGGAAGGGATTTCTAAGTATCATGGTTGATAATGGAATGAGAATATGGAACTGAGTACACATCATTGCATGTATAACCGAGAGTATTTATCAATCTCTTTATACAGGTATAAATGTCACATTAAGTAAAGGTAAAGTGATAATGGTGACAAAGATAATTAATCTGATCAGCTAGCCACATATAATAATGATAAGCACCTCAACAGATATTCTAGCAAGTCATTAGCATGGAATTAGGATGAACTACAAAGATATTCCCTAAGTTATTATTAACTATAAAGTCTAGCATATCATAGTTAGTGCAATTATACTTGGCAATCATGGTGAGAAAAGACTATATCCATGCATAGTGAATATTAGCAAAGAAGATGAAGAACATAGCAATCACTCCCCTGTAATAGTGTTGCTCTGCCTGCCCTATACACGAGAGGGGGACTATATAAGAATCAACGAAGCTGTCACTATCGCGAACTACCCCACAATCCGGCATATAGGGTGCAATCGCAGATAAATACGGTATAGACACCACGTCTACACAATAATTATCATTCACCCACTGTACACATGGATAAACGCTATACGATCCTAAGCATGTATATAATTCCAATCTAACTAAGCCAAGCATATAACTATGATAAACTAAGAACAATATAATTGCAAATATAATCAAGTAGAGCAAAGTCATAACCAATATATTGAAATAGAACAAAGTCATATTCATAATATTGAAGAACAAAGATGAACAATTGAAGAACAATAGAGGAATTACCAAGAATCCTCTTGACAGATCCGGGACCAATCGAAGATTGACTCCTTCTAGTTCTAATCCTATGTAGCTATGCTAACTAGAGATCTAGTTGATGTGGTGGCTCTAGGGCTTGATCAGAGGCTCTCCTCCTGAATTAGGGTTTGAAGTATGAGACGAGGGCCTCTCCTCCAGGGGCAGGGGCCTTGCTTATATAGCCCTTTCGGATGAATCTGGGCCGTCGGACGGTTTTCCTTGATCCTCTAGGTCGGTGGAGCATAATCCTCGAGGTGGAGCCTGATTGGCTCCGGGGCCAGGGCGGGCGCCCTAAGGACCAGGGCGGGCGCCCTGTGTCCGGCTCCGTTACGCCTCCCGTTCGTTCTCGTGGCTTCTGGACTCTTCTAGATGTAAGATAATTACGTGTTCGGTTAATATCCCGTCATTAATCCGACATGTGGGCCTTTCTTCCGTATTTCCTGATAACCCCCTGCAGAAATAGATAAACAGCAAAACTCGTGGAATTCTGTCAGATAAAACCCTAAGTCTAGGTGTTGGTTTCATTTGGATCCTTTTCTCTATTTATTTGATAGTTATAATTGATACTTAAGGACCGTCAACAAACTCCCCCAAGCTTACCTCTTGCTCGTCCCTGAGCAAGGAGAGACTCAGTAGTTGCTGAAATGCCTTTGAATTTTGACGGTACACATGCTTTCAAATAGAGTCTCATCTCTGAGTTAAAGTAAACTGTCAAGACTTAAAACTTACTCATTATACCTTTCACCATGGGGCTTGCAACCGTCACCTTTGTCTTGAGCGGTTAAAAGATAGAACAGTCTAATCAAGCGCCATGTCTCTTATTCTTGATTAGCTATAGCTCTTGGAGTTTTTTGCAGACCTTCAAATAAAACTCAGAGATTCCTTGTATGACTCTCTCAGGTCTCTCTTTTGTGGTATTTCTGGATCCTCACCAAGGCAGTAATGATGTCTGCCTTCTCTCAAAGCAAAGTATGTAGTATTTGTGGTATAAGGCAGAGTGACATTGCCTTCTCTCTCATCCTATTCTAATAAGGCTTTTGATATCTAGAGCTCATAGGTGGGAGATAAAGTATACATACTTACAAGACATTTATTGCATAGTCAAACCATGGATCCAGAGAAACAAGCCAATAAGTCAAATCAAGATGTGCATGTGTGGCGAATAAATGGTGTATGGTGGTAGTGATGATAACAATGATGAAAGTCTAATTCTACTTTTGCTCTTTTTTTGAGGGGATACGTACCTTTCTTGCTTTTAAAGCTCTTGAGGAGAATGAGGCGCTCTATATATTTTATTTTATTTTATTTTTCTCAGGTGGGTATCTTGTACCCCTAATTCTACTGTCGGACACTTGTCCATTTTTACCTCTCTTCTCACACTTTTTCTTCTTTTTTTTCATCGAGGTTCCGAGCACTTGCTCCTTTTTATTTCCTCGTATCTTTTTCTTTTCGAGGTTCCGGGCACTTGCCCCTTTTTATTTCCTCGTATAGAGCACTCATCTCCTTAGAACAATATAGCAAGTGGTAGTAACCAAAATAGCTTGAGCATTTATTTCACAGGGGATAACAAGAATGGGAAAATATTTTTGGCTATTCTCTCCCGGATTAGGAGTAGAATAATTTTATGTGGATCTGGAGATGAGAATGAGTGGATATATGTGGATGCGTACTTCCGGAGTAGAAGCAGCATGTATGAGTGATCGTGCAAGTGAATCTTGATTTTAACCGCATGACAAGCTCCTAAGGGTCTACACAGCTTGACTACACTCAATGCTCATAAGCAGTAAAAAGTAAATGTATGGCTTAAAGTCTAGCAAGCATGTATGTATGGCTGTGGTAGGAACTTAAACTCTCATCATACAGGAACTCATCATGTAGCATTTTAAGATTTTCAAAGATAAAATTCTTCAGAATTCTAGCATCTCTAGGAATAGATAAACAGCAGCTCAACCTTCCCATATCATATCCGTTAACAACTTAGACTTTAGATCAAATTCTCTTCCCACAAGTTCAGGTTTAGAGCAAGCTTTAAATGATAACAGTTATGTCTAAACTTAGAGAGAGGACTTCAAATTTGAAAGTTAGGCAAAGCAACTATTCATCATATCCATGCTAGAGTTTTATTATTATTTAGATTCAGTTTAGCATAGCCACTTTATTTATTTATTAAAACACACTAAGCAAAAGATATAGGTATATATATAAGCACAAAATCTTTATTTGGTTTTTTTTTCATAGTTATGTATATTTTTATTTTTATAGGGTAGAAGTATATATAAATATAAAGATAAAGATAGAAATACTTAGCAAGATAATGGAGGTGCTCTCCCCCAAGCTGGATCTTGACATAATCTCTTCTGATGTAGCTAGCAGATGGCGGAGATGTATTTGAAAGTCGGCAGCACCCTGACAGCGATTAGAATGTCCTCCGTCTGCTAGTCTCCTTGAATTCTGTGAAGCTCAAATAGACAACAAAGCTTTGTGGAACTGATTAAGTGTTAGCATAAATATCTAGCCTTTATCATGCTGAGCCTCCTTGATTTTTTTATGTTTTTTTTCTTTTATAAAGCAGAAGAAAATATTTATGTATTTATTATATATATATATATATATTTTATGCCACCACAGTGAATGTACTTATGGGTTTTATGCCACTCGCATACTCACATGGGGCTTTAGGGTTTTTAACATTTTTATTTTCTTTTTAAGATAGTATGAATATGATTAACTAAGCAAACTATTTAAGATAAAGTAAATAATTAAAAGGAAAGGATAACTACCAAGTTACCTCTTGGCAAGGCGTTCAGTGTTTTTAAGTCCTCCGAACGGGACTCTTATTCGTTCAGTCGTCCTGGGACTTGGTGGATGGCGTAGTCGGTGGTTCCGGCGGCGCCTCCTCTTCATGTACAACTGTCTTTTCTTTCCATACTTGTCTCGGTGCTTCGGTCTCCTCAGGACAGTGTTGGTTGAGTGGTATGTCTTCAGATCTTACCACTTCTCCTTCATAATCTGCCCATCCGTCCTTGATGACCTGTTGCTTCTGATTGTGGTTACGTCGCCTTCTTCTTGTCCTGACCTGCTTGGATTCTTCAAATACATAGTTAGGGTCAGTAAAGTAAAGACGTACCTTCTCAGAGGGGAAGTGCATGTGGACTTCTCCAGTTCTAATGTAAATGATTGCTTTGACAGTACTAAGGAATGGTCTTCCAAGGATGATGGGTGGATCGTATTCATCTTCTCCCATGTCAATAACCTGAAAGTCTGTATGGACAAAGTGATCGTCTATCTTGACAGGGACGTCAGTTACTGTACCTTCGACCTGTCAGAATGTCTGATCTGCCATCTGGAGCTGAATATATGTTGGGTTTAAGGGCATGGTTCCGAACAGAAGTTCATAGGTGACCTTGGCCATTATGTTGACACCCGACCCAGTGTCGCAAAGTGTCTTGTAGAAGTGGGACCCATTAATGGAGCAATAAATGCTTGGCATACCTGGGTCGTCCTTCTTAGGCAAGAACGGTGACTTGAGTTGGCGATCTTGACCTTTGTGCACGGCAGTGACCATCTTAGCTGTCTCGGTCCATACTTGCTTCTTGCTCTTGTTCCTCCTGTTGGTCCTCTTCCTTGGTTCATATTGGGGTTGCTCTGGGATTTGTGCGGTCTTGTTCTTGAAGGAAAACGTTTCCTTCCTCCCCTTGATGTAGAAACTGATCTTGGCAACACTAGCATAGATGACAGCTCCCGCGGTGTTCAGGAATGGTCTCCCTAGGATGACGGGAGCCCTCTCATCAGAACCGGTCTCTATCACTACGAAGTCTGCTGGAGCGTACGAGGAACCCACTCGGACACAGATGTTCTTCAATATTCCTCTCGGGAAACTCAGTGTCCTATCTGCAAGCTGCAAACACATGGTTGTTTCTAATAATGGTTGTGAAAAGAGTTTTTCATAGAGTACCCTGGGCATGATGTTGACGCTGGAGCCAAAGTCGCAGAGTGCTTCTGGAAAGTCTCGCATGCCGATGGAGATCGGGATGACGGGGCGTCCTGGATCGCCTCTCTTGACCGGCAGACGGTCAGTACTTACTTCCACGATAGGGTTACTCCAGTAATCTCCTGCATCAAACATGTCTACAAGATTTGCAGATTCTAGTCCTTCCGGTTGTGATGGTATACCGGGGTTAGTAGCAGGAACAGCAGCAGCTATTTGATTCAACTGAGATTCAATCATTTTATTAAAGCTAATCTGGTTCTTGATGGCAGTAGAGAAATTATCCATTCTATTATTTATATTTTCTAGTATTTTATCATTAGATGCCAATTTCTTAGACAGGTTATCCATTAGCTTTCCTTGGTTGGATACTAACTCTCTCAAAGGTGGATAATTATTATTATTATTGAAAGAATTGTTACCTTGGTAATTACCTGAGTAGTTAGGCCTCTGTTGATTCCAACCTTGATTCTGCTGAGGACGGTTGTAGTAGTTGTTGTTATTGTTGATGTAGTTCACGTCCTCCAGCAACTCAGGACAGTGATTGTCCGAGTGTCCAGTACCTCCACACTCCTCACAAGTCATGTGGGAGTCGTAGACGTGCATGACTTCTTTCTTTTCTCAAGCTCGATTATCGAGCTTCTTCATGAGTAGGTCTAGCTTGGCACACAACATGTCTACCTCCTTGAGCTGGTGCATACCTCCACCTCTCTTGCGTGTCTGAGTTCTTTCTTCATTCCAACCTTGGTTGGATGCCATCTTCTCCACAAGAGCTGTGGCTTGAGGTATGGTGAGTGATAGGAATGCTCCTCCAGCTGCAGCATCCATGGTTTCACGGGCACTGTTAATGAGCCCATGATAAAATGTCTACATCAACAACCAGCTTTCCATTCCATGATGGGGACATTCTAGGATGTAGTCTTGGAAACGCTCCCATGCTTCTGGAACGGATTCATCATGTTGTTGCTGAAAACTTGTAATCTTCCCACGGAGAGCATTGGTCTTGCCCATGGGAAAGAATTTGGCCAGAAAGTTCGTTGAGCAGAGTGCCCATGTAGTGTTCTTCTCCTTTGTAGCGTAGAACCACTGCTTCGCTCTCCCCAACAGTGAGAATGGGAAAAGGCGAAGTAGTATGGCGTCTCTGGGGACATCAGCCATGGTGAAAGTGCTGCAGATCTCTAGGAAGTGTTGAAGATGAGCACTAGCATCTTCGTGTGGCTTCCCACAGAACTGGTTAGCTTGCACCATGTTGATGAGCCTAGGCTTGAGCTCGAAGTTGCGGTCGATCTCCCCAGTAGGTCCAGTGCGGATGTTGTCCGTAGTGGGAGCTGAGAACTCGCGGATCGACTTGTTCGCCATGGCTTCGAATTCAGTCGACAAATTCCGGATGAAACTTCGGCGGTCTTCGGATTTGGATGAAGCTTTGTGCTGAATTGTTGACGATGTCTTCTTGAGCTTGGCTCTTGTTCTTCTGAATAAGGCTTCGGGATCGTCAACAAAGTTGTCTGGAAGATGTCTTCTATTCATGCATCACCCTGCAATAATCAAAATGGAAAATACAGGGGTAAAACTGTATAAGAGAATTGATAAGCTCGATCAGATTAGTGATGCAAATGATGACTCAAAGTTCCGTATTCATTCCTACTTAGTAATCAACCTTCCCCGGCAACGGCGCCAAAAATGCTTGTTGGGCATTCTTAACGTCACTACCAAAAGTAGACTTAGTTTTCTAATTCTGATAACGGCGGCAAAAATGCCAAACCTATCCCTCATGCCACTTAAGCCAAGTTGTCATCCCCAGCATGACATGAGAGACGCGGTATTGAAATATGCATTTGCTCATCAAGATAAATAATAAAAGGGATCTGCAAGCGCACAGATTAATACCGATGTAGCATTTTAACCGGGAAGTATTCCAGGTATCGTTATTTATATTTTTACTACTGGGAAGGGATTTCTAAGTATCATGGTTGATAATGGAATGAGAATATGGAACTGAGTACACATCATTGCATGTATAACCGAGAGTATTTATCAATCTCTTTATACAGGTATAAATGTCACATTAAGTAAAGGTAAAGTGATAATGGTGACAAAGATAATTAATCTGATCAGCTAGCCACATATAATAATGATAAGCACCTCAACAGATATTCTAGCAAGTCATTAGCATGGAATTAGTGTAAACTACAAAGATATTCCCTAAGTTATTATTAACTATAAAGTCTAGCATATCATAGTTAGTGCAACTATACTTGGCAATCATGGTGAGAAAAGACTATATCCATGCATAGTGAATATTAGCAAGGAAGATGAAGAACATAGCAATCACTCCCCTGTAATAGTGTTGCTCTGCCTGCCCTATACACGAGAGGGGGACTATATAAGAATCAACGAAGCTGTCACTATCGTGAACTACCCCACAATCCGGCATATAGGGTGCAATCGCAGATAAATACGGTATAGACACCACGTCTACACAATAATTATCATTCACCCACTATACACATGGATAAACGCTATACGATCCTAGGCATGTATATAATTCCAATCTAACTAAGCCAAGCATATAACTATGATAAACTAAGAACAATATAATTGCAAATATAATCAAGTAGAGCAAAGTCATAACCAATATATTGAAATAGAACAAAGTCATATTCATAATATTGAAGAACAATGATGAACAATTGAAGAACAATAGAGGAATTACCAAGAATCCTCTTGACAGATCCGGGAACCAATCGAAGATTGACTCCTTCTAGTTCTAATCCTATGTAGCTATGCTAACTAGAGATCTAGTTGATGTGGTGGCTCTAGGGCTTGATCAGAGGCTCTCCTCCTGAATTAGGGTTTGAAGTATGAGACGAGGGCCTCTCCTCCAGGGGCAGGGGCCTTGCTTATATAGCCCTTTCGGATGAATCTGGGCCGTTGGATCAAACCGACATTGAACGGACGGTTTTCCTTGATCCTCTAGGTCGGTGGAGCATAATCCTCGAGGCGGAGCCTGATTGGCTCCGGGGCCAGGGCGGGCGCCCTAAGGACCAGGGCGGGCGCCCTGTGTCCGGCTCCGTTACGCCTCCCGTTCGTTCTCGTGGCTTCTGGACTCTTCTAGATGTAAGATAATTACGTGTTCGGTTAATATCCCGTCATTAATCCGACATGTGGGCCTTTCTTCCGTATTTCCTGATAACCCCCTGCAGAAATAGATAAACAGCAAAACTCGTGGAATTCTGTCAGATAAAACCCTAAGTCTAGGTGTTGGTTTCATTTGGATCCTTTTCTCTATTTATTTGATAGTTATAATTGATACTTAAGGACCGTCAACAGATGGTATCATGCTTCAAAGGTCTATAATCTAAAACACTTAGCACCTATTGATAGTCAATGCTCCTATATTTTTTCCTATCTAAGCGTGTATGCTTCCTAAATCCAAACATATAGCATACATGTAGGAGGAGCCATTGCTATCAATTTGAATTCATGATCACTTGTCCATACTTCTTACACATGGTAATATAATTGAACAATGTGACATAGGTTCAATCAAAATCTTATCATAATATCTTTGTGAAAGGGTTGTCACCAATTACCAATAAGGGGGAGATTAAAAGCTCTATGTTTGGTGTTGGTAATTAGTGATAATGCCTAAGTACTAATCTTATGCCTAAGTTGTATGTAGCATATGAGGATTAGTATATTCCAAGGTTGGTGGCAAGATGGACATGGTGATCATGATGGCCACACTTGGATTTGGACGCAACCCTACGTGATCAAGGCAAAGGTATATGCTTAAGGGTTGTGTTTTAGTAACCAAGACACCTAGTGGGTGTGGTTACATTATAGGATTGATAGCCGTACTATAAAGAGGGAAATGACGCGGCTATTTAACTCCTAAGTGCCTCTAGGTGTGCATTTCATAATCATATGCATTTGAATAGAACTAATAACGCCTCGAAAAATGATTGTGAAAATGCTAACACACTCGCACATGACGAGATCACTTGGTGGTGTTAGCACATTCAGGCGTTTTCGAGGAGTTGAAACGACTTTTTTCCACTACGCCGGAAGTCGGAAATCAAATGGAATCGAACGGAGGTCACAGTGGTGACCGGACGCTGGACCGGACGCGGTCTATGTTTGACCGGACGCGTCCGGTCAGCGTTCAACGTCTTCGCGTGTTTCGGTTTGTTGATCGGACGCGGTGGCGCGTCCGGTCACAGTCGACCGGACGCGTCCGGTCGATCAGGGAGCTTACTGGACTCCAACCGGACGCTGGCACTGTGGCGTCCGGTCAGTTCTCCAGTGCGTCCGGTCATTGTTTCGTTGTGCGCTGCGCAGGCTTGACCAGCGCGTCCAGTCCGTCACGGGACCGGCGCGTCCGGTCGAGCTTCACGGGTCCGGTCGTTGTGTGCAGCGCGTCCGGTCGGTGCTTCGCGAAAGTACCGTTGTGCGATCGGCGCGTCCGGTCAGTTTGACCAGCGTGTCCGGTCAGCGCGACTTCGGCTGTTTCAAGTTCCTAATGGCTATATTCGAAGGGGTACGTCTATAAATACTCGTTGGCCGGCTCAAGGCTCTCTCTCTTGAACATTTGACATACTTGTGAGCACTTTGAGCTAAGCAACTCCCCTCCTACTCATCTCTCTTGCTTCTTTGCATATTCGAAGTGAGATTGAGTGATCCAAGTGCATTTGCATTGTGAGATTGCATCTAGTTGGCACTTGGTGGTTGATTTGCTGCGGGATTCTTGTTTCTCTTGGTGGTTGCCGCCACCTAGACGGCTTGGAGCAGCTAGGAGGCGTTGGCAAGAGTTGGTGATTGTTCTTGGCCACCTCCGGTGATTGTGAGGGGTTTGTGTCTACCTCGATGAAGCGCCAAATGCAACATTAGTAAATTGCTCGTGTCATTGCAACCTTTTGCCATTTGGTAGGTTCTTGTGGCACTTTTTGAGAGGCTCGGTGTGAGACCGATTAGCCACCGAACCACGTGGTGAAGAGGGACACAACGGGGACTAGCGTGCCGGTAAGCACGTGAACCTCGAGATAAATCTTTGTGTCATCACTTTCAAATTGTGATTGATTGATCCCGGTGTTCGGTTGTCTTGGTATTCATTGTTGATCATATTGGTTGGCTCAATACTTCGCTCCTCGGTGAAACTCTCCTAACTCAACTCTGCATTACTTTCTTAGTTATCTTTGCTAGCTAGTTAGCTTTGCTAAAGTAGCTCTTTTGTGTAGCTTGCTAGTTGTAGTTGTAGTTACCTTCTCGGTTTGACTTGTGTGGTTGAGTGCCATTATACTAGAATTGTGAATTGGATAGGTGGTTTGCAAACACCCCGTAGGCTAAGCAAAACTCGCATCTCGATATTTGTTGTATTAATAAACTTGTTTAGCGTGTCTTTGTAGAAAATTTTAAAAGGCTATTTACCCCCTCTAGTCATCAAGACCTTTCACACGTGAGGCTAAAGAGGAGGTTGACACAAGGGATGTTGGCCCCTAGATTTGAGTGAGTAAGGAGAGAGATTGCTGAGACTAAATCTGGACTCTTTATTTTGAAAGATGTTATTTTTGTGGGTATACTTTGGGGGTGAATGTAGAGGTGGCTTCTCAGCGGAGGACATTTGTTTGTGTGTATGTAGGAAAGAAAATGTTGGTACATTAGTAGGGCAGATGTGTCACTTAGCGTATGTATGTATTGTGCTAAGGGCCAAGACAGTACATTCCACGCACGAATCTCGATCGAAAACGAACGGTCCCTGTTCCGACTTCCGAGCGGACGAGTCGGGTATGCCACCCAATAGTATCCCGCCACGTCAGCCCGACCACGTCCTAAAGCGGCATGTGGCTGTTATAAGAGGGAACCTTACATAAAACCCCTCGCGTTAGCTCCCATATCGCGCACATCTCCCCTGCTCCTCATTCCTCTCCGACCCGCTTCCGCCGCGCCGCGCCTCGCACAGTCGACGCCGCCTCCGTCCCCGTCTCCGGTGAGATCACCTCAGGAAGCACGCAGATATGGTAAGAGGGACCGGAACCTAACCTAGCTTCCCCCTGGGGATCTTAGATTTTGCGCGGAACTTGTGATTTCGTTTTCCCTTTTGTGATTTTGGAATGTCGTGTGTGTCTACACATATGCGTATGATGGTTCCGTTGTTGTCCGATTTGGTTGTGCGCGTTCCTGATTTGATGGTGTCTCCTGTGATTTTGCGTCTCTGTTTTGGGGATTTTCAATCGCAATTTGATGGATCGGTGCGGATCCCTGCTTAATTCGACTGCGAGTGTGCCTGTGTGGATATAGGATTACATGTTTAGTGGGGATTTTCAATAGCAATTTGATGGGTCGGTGCGGATCCCTGCTTAATTCGACTGCGAGTGTGGCTGTGTGGATATAGGATTACATGTTTAGTGCCTCGCCGTCGCCTTGGCTGGCGACTGGGGAGGACATCAATCCATAGGAATGGCGATCCAGAGGTTTGGGTTGATTCTCTTCCAATCCACCCTGGGGCCTGGGCATGAATCAATGTCACTGGCTCACTGCTAACTCCATTTTTTGTGTGGAGGAGATATCATAAATGATATGGATGTGCCATGCTTGATATTGGAAATTTGGTTCCTCTGACACTTTATAATGCTGCTGCTGGTTCTTACCTGTGAACTTTGCAAAACTTGAAAAATGAGAATGGCGATCCTGTTTGGTCTCCATGGTTAGTAACAGTATCTAAGCTGATGGCGAATCATTATCCTCCATAGTGTTTGTTATTGTCTGTTTAGAATTGTGGCTTCTGTTTTTGGCTATTGAACTTCCATAATTTGAGTTTGATTGTTTTGTTTGTACAGACAGCCTTTTAGGTATTGATAGGTGAAGTGGGCCATTCTGTAAGGCTAGAGAGAATTAATATTGTTCATTTTGTTAATCATTTTTCTGGTGTCTGAATATAGTAAACAGATTTTACATGAGTTAAGTGTTTCTTTTCATCTTAACTGGTTGACCCTTAAGTGGCTCAGAATGTCACTATATTTTTTATTTTTTATTAAAGCATAACGGGTTTAAAAATTAAAATCTTCTATTTTGACAACAAAGAATAAAAAAGTTAAGATGTAGATGTAGTATCTGCTTGTGTTACATCTCTATCCATTTAGAAACTGTTATGTTTGATTCTTTATGCTAAACTAATTCCATTTACATTCTCCCAGACTACTTCAAGGCGTCTTGCTGACAGGAAGAGCGCCAAGTTCCAGAAGAACATCACAAAGAGGGGTTCTGTACCTGAGACTACGGTGAAAAAGGGGAATGACTACCCTGTTGGACCGATAGTGCTTGGATTCTTCATTTTTGTGGTCATTGGATCATGTAAGCATCGCACCAAGCCTTTGCTAGCCTCGCTTCTATTTCGAAACTGTATCTCTTGCATTTTGGAGTTCTATTTAGTCTTTTCAGCTTATGGTTATTTAAGCGTCAACACGTCATAATGCATAACTCTTCAGCTGTTAGAACCATGCGACCGTCCATTGATAAATAATGTTTTCTTCATGAACTGCTTGTATAAATATGTTTTCTTCATGAACTGCTTGTATAAATATAGCAAGTTTGACTCATTCCAGGAGTTATTTTAGGTGATTCTCTGTTTTGTTGTTCATGTCAATCCATTGTGACTGATGAAACCTGATATTTTTTAGGCATCACTACTAGTAAAAGTTTTGTTGGGTGCATGTCTGACCAATCATCTACCAATTATGTTGGATAGAGCATGTTGATTTTCATAACATTATTCACTGCATGTTTGGATGGGCCATATGGTTTTCTAAAACCCGCATTGTCTGTTGACAATTTATCACCGAAACCAAAATGGGTACTGCAACCAGGTTTCTAGGCATATTATTGAGGGTATCAAAATTCTGGGCTGGGTTAACTATCATTCACTGCACTGTATGTCGTGTAACCAAATTGATAGCCAGACTATGGAAATTTACTTGCCTAATGTATTATATGCTTCAAATGCAATGCATTATTGCAAGTGGCTATAACATATATTGTAGACTAAGATTTGCTAGTGAACTACTCCCTCCATCCCAAATTATAAGACGTTTGACTTTTTTGACACCAAGTTTGACCACTCGTCTTATTCAAAAATTTGTGCAAAATATCAATTCTTTTATCGTGACTTGGTATATTAATAAAAGTTCCTCAAGAATGACTTAAAGTTGACTATGTTTGTACAAATTTTTTGAATAAGACGAGTGGTCAAACTTGAGATCAAAAAAGTCAAACGTCTTATAATTTAGGATGGAGGGAGTATTTGGCCCTTGTTAAACTTTTGACATGGTGAAACTTGAAACTTTAAAGTATGATGGTGCTTTACTTATGAAACCTGGTTCTATGCTAGTTTTTACTTTATATAACTGAAATCTATGTTGGTATGTGTGTTGTTTACCTCTGTTTCATCTGTAGATATGCCACCAATGGGTACTATCTGCCTGGATAGAAAGACAGTGGTCTAGATCTAACAAGAAGTCTGACTCCACATTCTCTTGATCAATTTGCAGCCTTGTTTCAGATAATCAGGACAGCGACTAGCGGTGGGTTGGCCTGAATTCAGGGAACTAAAGTCAGAAATTTATCCGTTCGGGAGCTGGGAGGCAGTACTACCTCTATTCTGTGGCAAACTTGTTCCTGGATGATATCATGTAGTGCGAATGTCACTGTTGTTTTGTTTGGAGTATCAAAAAGAGTTTAAACTGATGTTGGAACCATGCATATGCTGGAAGTTTTAAAGAGTATGAGAGAAACCTTAATCTGAAGAATAGTAGTGGCTCTGCAATTCCCGTGCTGGATCATTTTTCCTTTTTCTGCGTAGCTGTATTGCTCAGCGGCTTTGATGCCTGTTTCCGTGTGACTGCATCGCCCTGTGCGGCAATCTTCATGGGTAACCAGATGCCCCATCAGGTGATGAGCTGGTGATTCCTGAAGCCGTGGTGTACGGCGAATCAACGTGAGACGACGATTAACGATCCCATGCATGTCCGAATCACGCAGGATCTACGAGAAAAAAAAATGATAAATAACTACTTCCTCTCTTTCAAATTATTATAAGGTATTCTAAGAATCTTATAGAGTCAAAGTAACTTAAATTTGACCAAAATTATAGAGAAAATTATAAAAAATTATAACATGAAATAGGTATACTATAAAAATATAACTAATAAAGAATCTAATGATACTTAATTGGTGTCATAAATATTATTATCTTATCATATAAATTTAGTCAAACTTGAGATCTGTTGATTCTCTAAGATTCTTGAAGTGCCTTATACTTATGCGTAGTTCTGTACATGGATTCTTTCTCTGCTTAGTCCAACAGCGTTCCAAGTTGACTGACTCTCAGGGCAGACTGGAATGCTGGCGATGAGATTTAGCAGCATCTTTCGGGCACGAACGGTGGTGCGTCCGCGGGCTATAGCTGTTTTTGTCTAGGCGGGGCAGCGAATACTGGTTTGTGTTGGACCGTTGGCCGCCGCACTGCACTGCTCGTCCAGTATAAACGCACAAAAGCAGTGGTCCGGTCCGGCCAGATGGGACACATGGATACTAGTACTCGTATGCTGTTGCGTTCCCTCAGGCCTCAGGCCTCGTTGTTTAGATGCCAAAACGAGGCAAAAAATTTTTGCATACTAACTATCACATCGAATCTTTGGACGTATGTATAGAGCATTAAATATAGATAAAAAAATAACTAGTTGCATAGTTTGTCTGTAAATGTCGAGACGAATCTTTTGAGCCTAGTTAATCCATGGTTAGATAAATTTTACCAAATAACAGTGAAAAATGCTACAGGAATTTTTTCTCAAAATTTTTCGCAACTAACCGGGCCTCAGTTGCAATCGCGAAAGGACTGCCGGTCCCGTCAGATTTGCAAGGTAGTAGCGCGCTCGAAAATATCCCAGATTTTGCTTCAACGATGCCGCTGTACCTGTGTAGGCACAGCAGGAATCACATATATTTTTTTTCGTTTGTTCCTAGTTCACCACAAAAGGTTGCTGTACGCGACCAACTCAGCTACAGACCTACAGCAACACTCTTTTGGTGGTGACACTAAGGCCTTGTTTGATGTATTAATATCTACCTCAATTCATATGTGTTAGAGTATTGAAGTGGAATATAAAAAAATTTAGTTTAATTTCACTCTAATCGACTTCAACACATGTAGATTGAGATGAATATATACGTATCCAAACAAGACCTAAAGGAAAAACATGGAAAATGTGCGTAAGCAGACCAAGGGAAATATTACTTCGGCATTTTTACAGAAAAATTATGGAAAAACTGTCAGAATCTGCATTCCAATCATATCCTTCGGTTAATGTTTGCCATTGCTATCAGCCGTCCTGTCACCGGAGATTATCCCTCTGTTCGGCTGAGCTTATCAGCACGGCTTATCAGCCGTGGAACAGTATTTTTCTCTCATAGCAAAACAGCCATAGCTGGCTTATAAGCCAAAAAAACAGCCTGCCGAACAGGGCGTATGTATTTCCACATTGGTATCCACAGTTAGTCATACATTGATGTATATGCTCTTATACTTCTTAGACATCGCTTGTCCAAATGAACTAAACCTGTCCAGTTGCTTTCTGGCTGCTATAAAACCATGTCGACAACTGTGTATACTAATTTGACTCTAAACACGTCAAGTTACAGCTTCCAATTCCATCATCGTCCTTCTGTGAACGTGTTCGTTTTGTATACAACTTGTCTTTTTCTTCTTTTATTTTTTCTTTGCGTGCTGTACCTGTGTGGCGAATAAAACACACAGCACACACCCATGTGCTTGAAATTTCAGTCAGACACGGCGTAAGACATCAGCGTCAGTGACTCAGTGATTGATCTGCATGTGCAATCCAACAGCATAAGGTATCTTGAGGAGATCCAAGTAGGTTTGGACTTTGCATCAGGGAGGATCAACATGCATGGGCTGGGCTGCATCAACTATAGAGATATGAAAAGGGCACTTTACCATGACTAGTTTCAAAAAGAAACCAAAACAAGATAAGCTATGCATCGTACTTAATAAGAGTTCAATAAATGCTTTCTCCAATCATGAGCACTCACCAATTATATCAGTAGGCACTTACTTGGTTTCATAAACATTATTACCCTTTTTCAAGTTGGTCAAACTTGGGATGGTTTACTTAGAGCCCGTTCGGTTACTCTATATAAGGGCCTATTCGGTTCGTGGGGTTTCGAGGCCTGAAACTGTTCTGGTCAGGAAAGTGCTCAAACCGGAGGAACCGAGCAGAGCTTTAGGGTGATCCTAGAAATCGATTTGTTTTGAGATGAATGATTAATAGAAATTAATTTATGTTGAGATGTGAGAGAATACTATGTTGAAAAACGGATCACTAGCAGTAGATCTAGGGGTACAGGTCTTTGGAAAACGTTACACCCTAGTACATGGTCTAGACAGAGGGAAAAGGGGACTAGAGTGAGCCGGGAAGTGCAGACCAGTGGGGGGCGCGACGGAGGAGGAAGCCGAGCCGGAGGCAGCCATGTCGGTGAAGTTATCGGTGAAGTAGTGGGACGGCGGCGCTTCCCGCCGCTGGCTGCGCTTCCCTAGATCGGCTTAGGGTTCTGTTGGTGGGGTACTGTAGCCGTGATTCACCTCATGACTTGTGCTCCAGACCCCACCTCCTCTTTATACTGCGCAGTGCGACGGGGGCCCCACCAACCTTAAAAGGCTGGACGCCCCCGATCAGGGCGTTGGATCAAGGCCCAGCTCGGCCGTTGGGCCGGGCTGGAGGAGATCAACTCTAACATTCTCCCCCTTGATCTCATCTTATACTTTGAACTTTAGACTTAACTTTACATTCATTTCTTTTACCACTTCATCACAGATCAGTGCATAGAGCGTGCTTCATCGTCACGGTCAATTGCCGATAGATTTAACAGCTACAATACACATCTCTGATCTGAAACAGATTATTCAACTTTTGGGCCCTTTATTGTCCGAAAATCATAGGCTATACCATAGACCCATGTCGACTGTGTGTTCTCTGAACACACTGGGTGGTAAGCCTTTGGTAAGCGGATCCGCAAGCACTTGCTTGTTACTTATATGTTCAATACCCTTTTGGTATGATTCCGGACTTTCTCCTTAACAACGTATAACTTTAATGTCAATGTGTTTGGCAGCACACTTGACTCGTTGTCATAGGAGCAAACTACTTAAATGGTTATTGCTGTTGACAACCATTATCAATTCCGGGTTTAAGTTCCTTAACCATTTTGCCTGTCCCTCAGCCTCATATCATGCTATATTATAACTTTACATCACTGATGATACTAGAACTGTTTCTTTTGGAGCTTTTCCACAATAAAACTCCAATTGCGAGTGTTAGCTACTATGTGGGTTTCACTAAACATCTCGCCAAAATATAACATTTGTACCCACAACTACTTGAGAGTACCTGTTCTTTCCTTTTAGCATGAGGCCGATATTTTTAACTCCATTCCAGTGATCTATATCTGGACTGGACTTTTGCCAAAACAACCCGGATACGTAAACTGTGTCAGGGCAAGGTCTTATCTTTGTACTCATTAAGCTTCCAACAGCCGAAGCATATAGGACGTCCATCTATAACAATCTTACATTGCTTTTGGAACATTAAAGTTCTCAAAACTATTACCCTGACCATGAGAACAGGCGTAGGTTTACCCGCATAGGTACTTTATTTCTTTAGAAACTTTTCTTAGCATGCCTATGCGATAGTCATAATGCCCCTTTTCTTCTATCTCGGTGAATTTCAATTCTTTTAACGAGATACATTTCACCGAGAATTTTCTCATTGAAGCTTGAGGACAAGAACTTCTTCTCATGTAGTAGATTGACATCACCATTAACCATTAAGGTGTCAACCACAGAAGATTAGGAAATGAATTTCCCTTTCTATAACTTTGTACATACGCAATTGTCCTCTCATTATCTTTAACCCAAAATTTCTAATTGACTCTTCAACTTTAAATGCCACTGTCTATAGATTTGCTCCATTCCATAAGAGATTTCTACATGTGGCATCCCTTACATTCTTTCTTTTCATGACAAAACCTCTGAGTTATGCCACGTAATTATTTTCATACAAATCCCATTGGGAAATGCTATCTTTACTTTCATCTGATGTAACTCAGATCATGATGTGCCACTAGCACTCATTGTAATCTATTCATTCGTTTCGCGCAAAAAACTTTTGATTCAAGTCGCGCTCCACATCTTTACACATTCCCTTTGGAGTCACATTTCGTCTTGTAGACCCATCACAGCCTACTGTCTTGGCTCCTTAGGAATTTATTCTAGATCCCAAAATATTATTGGTATTATCGATTTCATTTCATCTTTCTTTGTTTCTTGCCACTTAGACGAGTAAACGTCTCTCATGGCTTCTTCAAATTAGGTGGGATTACCCTCCATTTGAATTTCACTAATATAGACTTTATAATCATCAGAAATATCTGATTTTCTTATTCTTTGAGATTTTCTGGGGCCTTAACTACTAGCATTTCTTGACCTTTATTGCCAAAAGACAATTGATTCTATAAGGTCCTGTGTAACAAGATCCTTGTTTACATTATTCATCCTCCTTACGGAGTCAGGTTTCTTTGTACCATGCTCCCCCAGATTGTCCCATCTTTAATTTTCTTATTTTGGGTTCAATCTGCTAAAACTCATATGGTGCATTTAGCACCGCCTTAATAACTCTGAACGCGTCCAGTATAAATACTGGCTGACTATGCTATCTTTCTGTTGAAACTTTAAAAGATCCATGAATTTAGCTATATCTTTACTTTAGGGGTATCGTTATTATGACCGTCTTACTCCCCCGACGATCACATTCATCTTTTATAGATCACTTTAGTATGCATCACATTGTCTGAATTATGGGGAAATATCTTTCTTAAAACTTTCTTAATTGATCTCACCTTTCTCCCCCTCGAAATGTGGTACGAACTTTTCTACCACAATTTCGAAAACTATTCAGAACTCAAAACTATTCAGAACTCTTGTGAATGAGGAAACTTTGATTACTTTCTTCATCCACATGATTACATCATGCAAATGAAATTATTTCTTAATTCATTGGGAGTACTTTTTCTTCATTTCACTTCAAGAACTCAACAGAGTCTTTTATCATTAATACTTTCACAAGTCACGCTTGCATGTCATTCTTATCTTGAGGTTCGTCTGTAACTCTCTGTTCTCCTTAAACTTATACTAGGATAGCATAAGAGCTACCCTAATCTTTCTCCCTTTACGGGATACACTCAAAGCACATGAGTCATCACAACTTTCTCCCACCATGTAGGATAAATACTATGCCAAATTTCTCCCGCCATGCGGGTATTTTCTCAAACTTTTCCCGTCATGCGGGTACTGTCACAAACTTTTCCCGCCATGCGAGATAATTTTCTTGAAGGGACATAAATGTCAATATTGTCTCATATTCAATCAACAAATTTAGAAGTAAATCCAAAACCTCTTTAACACACATGCTTAATCCGACGTTGGTCAAATTAAACATGCATGTCACTTATTACATTTCAAACATGATGATTAAGTCTAAAATTATATTACTTATAACATCTTTTATCATTAAGATAAAAACTAAAAATAAAATCTTCTTCATAAGAGTACATAAAAGGCATCTCTTAAACTAAGCTCTTATTGTTCTATTTCTTCTTGGATCAATATCCTAGAATTCTTACTTTTGCAGTCATTCTTTAAAGAGACCATAGTCCCTTACACAATGATCTTCTTTCTGTAAAAAATTGCACTTTTATCTTCTGAGTCACAAGTACCCAGCTCATTTCCTTTTCACCCTTCAAGAATAAAGGCATAAAGTTCTTTGTCTGAAAACATTAGTCAATAATCAACAATGATAAGCATGAAAATAACTCTACATTGGTCTGGTTAAGACATGCACATTAAACTTTTAAATCTTTATGTTCTATTCTATATCACCGTTGGGCAGAAATAGAATAAAACAACCTTTTCTACATTAATTCCACATCACCGTTGGGCAGAAATGGAATTAACATATAAAAACTCAATTATCTTATAATCCTCTTCAAAAATAAATTCTTCCGTTGGTTCGAATTTAATTTTGAAGATCATCATCATCATTGCAGCGGAAACATGAAAATGCATTACATTCTGCTCGCTCTGGAGCATCTATTGTCTCCTATCTATTCTCTGAAAATTGGTCACTTTGATGCAAAATTCATCAGAGATTTAAACTTTAAACATAAAACACATAGAATTATAATATTGTTATCATCAACGTTGGTCAGAAAATAACAATATCATAATTTTTCTTTAAACATAAACTCTTAAATAAACTTATAATATTGTTATCATCAACGTTGGTCAGAAAATAACGATATTATAATTTATCTTAACAATAAACGGACTATTCCTCCAATTAAAGTTTTACTGTTGGTTCCAACTTTAACTGGAGGATAAACTTTTCATCATTCATTGAATTGCTATAATTGCTCTTCAAATTAAATCCTCCCGTTGGTTTGGATTTAATAAGAAGGCAATAAAACTTTAACTTTGCAGCGGAAAACGTGAATAAATTCCATAATTCTATTTTTCAGATACTCTTAGAATTCTTTACTATTCTCTGAACAAAATTATCCTTCGACAAAATTGTATAGAGATTTGAATTAAAATTGACTCAAATTCATTATCATAATCATTTCTGAAAAATAGAAAACAATTGCTCTGTTTATTTAGCCATTTTGGCCCAGCCGCGCTTTGGCCCACAGCTCAGCAGCATGTGCTCAACTCTCGCTCAGGCCCGCGGCCAGCCCAGTAGCACTCGTAGCAGCGCGGCAATAAAACACAATGGTGGCCCACTTACGTTCCTCGGTGAAATCGGCCTGCGGCCCAGCTCATTGCCGCGTTCCTCGGCGAAATCGGCCTGCGGCCCAGCTCATTGCCGCGCTCGCCTGTGCTCCAGGCCCTAACCTGGGCCTGGGCCGGCATTTGGCGCGCCCACCTGGGCTGAAAGCAGGCCCGAGCTCACCTGGCCGTTCATCACGATCCAACGAACGAGCTTCATTCTCGGAGGATCAAAAACCGGCGTCTGCTTCCTCTCCCCGAACCCTAGACACATTCCGTTCTCTTCCTCACTTCTCTCGCCGACCGGCGGCCACAGCGGCGGCGGTCATGGTGACCGGTCCGCGCCGTCATGGGGAAGAACAGCCGGAGCAGGTCTGGCTCCCAGCGCCCTTCTCCTTTCTTTCTTTCTCCTCCCTTTCTCCATTTCGACTGCGCCCCACTAGACCAACAGAGAGCAGAGCAATGACCGCCCATGGCGGCTCGGAGGAAGGAGGTGGCGCCGCCGGGGCGCCCCTCGCCGGCGCGCGCGTGCGTCCGCACGCGGCACCGTCGAGTGGCCCCTCGGTCGGCGCCCTTTGCAAGTGTGCGCGTGCACGCGCATGGCGGCAGCGCGGCCTTTTGTGCCCGCGCGACGGCGGTTCAGCTTAGTGCGGGCATCGAGCCCCGCTCTGCCCGCGCAACGGCGGTGGTCTTTACCGCGCGACAGCGGTGGTGACGGCGGCGAGAAAGCCCTGGTAAGACCTCCCCCGGACCGTCCAATTACTTTAGGGTTAGGGTTAGGGATTTGAGGATTCTTTTCTGAATCAAATTCAGTCTTTCTTTGCTTTCTTCTTTTCTTTGTTAGGTTTAGGGTATCTATCTTCCGGATCAAAACCGATCCGTTCATGATCTTTTCTTTTTGATTTTCTTGGTCCCAACCAAGATCTACTCACTAGACAGGCTCCGGTACCATTGTTGAAAAACGGATCACTAGCAGTAGATCTAGGGGTACAGGTCTTTGGAAAACGTTACACCCTAGTACATGGTCTAGACAGAGGGAAAAAGGGGACTAGAGTGAGCCGGGAAGTGCAGACCAGTGGGGGCGCGCGACGGAGGAGGAAGCCGAGCCGGAGGCAGCCATGTCGGTGAAGTTATCGGTGAAGTAGTGGGACGGCGGCGCTTCCCGCCGCTGGCTGCGCTTCCCTAGATCGGCTTAGGGTTCTGTTGGTGGGGTACTGTAGCCGTGATTCACCTCATGACTTGTGCTCCAGACCCCACCTCCTCTTTATACTGCGCAGTGCGACGGGGGCCCCACCAACCTTAAAAGGCTGGACGCCCCCGATCAGGGCGTTGGATCAAGGCCCAGCTCGGCCGTTGGGCCGGGCTGGAGGAGATCAACTCTAACATACTAAACTTTAGATAAGTAACGGTTTGTCCTGATATCAAAACAAGTGTTTTTCTTTAATCTGATCAGATCACTTTAGTTCTTGTTTAGATGCATTCACTGTCATATGTGTTGAAATAGATCGGAGTATAAGGTAGTTTAATTTTTGTACGCCGCATCGACGTGGGGACACAAGCATCCACAAGCTCAAGGTCACGCGCGCACCCACGCCCTCGTCACCCTCCACGCCACCTGCCGCGTGGCTCGTGCATTGCCACGTCATCCACCGGCATCCATAACTGCGTGCGCGGCGACCTCCAGAGTCCAGACTCCAGTCATCCCCGGATAAGTTTACTCGCCCAGTACATTGTTCTTGCGAAGACACTGGGCCGTCCGGGTCACTCTGCAGATTGAACCAGCCATGGCGCACCGGCCGGACGCCGTGGCGCCGCTGCTCGCCAAGCCCGACGGCGCTGCCACGCCGCCGCCGGCAAAGCGCAACAAGTACCCCTTCTTCTGCGCCGTGCTCGCCTCCATGACCTCCGTGCTCATGGGCTACAGTACGTACTACTCTCCCTCTCTGCTAGATTAGTAGCTCTGCATATATACATCTGTGTGCGCGCGCACACACTCACATCACGCTGAACCGCGTGCCCTGCACGGCGGCAGACGTTGCGGTGACGAGCGGCGCGCAGATCTTCATGGCGGAGGACCTCGGGGTGAGCGACGCGCAGATCGAGGTGCTCTCGGGCGTCATCAACATCTACTCGCTCGTCGGCGCGCTGCTGGCGGGCTGGACCTCCGACCGGCTCGGCCGTCGCCTCACCATCGTGCTCGCCAACGCTTTCTTCCTCGTCGGCCCGCTCGCCATGGCGCTCGCCGGCGGATACGCCTTGCTCATGGTCGGCCGCTTCGTCGCCGGCGTCGGCGTCGGGTACGCTCTCGTCATCGCGCCCGTCTACGCCGCCGAGATCGCGCCGGCGTCATCCCGAGGGCTCCTCACCTCACTTCCTGAGGTAGTAAAGCTGCTGTGCTCTGTGCCATGTCTCTGTTTTCTGCAAAATTTATCAGATTTTGCAGAAATTGTATTAATTTCCGGAAATGTTGCTTCTTTTTGAAGATTTTTATCAACACTGGGGTGATGCTGAGCTACGTGTCGAACCTCGCCTTCTCGGGGCTGCCCGTGCACCTGTCGTGGAGGGTGATGTTCGCGGCGGGCGTGGTGCCCACCGTGTTCCTGGCAGCCGGGGTGCTCACCATGCCGGAGTCGCCGCGGTGGCTGGCCATGAAGGGCCGGGTCGCCGAGGCGAAGGCCGTGCTCGACAAGACATCGGACACGCCCGCCGAGGCTGAGCAGCGGCTGCTCAAGATCGAGGATGTCGTGATGAACAGCAGCGGCAACCGCGGCAGCGGCGCGTGGAAGGAGGTGGCGACGAAGGCCGGCGTCCGGCGCGTGCTGGCCATCGTGCTGACGCTGCAGTTCTTCCAGCAGGCGTCGGGCATCGACTCGGTGGTGCTGTACGGCCCGCGCGTGCTCGCCATGGCCGGCGTCACGTCCAACACCTTGCTCCTGAGCCTCAACGTCCTCTTCGGCGTGGCCAAGGCCGGCTCCATCCTCGTCGCCATGGTGCTGGCCGACCGCGTCGGGCGGCGCCCGCTCCTGCTGGTCAGCACGGGCGGCATGACGGCGGCGCTGCTCGTCCTGGGCTCCCTGTTCGCGGCGTTCGCGGGGGCCAAGGACGACGCCGCGGTCGCCGCGGTGAGCGTGGCGGCCGTCGTCATGCTCGTCTCACAAAGAACCATTAAGGTGCTGTTTGGTTGGACAAATGTAAACGCAAATGGTAATGAAATCGAATGACACTGGAAACCGTAAACAATGAATCGGATCACGGTCTTTGTTTGGATTTGCACGGTACGTAATCAGCTGAGTGCACGAGTTGCCGTTGCACACCAAACTATGACTGAACGCTGAGTGACGAATCTTCAGGGAGCGACGAACGCAAGACGGAGTCTGCTCCCTAGCAATGAACCCGGTGCTGGAGATCCACCACCTCCCTCCCGCCGCAGCCCTGCAGCACGCACTGGTTGCTTGCTGCTCCGGCGCACGGCGTTGTAGCTAAGCAGCTCCATGTCTTCGTCGCCATCGAAGCGGTTATTCCGACGACGGCCCCCGACGGTGGCGGCGCTGCCAGACGCCGC
Organism: Saccharum spontaneum; assembly: GCA_022457205.1. Classification (NCBI taxonomy): domain Eukaryota; kingdom Viridiplantae; phylum Streptophyta; class Magnoliopsida; order Poales; family Poaceae; genus Saccharum; species Saccharum spontaneum. Next base: position 34,480,842 of record CM039610.1, on the reverse strand, counting down.
ATTAGGCATAGCGAGGACCACCTCCTCCTCCTTAACGGCCATGAGCACGACCACAGGAAAGGTGGCGACGGCGGCGGCGGTGGCGGCGGCAGCGTTGAATCCGGACCCGATCTTGTCCCTAGCGGGGGTGGGGAGGACGAACCCTCTCGGGGACGCCGAGTTCGTGGGGAGTGGCATGAGTTCTCTGTAGAGCCGTGGAGCACGCAAGGGAGGAGTTGATGCGGATCTTGAAGCGCCATGTTGGCCATGGCTGCGCGTCTATGGAATCGCGACGCGACGGTGCGATGAAGAAGAAGTGCTCTGGTCCTACAGCGGCAGCGGCTGTATCACGCATGGTTGTGTTCTGACTAACTTCTAGCCTAACTGATCAAGCCTGGACAGTCTTAGCCTGCTCCCACCAAATCAACTCTTAGTTATTTGGTTATCTCTAAGTCTAACTAGCCCCACAACGTGTTTAATTGCCTAGTTGGTTTGGATACAGGCACCTCTTCTCTGAATTGGTAACTTTACCCTTTTTTGAGGAATTTCGTCGAACATGTGGCGTGCCCAAGGCGAGCAGCAGCACATGGCATGGCAGTGCGAGCACAGCGGGCACGGCAGAGCAGGGCGAGCACGGCATCCAACACCGCCGGAGGGCAGCGAGCACCCAGTGCAGGTTGGCCTTCCATTCCTTGGCCACCTGCGCCTGGTTCTGGCTGTCGCTGCTGGTCCCAATCCCCACGGCGAAGGGCAGGGGAGGCACGCACTGATGTTGATCCTGGAGGTGGGGCGGAGCAGGTGCGCGAGCACGAGGTGCCTGCTGCTGCTGCTCTGGGGGGTGGCGGGGCGAGGGCGGCGAGCACCCAGCGCAGGTTGGCCTTCCATCCAGGGCGGAGCTAGGGACCAAAATCACCGAGGTCAACTGCACTAAATCATGACTTAGATCTACTATTGAACAATAATTTTGTATAGGATTTGGTAAAAGTCATAGGGGTCAGCTGACCCCGGTGACAACACGTAGCTCCGCCCCTCGGCCGCCTAGTTCCAGCTGCCGCTGCCGGTCCCAATCCCCACGACGTAGTACACCGCCTGCGCGTGCTCCTCCTCCATCTCCTGGTTCTGGTTCTGGTGGCATCCTCTTTCTTCTAGCACCGGTTGCCTCTGCTCGTCGCCGTCGTCGCGAGCAGCAGCCGCGGCCCGCCCTAGTGGTTGCGAGCACGGTGGCACCACAGCATGGCGAGGAAGGCCGCGCCGTAACTCCCCGTAGCGCCGGCGGGGTTGCTGGTGGGGAAGGAGCTCACCGGCCGGCCACCGGTGCAGTCGCTGGTGTTGTCGTCCTCCTCCGCTCGAATCCGTCGTCCTCGACCTGCGTCATCGTCCTACTATGCTCGCGCTGCGGACGGAAATGGCGAAGCTGCGACCCTTGGAGATGCGACCCTGCTAGACGGGCACGGTACCACCTATTTTTTTTTACAATTTGACCCTTTTTTTAAAAAAAACTCAATTTTAGACCTCTGGACGAAGTAAACTCAATTTTAGACCCTTTCTTGGCGCCATGACCTACGGTGCCGAGGTAACACGTCTCGGCGTCATAGGTCATGGCGCCGAGGTCAGAGGCTAGGAATTGCGTGGCTAGAGACATGGCGCTGATATGGACAGAGCACGACGCCGAGCTCTGATTTTTACCTTAAGCTGTAAATTTATATGACTTGGACTCTAATTTTATCATGAGATGGACATATAAAATTTTGGCTAAGTCTTGATATTTACCATGTGATGGGCAACCTAAAAATTGTTAATATTTAATTTTACTATGACTTGACTATGCTAGAATTTGGCTAAGTCTGAATTTTTACTATGATTTCGACATTGACAAATTTGAAATTTTACTGTGACTTGGATATTGAGAAATGTGGCTAACTTTTACATTGACCTCATGGTTGAGCACTTAAAACAACCTCGAAGTACTTAGGATCACAAATGAACTAGGGTTCATGTTGATGAACTAGCCTAAAAATATTTCTAAGTATTGGATCAATAGTTAACACCCTTTTCAAGATGCTGTTTTGACTAGGGTAAAACAATAGTTTTTTTGTCTAGGTATGAAGTTTGACCTTTAATAGAAGTTGAAGTTTGAGCTGAGTACAATAAACTTTGTTTTTAAACCTAAACTTAAATCAGTCTTTAACATGGCCAAATAGTGACCACAAGTTTGAATACAGTGCTGTTTTGACTCCTCAAAAATCTTTCTAAGTCCCTAATCGGCAGTAGTGAATTGACATGTTTGCGACATTTTATCTTTAAAATTTCTATAGCAAATCAATTTGATACCTTACTACGAGTTTGAGTACTCTCTGAGGAAATGACAACAAAACAAGTCTTGTCAAGGTTAGACTTAGTCATGGTAAAAAATCAGATCATCCCGTGGTAAATATACATATGTCCATCTCATGTTAAAATCACAGACTTAGCTGAGCTTATGATTTTTTACTATGACTCGGATATGTATGTTAGGATTTGGTTTCATGATAATCTCAAATTTGTCGATGTCCAAGTCATGGTAAAATTCTAATTTATCGATGCCCAAGTCATGGTAAAATTCCAGACCTAACCAAATTTACATGTCTAAACCTTAGTAAATATCAACACTTAACAAATTCCAACACGTCCATCTCAAGGTAAATTTACTCCATATGTCTATCTCATGGTAAATATAAAGTCTTAGCCAAAATTTAAGGGTGTCTATCCCATTGTAATACGAGGTTAAGGTTAAAATTAGAGCTCGGCGCCGTGAATCATGGCGCCGAGCTCGACGCCATAGGTCATTTCACGGCGTCGAGCTCTGTCCACGTCAGCGCCACGTCCCCAGCCACGCAATTCCTAGCCTCCGACCTCGGCGCCATGACCTATGGCGCCGAGACGTGTTACCTCAGCGCCGTAGGTCATGGCGTCGAGAAAAGGATCCAAAGTTGAGTTTACTTCGCCCAGGAGTCTAAACGTGAATTTTTAACAAAAAAGGACCAAATTATAAAAAATTAAGACGGCACCACCGGAGCACGCGGACGGAGATGGCGCCACGGCCGGAGATGCGCCGTGGAAAAGTCACCGATAGGTGGTGAGGGAACTTCCCCGCGAGCTGGGGCAAGCCAGGCTCCGGAGAAACGGCAAGCACCCACGCTGTTCCGGAGCTAGGCCTGAGGTGCACGGATGGCCAGCAGTAGCCAGGCCCTAGCCCACTTACAGCCAACCAAACAGGCCAAACTTGGCTTCAGGAACGAGGCCAGGGGTTGGCCACTTAACCAAACCTATAAAACTCGGAGACGGCCGGGATTAGAATTGAAATTGAGTAGGTTGTTATTTTTTTATAATACGTATCTGTATTACTAGATAAGGAAAATGTACAAAGACAAACAATTACAGATACGAGGGTACAGGATACGGAGACAGCCGTCCCAATGAACTTGCACAGAAGCCCCTATAGAAAATAAAAATCATAAAAAGATCCTTGGCCACCGTGCATGTCGACCTCGTCGGCGAACTCCACCTCCGTCCATCTCCGGCGCTGGGAACACCCGCCGCCACCCAGATATGGAGGAACCCCATTGCATAGTAGCTTTGAAACGAGCCGCAGTAGACACCTGACGCCGAGGCCGGGTTGATTCCGTTGTTGAAGAAACATCGGCTGGGGACACACCTGTAAGGTCCAAATGGCTAGAGGGGGGGGGGTGAATAGCCTATTTAAAAAACTACAAGCTTCACTAAACAAACACGTTAGTATAAAAGATGGCTAAGCTAATTCTAGCACTAGCTCAACTACACTAAGCAAGCCGCCTATACAATTCTAGTGAAGCAAGGCTATGATCTCTAATACACACCAACAAGGCTAAGTCACTAAGCTACTTACTCCTATGTGATAAAAGCTACGCTAAGCAAACTACACTAGAACTAGTACAAGAAAGTAAAGAGTAGGTGACTTGATTCTTATACCAACGATGTAGAGAAGTAATGCAATCGAAGAATCAATCACAATGATCAATCACAAGAGAAATCCTCGGCAAAGAGATGACACAAGAATTTTTACCGAGGTTCACTTGCTTCCCGGCAAGCTACTCCTCGTTGTGGCGATGCACCCACTTGTCGGTTCACGAGCTAATCGACTATCAAGAGTCGAGCCCTCGGCGGGCGCCGCACAACCGCACACAAGATAGGGATCCTCCAAGCCACGAGCTCCACTAGAGTATCCAATTTGCGAACTCCCACGGGGAAGGATCAAGAACCCCTTACAACACTTGGTGAGGGCTCCAACAATCTCCAATTGCGAGCTCAATCACGTCCGCTGCTCCAAGCCGTCTACCGTGTCGGGAAACACGGAAGAGTAACAAGAAATCCGCAGCAACTCGAAGATCAAGTGCCTCTAGAATGCAACTCTCAAGCAATGCACTTGAATCTCACTCAATCTCACTCAAGATGTGTAACCAAGTAAAGAGATGAGTGGAGGGGTTGTTCTCTAGCTCAAAGGATGTCTCTAGGTCTCAAAATGTGCAAGAGTTGCCCTCAAACCCCGGACACCCTCTATTTATAGCGAAGGGGTACGCAGCTAGCCGTTACGGACGACGCAGCGAAAATCGCGCTGACCGGACGCTCCGGTCAGGGTGACCGGACGCGTCCGGTCACTACAGGACAAGCGTGAACAGTGCGCGTCAGAACTAGCCGTTGTCGTGACCGGACGCGCTCAACCGTTTGACCGGACGCGACAGTGCCAGCATCCGGTCGCGTTCCAGTAAGCTCCCGTTGAGACCGGACGCGTCCGATCACACGTGACCGGACGCGCCGCGCGTCCGATCAGTATTCGCTTCGCTCTGCCCCTCTGGACGCCTGACCGGACGCTCCGGTTCCGTGAGGGACCGGACGCGCCGGTCGCGCGCTTTTCTTTTACGCCCAGTTGAACTGACCGGACGCGCTGGTCAGGCCAGACCCGCGTCCGGTCACAAACCCTAGCGCCCGCGCCGCGATGAACTGACCGGACGCGTCCGGTCAAACCGGGACCGCGTCCGGTGCAGCGTCCGATCGCCGTTTTTCAGTGATAAACATTTCGGACTTTCGCCACTTTTTCTCGCCTCCGGCGCAATAGAAAATAGGCATTTCATTTCCTCGAAAACGCCTGAATTGGTCGCTCGCACGCTCGGCGGGAGGGAGAGCGAACCCCAAACCCCTTACTACCGCTCAAACACCACCGCCTTCGCAAAAGTGCTAACACCACCAAGTGTACACCACCATGTGTATGTGTGTTAGCATTTCACAAACATTTTTTCAAGGCGTTATGTTAGCTCTCTACTAGATCCTAATGCATATGCTCAAGACATTGATCTAGTGGCACTTGATTCCCGAGCTAACCGTGATTGCCCCTCTTGATAGCTGGCCCCGCGGTTCCTGATTGAGAACAGCGCCGTCGTCCTCGTCCTCGTCCGTGCCGGCCGGCGCGTCCGGCCGCTGGGTTCGCATGCTGAGATCGCGTCCGTCCGCCGGGTTCCCCGAGCGCTAGGTCGTCCGTTCCGGCAACACAGCGAGGAAGTGCGGCAGTTGTCGTGGGCAGGGAGCGAGGAGCGTCGAGCGACACAAAGATGAAGGGCGGCGGTTGGCGGCGTGGCGAATCGTGGATACGCGGAGTCTTGGATGCGGGTACGTGTGGGCGGGTAAGAAACTTTCCGGTGAAAAAAACTTCGGCCGGAGTCTGGCATTTGTTGAGGGAAACACACGTTTCATATGTCGGGATGTCAGGGAATATTCTAGGCCCACAGCTAACCAATTAATCAGATGCATTAGATGTACATCTAAGGGAGGAGATCTAAGGTGGATAAGATAGTTCTGGGTGACAAGTATTTTCTAATTCCTTCGCTCCTTTATAGTATAGATATAGATTTAATTTCATGACTCATAGAGTTGGTAATTGTGTCAAAAGAGTTTTATTTAGATGAAACATACTTCTTGTCTTTCTTTTTAAAATGTTGCCATGTCATTAAAAATGCATATGTGGTAACCTATTAAATATAGATAAAACTCTCACTGAGATTGACATTAGCCCATGAGCAGCTTACTAGCTAAATTTCACCCTCTTTGGTCACTGGAATCGACATAGTAAGTAATTAGCCACAACAAAAGTTATAGTCAACTACTAAACAACTTGAATGATAGTACCAAGAATGTCTATATGTCAGCATATGTATAGTCCAACCTGGTATCAATTCAAATGCTAGTCAAGATAGCAGCACTAGATTTTATTGACAGAAATGAAGCTTTGATGTATCTTTGATGTGAAAGAGTGAGCAATCCGTAAGTTTGAAAATACAAAACAGTCGACTGCAGAATTAATAAGGGGGACACTTCAATTTATTCAGAAAATTAGAGCTTAATTTATCCAAAAATACTAAATGCAGTTTGCATTTTTAAATCCTGCATAATGGTGACACAACCGGTTGCAAACAACCTGTTGTGTTCAGGGAATCTTTACAAACGGTTTATATTACAAAAAGGATGTTAGGTACAAATGAGGCATCACGCACAACTAGTTCTGGGCCAACAAGACATTTGATCTCGCGTTAGAGCTGTTGAATCGGTAGTGCTGCCGTTGGGAAGGGGTGTAGTTGTCAAGCTCCATTCTGCAGTAGTGGTTGGATTACTTGAATGTGTGAAGAATTAAACTGAAAACATTTTCATAGGCCTACGATGGTAATGCAGTTGGATGTCTTGCAAATCAGAAACTCTCCTTGTTCAGCGATGCTGTGAAATTGCCATAGATTCCAGTTTGAGTATCCAGATCCCAGTCCTGATCTGATAGACATCATGTTATTTCCAAATTAATTATAACTTTGTAGGCCGTGCAGTTTTCTAGCTATTCAAATGCTCACAACATTTGAATGACAAAACGTACCCAACATGCTGACTGAAAAGGAAGCTTTGTCCTATACTTCAGATGATCTCACTCTCCACAATAGGTGCATATCTTCATTAGTTCGCCTCAAGAGTATGAGCAACTGACACATGAACAAAAAATGACTCAAGTATGAGTAAAATGAAGTAGAACGAACACAACAGGCGCAAAAGCAAAATCATGCATCCCTGTTATCGATCATGCAAAATCAAGAACTGTGAAAAGGAAGGCAACGAAAGGGTAAACCCGACCCCTTCCCCCCGTTTCGCTCTGCGGGCGACATGCGGGCCTCCCGCTGCACCGTCACCAGCCTCCCCCTCGCCCCTTCCCCTTCCTCGCCCAGTCGCCATCGCCCGAGCAGGTCGCGAGGACGCCTCGCAACTGCAACCGCGATGAAGGCGATGGCGGGCCTTCCTTCATCTTGCACATGCGGCGTGGTCGGCACCGTTGCCACAGCTGCCGGTTCTAGCGTCCTTGAGCGTCGATCTGCCATCCCCCGTTCGTGGATCCGGCCCCCAAAATGTGGATCTGTCTCGTGGTGGCAATTTGTTGGTGGCCGGCCCTGTGGCTGGTCCCAAAGGGAGGCGGCGGCGGCGACGGCCTGAGCCACGTGGGCCCCGGCGTGCGGGCGACACGGAACCTGCTGACCCCCTCCGTCCCTCCCTCACTCCCTGCGCACCTCGCCGCTTGTGGAGGTAGCCGCCGGACACCCTCATGACTCCCATGGACGGCGGCAATGGGGATGTCGGGTCTCGCTCGGATCTGCAGTGGGTGTGGCATAGGAGGTTTCAAGCTTGCTCGGGCTTGCTTCATGGCGACGTGTGTACTCGTCGGCTCTGGGCGGTGCCGAAGGTGGCACGGGAGCTATTTCTTCCTAATAATCCTAAAAGGTTGAGTTCCTGTCAGTCCGAACACCCACCCACCACCCCACCACCACCACCACCACCCAAAAAAAAAAAGAAAGAAAGGCTATTTGATGGCCATGAATTGGAGCCGTGATTTTGAAATTTAGTACAAGGTATACGGTAAAAACAAAGATAAGTTATGGTAAAAGTACGTGAGAATTAAGAACTTGGAAGCAATAGTCACTGGTCATACCTTTGAAGTTTGATCTAGTGTTGCTATCCATTTGAGCATTCACATATCATCGCCACGTGTAGACATCAAGGTCTTTACCATGGCGCTGTTTTTTCGAAAGATCTTTACCATGGCGCTGTTGTTTCTGAAGTTGTGGTAGCCACTTCGAAGAGGTATCCTTCATGTCCTCGGTGAGCCACATTTGCTCCAAACTGTCCAAGTTCTCAACAGATCTTAAATTAGGGCACTTCTGTAGGCGTAGTACTCTCACAAGAGGAAGGTTGGAGACAGTCTCCAGGTTTTTACATGTTGCCATTACGAGGATGTCAGAGAGGTAGGGAAGGTTCCCCAACACATTCAAGCTGCTTGCCCTTCTCAACTCTAGCACTTCTAAGCTGGAAGCATGCGCGAGCTGTTGCGGGAGCGTCATTATCTTTGGGCAGTTGATGAGTTGCAGCTTCTTCAGACGTGGCAGTAGTTGTAGTACGATCTCATTCTCATGGTTTCCTGGAGTATTTCCATGCTGTATCTCATCCTCCTCAACAAAGGACCACTTTGTCCAGCTGGTCATGTCTCTCATCACGAGCAATTCAAGATTTGGGAATGCCACTGACCCCGAAGAACTGGGATTACCAACCCCATGGCCGATAAACTCTGGTCCAATCCTTGTAACTGTGGTTGCTCCCACAATTCTAAGATATTTCAAATTGGGTAGCTGCCCCAGTGGTGGCAGATCCACACATGATATGCAATTAGCAAGAGTTAAATGTTTCACTGATGGCAAATGGGTACCTAACCATGTGGGATAACACTGGCCATAGAATCTGTCAATGGCTAGATCTTCCAAATTCTTAGGAGGAATCAATTCCTCAAAGATTGCCTCGATCTTTCTAACATTTTCATCCGGGTATGGCTTATCTGTAGCTTGTTCTGTGCAGCGTAGTACAATAAACTTTAGATGTACTTTGTTTTCAAGAAATGAATTTGTACCGCATGGAACTGCTTTACCTAATTTAACTACATCGAGCCTCCTCAACTGAACAAATGAAGCCAACTCTTTCAATTCCCATCCATCTTGCGTTATAGAATTATCTCGGCCGCTGCCTATTGGAAACCCTTCCAAATCGTTAAGAAATGCCAAATTGCCAATCCCTTCTGGAACATCATCTATTGGTGTACCACCCAGACCAAGGCGCCTCAAATTACACAATTTGGTAATTGCAGAAGGAAGACTACGCAAAGAATCACACCTCTGCAAGTTCAGTATTTCTAGGCTTCTGAGAGAACCAATGGATTGTGGAATGCTAGATACATCAGTACCATCTAGGTCTAGTAAACGGAGATGGACCAAATTTCCAATGTATTCTGTAATGTTCCGTACAAGGAACCCAGTCAAATCCAGAACTTTAACATGGTGAAACTGTTTTAAAACTTCTGTTTCAATTGATGTTGAGTTTTCACCATTAAAAATCAATGTCCTCACTCCTTTAAGGCCTGCACCCATCGCAGGGAAATTTACCAAATTCTTCCCTGTAATAACTGAAATATATCGCAGTTTGGAAAAAGTTTTAGAATCCAAAGATTCTGGATCTCCAGCAAAGAACTCTTCTTGCGATAAACATAGAGCAAGCTGTCTTAAAAGATCATGCACTTTGCACCATTCGTGGCCAAATTGTATGGGTTCTGGTTCCAGCAGATTTCTGTAAATCAGTTCATAATAGTATTCTTCTGCTGAATCTTCTAGTAGTTGATTTTCTTTCTCTTTTACAAAACCTTCTGAAACCCAGAATCGCACAAGATCATCACGGCTCAATGTCCACCTTTCTGGAAATAGGGCACAATAAAGGAAACATTTTTTCAAGTATGGTTGTAGATCCTCAAAACTCAAATAGAAGGCACAATGTAGTTCAGTACGAAGCTCACTCATAGACCAATCACTGTTTCTCAGGAACTTTTCCCATTGTTCCTTGGTTTTATCTTTCGTCGCTAGTACACCAGCTAAAGCCTTGATTGCAAGAGGGAGGCCGCCACACTTATCAACAATCTGCATCCCTATTTTCTTCAGATTTATAACTTCTTTCTCTTCATTGATGTGCATACTCTTCCAAAATAGTTCCCATCCATCTTCTGTTGTCATCAATTCAACTTCATGCACCTTTTGTACCCCCATTTCATGTGCAACTTCTGTGTTTCGAGTTGTTAGTAAAATGAAAGCTGTAGCTGCAGCATTCAGTGGAGCTTGTAGTAGATCAGTCCAGACTTGAGAATTCCATACATTATCCAACACCAAAAACAAACTCTTGCCTTCAACTGCTTCAAATAGCTTACTGCTGAGCTCTTCTTTCGTTGATTCTTTCTCTTGAGGAGCACCAATGTTTTTAAGAAGTTCTTTTAGTAGCGAAATGTTGGAGTACTCACGAGAAACCAAAATCCATGCTTGTTTGTGGAAGATTCCTCTCACCTTATGATGATTGTATACCTTTTGTGCAATGTTGTTTGCCAACTCCTCCCCTTCCAACAATTGCAAGCTTGTGAACCTTCTTTACCTTATGCGCAATAACGACCAAATCAGCCAATCTTGCGCTAGCATTTATGGTTTTCTTTCCTTCAAGGTTGGGCTCTAATAGGTGGGAGATATTTCGTTCCATGGTGAAGCTTTGACAATAGGTTCTGCACCTGCAAGTGTCTTAAATCTCAGCTGCAGCTCAGAGATCTTGGTTTTAGTAGTTTGGTTTCTAATCTTACTTTTTATAT
>CM039610.1:34449362-34470004 GCA_022457205.1 Saccharum spontaneum | reverse complement strand
TCTGTCAATGGCTAGATCTTCCAAATTCTTAGGAGGAATCAATTCTCAAAGATTGCCTCGATCTTTCTAACATTTTCATCCGGGTATGGCTTATCTGTAGCTTGTTCTGTGCAGCGTAGTACAATAAACTTTAGATGTACTTTGTTTTCAAGAAATGAATTTGTACCGCATGGAACTGCTTTACCTAATTTAACTACATCGAGCCTCCCTCAACTGAACAAATGAAGCCAACTCTTTCAATTCCCATCCATCTTGCGTTATAGAATTATCTCGGGCCGCTGCCTATTGGAAACCCTTCCAAATCGTTAGAAATGCCAAATTGCCAATCCCTTCTGGAACATCATCTATTGTGTACCACCCAGACCAAGGCGCCTCAAATTACACAATTTGGTAATTGCAGAAGGAAGACTACGCAAAGAATCACACCTCTGCAAGTTCAGTATTTCTAGGCTTCTGAGAGAACCAATGGATTGTGGAATGCTAGATACATCAGTACCATCTAGGTCTAGTAAACGGAGATGGACCAAATTTCCAATGTATTCTGTAATGTTCCGTACAAGGAACCCAGTCAAATCCAGAACTTTAACATGGTGAAACTGTTTTTAAAACTTCTGTTTCCAATTGATGTTGAGTTTTCACCATTAAAAATCAATGTCCTCACTCCTTTAAGGCCTGCACCCATCGCAGGGAAATTTACCAAATTCTTCCCTGTAATAACTGAAATATATCGCAGTTTGGAAAAAGTTTTAGAATCCAAAGATTCTGGATCTCCAGCAAAGAACTCTTCTTGCGATAAACATAGAGCAAGCTGTCTTAAAAAGATCATGCACTTTGCACCATTCGTGGCCAAATTGTATGGGTTCTGGTTCCAGCAGATTTCTGTAATCAGTTCATAATAGTATTCTTCTGCTGAATCTTCTAGTAGTTGATTTTTCTTTCTCTTTTACAAAACCTTCTGAAACCCAGAATCGCACAAGATCATCACGGCTCAATGTCCACCTTTCTGGAAATAGGGCACAATAAAGGAAACATTTTTTCAAGTATGGTTGTAGATCCTCAAAACTCAAATAGAAGGCACAATGTAGTTCAGTACGAAGCTCACTCATAGACCAATCACTGTTTCTCAGGAACTTTTCCCATTGTTCCTTGGTTTTATATCTTTCGTCGCTAGTACACCAGCTAAAGCCTTGATTGCAAGAGGGAGGCCGCCACACTTATCAACAATCTGCATCCCTATTTTCTTCAGATTTATAACTTCTTTCTCTTCATTGATGTGCATACTCTTCCAAAATAGTTCCCATCCATCTTCTGTTGTCATCAATTCAACTTCATGCACCTTTTGTACCCCCATTTCATGTGCAACTTCTGTGTTTCGAGTTGTTAGTAAAATGAAAGCTGTAGCTGCAGCATTCAGTGGAGCTTGTAGTAGATCAGTCCAGACTTGAGAATTCCATACATTATCCAACACCAAAAACAAACTCTTGCCTTCAACTGCTTCAAATAGCTTACTGCTGAGCTCTTCTTTCGTTGATTCTTTCTCTTGAGGAGCACCAATGTTTTTAAGAAGTTCTTTTAGTAGCGAAATGTTGGAGTACTCACGAGAAACCAAAATCCATGCTTGTTTGTGGAAGATTCCTCTCACCTTATGATGATTGTATACCTTTTGTGCCAATGTTGTTTTGCCAACTCCTCCCCTTCCAACAATTGCAAGCTTGTGAACCTTCTTTACCTTATGCGCAATAACGACCAAATCAGCCAATCTTGCGCTAGCATTTATGGTTTTCTTTCCTTCAAGGTTGGGCTCTAATAGGTGGGAGATATTTCGGTTCCATGGTGAAGCTTTGACAATAGGTTCTGCACCTGCAAGTGTCTTAAATCTCAGCTGCAGCTCAGAGATCTTGGTTTTAGTAGTTTGGTTTCTAATCTTAATATTAGTATCAATCATAGGACGCCTCCGAGCAGTATGAACACAAGAGATAAACTGAAATGGAATACATGGAATTAGGCTTGTTGACGATGACGATGATGGATGGTTTTCTTGTGCACCTTCAGATTTGAGAGAGTGAATTATTGCATCGGCTTCCGACATAGTATCCTTTACGTCAGTAAGCCAAATGATGGTGCTGTACACTTCAATCCTCATTCCAGCAACGAGAGACTTGTATATCTGCTGCATTTTTTGCTGTAGTTCCGTGAGCTCATTGTCCACTCCCAGTACTCCGGCCTGATTAATTTGTTGCGCCTGATCTATGCAAGATCTAACGGAAGATATGGTTGCTACTGAACAAACTTCCCGTCGATCTAACAGAGAAAAGAAGGAATCATAATAAGGATATATAGCTGAAACTTTGGCTGATGATTCTCAGTGCAAACTGTAAGGGAGGGCAGGGCGTACATCCATGAAAATCAACCAACAAGGAAAGTATTTAATTTCAACATACTTGCTACTTGTATGTAATAGTCACTACCACACACATAAGATTTTTAGATGTGGTCAAAATGGATTCTTTGGGGGTGGTTTTCGAAACCAAGTAGTACGCCATCTATTGTAGAAATGAGGCATTTTTTCAGAGACTTAAAACCTCACAAAAAAAACCGATTTTTAGGACAGTTGACATTTTGTAGTTTTTAATCATAAAAAATATAAATACAAAAAAATCAATTTTTAGGGGAGATTAACTAAGTCAACGATCTCTAAAATGAATATTTTAGTTTTTTTAAATAGTAAAAGAATTAGAAATTCTTTCCAGGTTCAATTGTCAATTTTTTTAAACAAGTGCATATGCTATTCAAACCCATGACCTCTTGCTTTGCATGCTCGCACCTGTAACCACCACCACACCACATAGTCACTTGTAAACGGATCTTGTATCAAATGTTCTAGCTTCTAAACGATATCAAATGATCAACTTTATTAACTAATAAGTTTTAGATTTCATAGAAACTACAGCTTTGATATATATAGGGTGTGTCTCCATCCAAGCCCATTCAAAATGTCAAAATCTGTTAATTTAAATATATATGGTCTTCCAGTGATTTTTAAAAAGTCATTATTAACTATAAAGTTATAGATAATATCAAGGTCTATAGTTTTGATATAAATTTTTTATCTTCGTTCGACTTCACTTAAAAAGTTATGAATTTATTAGTTCAGTAGCTATTTTGAAGTGAGGCTTTGCACGCTAAGGAAAATATGAAACAAACTATATATTCTAAGGGTTCTGCTTCCACTAGAGAAACCTTGTCTGTTCATGGGAGATAGAAAAGAAATCAAATGATGACAATAGAGCCAAAAGTTCCAATGGTTATAAATGCCACTCAAAATCTCGAAGCAAGGGAGAAAGAACTCTACAAGTATTGCAAGAAAGGCAATGATTCTATAGTCGAGTGTTATAAATTGTAGAACAAGGAGAAGAGAACCGGTACATATAAAGAGAATGTTAAACCTAATGATGAAGGTGATGCTTCTATTGCTCCTTATGCAAATTAATAAGTCGGATGGTGAGACTCTTGTTGCTTTTGCTAGATGTGCAAATAGTGGCGATGAATGGAGTACCGGTGTGGGACTAAACCTAATAATCAACAAATGGTGTAAAGGCATAGGTGGACCTAGCAAGAAATTGAGGTAGGGTGGACTGCTCGCCTGTTTTCTGGTGGGAAGCCGTAGCCACAGGCTGGCGCCGACGCCAAGTGTCCCATGCCCAGTGGGGAGCTGCTTGTTGGGAAATCCTCCTCATGAGTGGGTGTTGAGGAGAGTAAATGCTCCTAGTGAGCAGGCCCACACGTCATAGGTGCAACACAGGAAGTGGACCAAACTTGTGTGCATCTAGTGTTTTGCCTCTTGGCTTACAAGAGAAGGAAAGGGAAGCTTCATGAGCTTCAGTTCAGTAGAGAGAAGCAGCTCCAGTTCAGCCCCTTGCTCCTTGCGCGTGAGAGAGGGAAGAAAACAAGAAAAAGAAAAGAGAGGGAGAAGAGTGAGATTAGAGAGGAGATCTTGCAATAGATCAAGAAGGATTCATCCCCAAGGTTGTGAAGCTTTAGATCCACGTCCTTGGTGCCTCTAATCTGAGTTCCACCATCATTTGGTGAGGTCTTTCCACTCCCTAAGTAGCAGCCCCCAAATCTTATTGTTGCTGTCCAAGAACTGTTGTATCTTGATGTATGGATGCCTCTAGTGATCTGCCGCAACTAGTTGTGCCTGCTGGAAGTGATCTGCCGCAACTAGTTGTGCTTGCTGTTGGTGCTCTTGTGAACAGTTGCAATCACTGATTGTGACCAGCTGTGACTGCTACTATTTCCTCCATATATATGTGTGATGCATATGTTTCCTTCCGCGAATAGGTGACGACCTGGGCTGATTTCGCATTGTGGTGAAATTAAGCGCTTCTGCTGTCACTAACAATTGTGTTAGTGTGGTTATCCCAACACTGCTGTAGGGGGAGGAGGGAGAGGGAGGGCCTAAGGTTAGAGGGGGTTGGGAGCTCTGCTTTGCTTGGCGCTTGCCCCATATGCACGCCCCCAAGCCCCCAACTCAAAAGCCTAGCACATCGTCCTAGTGTTTCTGCTGCATGTGGCCGTCTTCAACCTCAGATCAGTGCTCGAGTGGTTACCGGTCGGACTCCTTTCAGCCAGACGGGAGGTCGCCCTACCTCACCCTATAGGTCGGTCCGCCTATGTTTAAAGGTGCATGATGCTAGCTAGCGTCGGCTTACTTTTGGAAACTCCGCTCGGAAGGAGGTTTTCATCATCAACATCAATGGTCGACCCTAAAGCTAAGGGAACTAAGACCGAGCTTGACTGTAAGAACGTCATAGGTGTCTCGTATGACAATGTAGGATAACCGCCAATCATTGGAAGCCGAGATGAAAGAGTATGAAGAAGATTTTAAAGGGATGCTTTTCGTGCACAGGGAAGAATTAGGAAATCATTATTCATAAAGAACAGTTCGTGCATCGCCACTTTCATCTAAAGTACAAGTTACTTTAGTGCCACACCTCATGTGGCTGATTCATTTGCTAATTCTTTCTCTCAGGTTTCTGTTGAGCAGACTCATTATATGCTTAATGAAAGTAATGGACTGGGTAGACTACGTGCATTTAATTCTTAACAAGAACAAGGAGAAGTATGTGGCACTAGATGATAGTGAAGTTGGGGTCTGATAGTGTTGAAATCCTAGGACTAACTTCACCAATCAAATCATCGGCAACCTCTTGTCCTTGTGTCATTGCAAGAAACAACTCCTCTATGTCATGCCACTGAACTTTTCCCTAGTCAAGTGGATAATCAAACAAACAAACAACTCTTTCCCTCCCTACGTAGGTTCAACCAACTATGTGTATCCCTAGTTTGAAACAAAAAGATCTTACACATTTCAAACTTCCTTACACTTTAGGACTTGTTTGGATACCTCATATCTACCTCAATCCACATGTGTTGGAGTGTATTGGGGGTGGAACTTAAACTAATTTACACCCCAATCCACCTCAACACATGTGGATTGAGGTGAATATGAGAGTATCCAAACAAGGCCTTAGTAACATGTAGTGCTTCAATACATCCCATTGATTAGCACAAGCATATACCCTAGTCCCTACTGAATCAGTATGGTACCAATGGCACTACCATGCCCAATAGCTAATACTCCACCAGCTAGTCCTCCCATTGCTCATATGGTGCTACCACAAACATCTTCATTTGCTATAGACAATGCAATGGCAAAGATTAAGGATCATATGACACAGATGTTGTAGAATCTTTTAGAATTGAGATGAAGGTTAGTGAAAGCAGCTATTAAAAATCATATCCCCAAGGTTACAAAGTTCTCGAGTTTACTTAATTAGTTCAATAATAATGGTAGGAAAACAACATTGGAACATGTTAGTTAGTATATAACTCATTTGCATGAAGTGGGTTCCATGGATGAGATGAAAGTGCGCTTGTTTCTGCTATCTTTAACCAGTACCGCTTTTTCATGGTTTTCTACTATCACCTAGCTAGAATTTTCTCAATAAATCAAGAAACCTATGGAAAAAGTGAAACACTCAAAGCCACTATGCATCAATAGTCCCACAAGTGTGGATCATAGGTTTCTAGAATTCTTGTTAATGGTGGTACTGTATGCCCTATTTGGTGGTTAAAAAGTTGTGATGTCAATAAATGAGTTTAGTAAGAGCACAATGATGCTTAATGTGGCTTTGAAGGCACTTACAAGAAATAAGCTGAAGTGCTATCTATGTAAATCTCACGTCGTGAAGTAAGATTTTGGTTATGAAACATTCTTTGCTGATGACGCGCATGGTAACTATAATGTGATTCTATGCTGCAATTGGGTAATGATAACCAGTGTGTGCCATGTACCGTACGCCAATTCTTGATTCAATTGGTGAAAAATATTGAAGTGGAGTTGTCCATGAGGATAGATCGACTTGTGTTTCTTTGGTCAAGTCTATGGTAGATTGGCAACATCGTAAATATGCTTGCTTGACAAGATTCAAATTTTAATTTTCTTAGTGTTATAAGGGAAGGCTTTGTACATAGCACATCAAGCTTATTGGTAGTGATAGGCTCAAAAATATAATCTAATTAGATGTATCCTAATGAAGAATAGTTGGAAAAGCGTCATGCAAAGTAAGAATTCGAGAGAATGATATGTATAAGTCTAGAGGAGGGAGAAGATATGGGTAAGTTAGGATAGGGATTTTATGTTAGTGGGTCCTTTGGATGAAGTAAATATAGAATATGGTTCTCCTAGGTTGATGTTTGTAAGTTAAAACTTGAAAGCCAATCATATGGCTAAGTTGTTTGATCTATGAAGGAGTGTATTGAGACACTCTTTGGAAGCATTCTAGACTACCTCCATGCCACTCTAGATCTAGCTCCCACCTGCTCTCAATCTCGGTCTCTCCAGCCCCCAAAATAAACTATTTGGCAATGCTTCAGTTGTGACTAGGTTAGGGATGACGACGTTCATCCAGGCGTGGCTGGGTTAGAGATGGTGGTGTAACGCCCTAAGTCCATGAGAAGCCTATAGTAGTTGCATTGTTGGACCATGTGGCATGTGTGGTTGTGGTTGGTGGGTTTAGTACCACCTTAGAAGTATAGGAGGGTGAGGGTCAGTTTTATAATCCTTGTCGCTCTAAATGTAGTGTGTGGTTGTGGTTGGTGGGTTTAGTATCACCTTGGAAGTATAGGAGGGTGAGGGTCAATTTTATAATCCTTGTCGTTCTAAATGTAGCTCCTCTAGGTTAACCCTTTTACATGAAGTAATGACGAAAGTGTAAGAGAGGTGCTACACGTATGCGGGCCTGTTTCACGTAAGAGTTGGGCCATATAAGTAGTGGACGCGGGGTGTTACCGATGGTATCCAGAGCATCAACCCTTGCTACATGTGCCCATGAAGGGGTGGTTTTAGACATCTGCTACGTATGTGGTGAGCTGCTGAGGGCGCCAACCCCTAAGGGGGAGAATACAACATGCCAGCCCATTAGAATCCTATAATAGTTTTGTTGTTGGTCGATGTGGCCCATGTGGTATGCGTGGTTGTGGTTGGTGGGTTTAGTACCACCTTAGAAGTTTAGGAGGGTGAGGGTTAGCTTATAATCCTTATCTCTCCAAACATAGCAGCTCCAAGTTAACCCTTTATATGAAGCGAGGACAAAAGTGTAAGAGAGGTGCTACGCGTATGCAAGACCATTCCATGTGAGGAGCTGGGCCATACAAGAAGATTTTGGAAACCAAGAGTTTCAGGCTATGCTCATCTAATCTACGCCAACAAACCATGTAATTTCTCTCGTGAATCGAGCTCAACTACCTACGAATTGAGGTCCTCCTCTTAGGATCGAGCTCATCCTCTTGCAAACTGAACTTCCTGAGGCAACCTTGAGCTCTTTGCCACTGGCATGATGTAAAGTCATAGCAAGAAGGTGAGGGCGAAGGGAGGCACAAAGTCCTTGAGATTTGCCACTAGTGTGACATAAATTCATAGCAAGAAGGTGAGGAGAGAAGGGAGGCACAAAGTTAGGAGATGGCAGTTTGTAGATGGTGTAGAGGTATCTAGTAGAGAGAGAGAGGTGCATATACAGTAGTGGTATGGGTGGAGTGGGGCAGTGTCAACTACACTAAAACATGTGAATTTGGATTGGAGCGAGGATAGTAGGATTATTCTGGTCCCCATGTATTGTCAAAAGAATTCGAATCGATTCGCTCTGATTTAGTTGGGGATTGGCGCAGAGGTGTTAGTAGCGCTCCCAAGATTTTCACTTGGGACGGAGCTAGTAGAGTGCTACTGAATGAACCCTGATTATGTTTGTTGGGAGGCTTAAGTCTAGGAGGTTAAGTCCAAAGATGTATTACGAGATCAAGGAGGAGATCAATGAATTTCTTATTGATGCTAATATTATTAGACTATGTAGGTATGCCAATGGAGAATAAAGATACCTAGTGACACTAAAGGACATGGTAAATTGAGGGTGTGCATTGATTTCAAAGAAAGATATTTGTGACAATAGTATTATGCTTATTAAAGATGATTATGGAAATGTGGCCATTAGTTTTCTTGACAATGATGGAGGTTACAACCAAATCATTATGGCCAAAGAGGACATGTCCAAAATGTCTATTTTGTGCCCTGACTTTCTTGGCTTGTGATGACCTTTGGATTGAAGGACCCCAATGCTACATATCAAAGAGCTATGAGTTTGATATTACATGGTTTGCTTGGGGTCATCCTAGAAGTATACATTATGATAGTGTTGTCAAATGAGACACCATTGAATCCCATTTTTCTTATTTGAGATTAGCTTTTGAGTGGATGAGGTAGTATGATTTATGGTGTATTAATTGGAAAGTGTGTATTAGTATGGATTTTATATTACAAAAGGCTCTTATAATGAAAGCCACACCACATAGTCTAGAAATTAACAAAAAACTAATATCCCTACTTATACATTTTTTAATTTGGTTATATTTGCCAAATGATGGGCAGGCGGCGGGGGAAGGAGGGAGGGGGATATGCTCATAACAACAATGGTTTGGACGTCTTGGTGTATACCACTCATCCTCTCTAGTTTAAAACTACCACCAAGTAAGGATAAGCATGTGGAGATGAAATTCACATTAGGTACATGTGAAAATATCTATGATCAATTTTTATAACAAAACAAACTAAGATATCCCAACTGCTTCATGAACTAAGGTGATGAACAATTGTAAGTGGCAGAATTAATATTCATGCTCCACAAATGATTACAATGTATTCCGATGAAATATTGAATTGCCCTTAATCTGCCTTTCCAGATTTGCATCATTGATTTGCAAAATTGACAAATGCTGATCTGGCCTGATCAAACCAAAGCAACTAAAGGGTAAAATGTAGTCATTAGTGAAGAAAGAACAAACCTTTCAGAAAGAAGATAAAGCGAAGTTCTACTAGAGGAGAACCCCAGTGAAAGAGAATGGATCAAGGTTATGCTAAAGACTTCTAGATTCAAGGGACAAGGTAGAAATATGGTGAGATATGAAGAAACATGGATTTCCAATGCCAAATTCGGAGCATCCATGTATTCAGAAACTACAGACAATAAGTAACCTCCATTCCTCCAATCCGATGACACAATTGAACGAGTAGACAAAAGCAAGGTGACAAGGTAGTCCCACCCTTTTGTCAAATTATGAAAAACATGTAACTTTCCAAAGCAACCCGAAAAAGAAGTAGAGGATTGAAGATCAAAACCAAGTCAATTGTGCTGCTATATCATTTTTATCTATTAGGGCCAATTACACCATTATCTAGGAGTGCTGCATTATAGTTTTTCCTTGGGATTATAATAACACGTGGATGTGACCTTATGCTATAAAATTTTGCTACTTCACAATTGAATGAGTAGAATTGCAATGAACAATAGTTGTTGATAATAAAAAAGTTTGAAATAGTGCATTGTGTTTGTAATAAAGAAGTTGAGAATGGTATAAAATAAGATTCCAGATATTGACAGTCGAAGTGGTGTCCCTCAAGTTATCCCACACACGTAAGAGGAGACTACAGCAGATGCACAAGCAAGGATTCATGGAACAACAAAATCAGTCAAAACAAGTGGAGCCAACATAATCCATCAAGAAGGAATGGAGATAGAAGCAATTTAATTTAACATCGCTTAGTAACATCAAACATTATGGCCAATTAACTTTAGGGATTTTTTACAATACTTGTGGAGAATTTCGACGGCTCATAACGACCGATCCGACGGCCAGAAAGGCCAAAGGCGATGGGAGGCGATGGGAGGCGATTGCTATGTCTATGACCGGTGGACCATATGTGCTAAATCGCTTCCCATCGCCTCCAAAACTGAGGGGGAGGCGATGTCAAATAAAGGATGGCTAATTGTGTTTTTGTAGTTTTTTTTTCTAATCAAGGGTATTAAGGTAACTTTATAAATACAAAATTTTATGTTCTGAGTACAATAATTAAGGCTATTACTATTGTTATTAGATGAATAAAAAACAGCGACCGATCGTCGCATGGAGCCGCCGCCGCCGCCTTCTAGGTTTCACTCGCCGCTACTGCACGGAGCCGCCGCCGCCCAAGTTCGTCCGCGCGCCTGATGCTGCTCCTTCGGCGGCGTGCCGGGCAGCCCTGACCTGCGCCTGCGCCCGCTGCCCTTATCGGTCGCGTTCATGGTTCAGTTCGCCTTTTTCGCGGACGGACGAAGGTCCCCGGCTCACGGGGCTCGCAGAAGCAGGCCCTCACGGTGATGCAACTCACGGGCAGCAGCTCCTCTCCTCGTCGGCGTAGAGGCGGCCGACGTTGACGAACCCGCCACGGGAACAGCCTCCAAGCCGACGAGGAGAAAGCGACGACGGAGAGCCAGTCGCTGGGGGCAAGGTTTTTGATAATGAACCTAATGGCGCGCTTCAGGAGCGCGAGCTTGGGACCAGACATGCTACCGCTGACGTCGAGCACGGTCACCAGGTCCAGTGGCGCTCGGGTGCTCACCCACGCTGGCACATGCGGAGCCCTGAGATGGATCATGATGGCAAACTCCTCCTGTTCTGTTCCACGGACTCCTGAATTGCTGGGAATTCAGTGTATGAGAATAGGGGGTTTCAAGGGACTGTAATTTTTGACAAGAACAAGAAATTGCCTTCAGAATGCGTTCAACAACACATATCTCACATTTCACAAAGCATTGTTTCTCTCCTTTATCACTAAATTCCATCAGTTTTATTAAAGGCAGTTCCAAACTGAATGATTAACTGAACAGTTAGCACTGCCCCATCCATCCATCCATCCATCCAACCAACCAAACTGAAAAATTATTCTTGGCATCGTCTAATTCATTCAGTAATTCTGAACAATCTTGTTTGCGTGGTGTTGCAGCGGCGAGAAGGAAGGTAGAGAGAGAAAGAGCACGTAAAGTCTGTACTCACACGAACGCACGGACGAAGGACTTGCCCTTGCCGTCGCCGGAGACGATGATGCGCAGGTCGTCGGGGGACCAGCGGAGGTCGTCGACGCGTCCGGAGAGGGGCCTGAACTCGGCCTTGAGCGCACGGTCGCCGTAGCGGCCCCAGACGCGGACGCAGCCAGAGGTGTCGGCGGAGGAGACCCACTCGCCTTGGGGGAGAAGCGGGCGACGGTGGTGGGGTAGGCGTGGTCCGGGCGAGGGCGGGCCGGCGGCGGCGCACGGCGAGGGGCGGCGGTGGCGCACGGCGGACGAGGACTGGCCGGCGGCGGCGGTGCAAGGCAGACGAGGGCGGGCCGGCGGCGGCTATGGCGAGGACGAGGGTGAGAGAGACATCCGTTGTTTCTTTTTTTGATCGGGGGAGGAGTCGGGCGGATGGGGAGGGGATCGGGATAAGTGGTATTTGTGCAATGACTAAAATGCCCTTTTTTTAATAAAATCAATAATTTGTGGAAGCGATGAGAAGCGATTATAAGTACTGTAAAAGGACTCCTAACTTTATCGCCCTTAGATGGAAAATATGGCTGATATTTTGTTGATTACCGTCCTTAGATGGTTTCTATCAGAAGTGATTTTTAGCACGCAAGTAAAACTACTGTAATCGAAACTTCCGTATTCAAAAAGGAACATCTAGATAACCAGAACATCAGCAAGTTTATGACTGCATGCAACCATGATTTATCCATTACAAAGTTGAAATGGAGTTATAGATCCATTTGTAGGTGGGTCTAAAGCCTATTTCTTGACGTATACCTAGTACAAGTAACAAGACCTCTCCACCCAATAAATACAATAGTGCCAATAAGGTTGATTGAGACACCATCCAATCAAAAAAATCTACTTTTCTACATTCGTCCACCTTTTATCGCTTTGCCCAACTTTTCTAACACTAATTAATGTTCTTCTCTTGTTTTGATGGTATTAGAGGACATCCTAGCTGGCTTGGTAAGTCTAGGACAACAAAAATTGTGGTTGCAATAAAAAAATGATGAAATCCCGAGTTTAAAAGTTAAATGAGAGCATCTTGATTTTTCCTGTTGTAGCGCGTATGACACATACTGCAGTGGGCAGCGAAGAGGTGCTCATTGTGTGCGATATTTTCCTGTAGCACTTGAATAAAAAGTAAAATTGAAAAAGCCATGCTAGCATTTGGCAAGGCCAGCCATGGGCAGGCCCAAGCCCAGCCGATAACCCACATTCCCTGAAGCAAGGGGGAAGCACACCTAGGGATGGAAAACCCTCCACGAAGAACTAAATGATTATTCAAATTATTTCCCAATTTATTTCTTACCTAGGAAAAAGTCAAGGATCCCAAGAGGATTTGAATTTCCAAATTGGCCCTAACTTTATAGACCGGATCGGAACCCCTCCCTCTCTCTCAATCATCCTCTCCAAACCAATCTCCTTTTGTTTTTTATTACGTTCCCTGCTCCTCCCCTTGCTCTGCCATGGCTTCCCTTCCATAAATCTCCCCACTGCAGCACCAAACCCTTGGGAGAATCTAGCAAAATGGATCGTGGACAACAAGAGGAGCAATAAAAGGTGCATCTTCCATGTAGATCAGTCAGGCTGCTCTAGAGTTTGGGGGTAACCAAGGTGAGTAGGATTTCGTCCTTTTCTGGACATATTAGATGCATATGAAGAAATTTGGCATTGGAATAAATATATTAGTGGAGAGAAAAGTCATTGGATGTTATTCCTCAATTTTTCTTGGTGGAGTGATTAGGGATACATAGCAGACAAAATGAATGTTTTGGTGAACTACAAAGTTTTAGAGGACCTTCAGAACTGTTAGCGTGTGAAAATTCATGATTTTAGCCCAAAGGGTTTGAGAGATATGATTTTTTCTAAGATAGTTAGTTGTCACTCTGAGAAAGTTCTAGACAGAACTGGTTCTAGGAGAATTTTGAGAACCTTAGAGGCATCATGGGACTTCACAAATTAGAAGAGACTTGTAGTAATTTTCATTGTATTTTGGAATGGTAAAGATTGTGACTTTTGGATAAGAGGAACTCTAGATATAGATTTCAAGGTCATATGTGTTGTTTTCTCTGCAGGATTTCTAGCTAAGCTTCGCTCATGCATTAGGCCATCTTGTTGACCCTATCTACAAATGTGAATAATATGAAAATTGTACATTATGAAATTATATTCTATCTGGTGAAATTTTATTGGGCTTAAGTATTGGCGATATGAAAATGTGAAGCTCTTGCTGTCTCAATTCTTGAGCAGATTCTGAAGTCTGTTTTCATTCGCTGATTAGGCCATCCTAAAGGCATGCTCAAAATATAGTTCCTTTATGGAAGTTGTAGGTCATGGTCTATAGATTCTAAAAATGTATTTGGTTGCTATCATATCCTTTATGGATCAAAAGATATAAAAAGTTGAAGCAACACTGCTTCATTTGACTTGGCGCTTTGTTAACTGTTTTGCTTGTATGTCGGGTTGGGGAGTAGGAGCGCTTTACGTACTATATCCTACTTGTTAGCATGAGTGTTTTCTGATCTTGTACTATTAAAGCAGGTGGTAGAGCTTTGGATTGCACCTAGAGTAGCCATCCCTTCATTGGGGGCAAGTAAATGTAGTGGTGGTTTGCTATAAACTTTAACTTGTTATTTATTCTACCTCCACTTTAAAAATTAGAACCCAATACAACACAATGTTACCTCTCAACCACAATATAATGATTTTGTCACATGCTCTATGCTCTCTGTTTGAATATCTATGTCCTACACTTATGGTTTGATGATGCTCACGTTGATTCAATGGAACAAAGCTTTTTATCTATGTGGAGAGATGCTCATGGTGTTATATGTGATTATTTACCAATCTTCTTGGGATATTTGCATTGCATCTCATTCATTCATTGGCATATGGAGTTATGTCACTGCTTGCTAGCAGCGATAGTACTGGTACAACATCATTTATTGGCCATAACGATGTAGCTTCATACTTTGTTGAGTATGAAGGTAGGAGACATGGCATTTTGCATTGCATATGCATTATAATTTTGGACCATGGCATGCATGGCTTGGACTAAGGCCTTGGGAGATCTATTGAGAAGCTTTGGTTCTCCAAGGATTGGTGGTTATTAATCTTTACCTTCTATGTGGCTATATCGATTGTTGAATATATCTCATTGCTAATTGTTGGCTTACATATAAATGAGGCTTTAAATCGATGCTTAATGAACTTTTAGTTCAAAGAACTCGTTCAATTAGTGTACTGCTGAGATTTTTTTATCTCACACCCCTTTCTATCTTTCTAGGTATTCACGTGGCTTTTGCTTGAAGGGTGGGAAAGTAGCAACACCTTTGCATATTCATGCCATAATCTAGTGGTAAAAATATGTATTGTAATAATAAAGAAGTGGAGCTTTTACTTGTGGTTCTTATTGGGTTGTTCTTGCAGTCTTGCATTGACGCTTATCTGCTCATTAGGATGCTATATCTTGATAGTGTGATTATTTATACTTCTCAATGTTGGTGCTTGTGGTTGGCCCTAGTTTGTTTTCCTTTTGGTCACATCTTAGGCAAGGGTCGTTTGGGTTGTCACATTTTCCCTATCAATACTTATGTTGCTGATATATGCTAAGGTACTACAGACTAACAAACACTACTATAGAAAGGATTTCTAGATATGGTAAAAAAATGGTCTGCAGAGGCGTCTGCCACCTCTCTGTATGTGTGACTCTATAAATCGACTTATAGAGGCTAAAGAATCATTCACAGAATTCGTAAACCGGGCAAGAAAAAAACATTTTTTAAACCCCGAGAGAAGCCATCAAGGTAACCCACTGTGGCCATGCGACACGTCATGTGATTTTCGTGCGCATGCAGAACGCTACTAGAAAGAGCACTCTTTTTTTTTGGTTTTATGGAAATTACTAAGAGAGGCGGACATCGTAATGCCACCGCTTCTGTAAATGCTACTAACAAAGATGGACCACTCAAAATGTCTCGCCTCTTAACAGACCTCTGTCATTTAGTAGTACACTACTAAAAAAAGATTTTTAGCAACATTCCCCCCTTTTTTTTAGCGCCCTTACAAATGGTACCCAAATGAGCTATCCCTACAAATATATTTGTAGGGGCTGCTGGTGTTATCAGCCACACCTACAAATGACTTGATTTATAGGGGCGGCTCAATATCCAGCCGCCCCTACAAATCAGATTTGTAGGGGCGGCTCAATATTGCGCTGAGCACTAAAATTCGAATTTTTTCAAATGACCTCGGATGAAAAAATGACTAAAATAAAAGTTGTAGATCTTGAAAAGTTATGAAACTTTGTAGTTCACAACTTTTTCATTTGAAATGATTTACTACTTCAAAATGCTGTTTGAAATTTAATTTCGAAATTGTTGAAGAACACTGATTTCTCTTTTTAATCTCTGGCTAAAACTTGTAACTAGTCTTTCTCCCTCATACTAACTTCAAATTTGATGTTTTTTCCTAAAATTTTCTAAAATCATGCTCTATCAATTTATTATGTTCTTACAACTATTATTTTGTCCATCTTTTCATGTGACTGTGTTTTATCTATTTGAATTTTGAATTTCAAAATATAGCAATTTCAAACGTTATTTTAAAATATTAAATGATTCCGGCTGAAAAAGTCATAAACATAAAAGACGTAGAACTCATCAAAATGTACAACTTTTATTTTGGTCATTTCTTCATCCAACAAAGTGGTAGTAACATTGTTCACAAAATTTAGATATCGAACAATGTTACTACCACTATGTCAGATGACCAAATGACCAAGATAAAAGTTGTAGATCTCAGAAAGTTATAGAACTTTGTAGTTGATAACTTTTTTATTTGAATTTATTTTGTCAAGGAAAACTACGTTTGAATTTCTCAAATTTGAATTTTATATTTTCTCAAACGACCTTGGATGGAGAAACTATCAAAATAAAAGTTGTAGATCTTAAAATGTTATGAAACTTTGTAGTTCATAACTTTTTTATTTGAGATCATCTCGTCAAGAAAAACTATGTTTGAATTTCCAAAAAATTAAAATTTAAAATTTTTAAATGACCTCGGATGGACAAACAGTAAAAACGAAAGTTGTAGATCTCGAAAAGTAATGAAACTTTGTAGTTGATAATTTTTTGATTTGAAATCATTTTGTCAAGGAAAACTATATTTGAATTTCTCAAATTTGAAATTCAAATTTTGTAAACGACCTTGGATGGAGAAGCTACCAAAATCATAAAGTTGTAGATCTCGAAAAGTTATAAAACTTTGTAGTTGACAACTTTTTCATTTGAATTTGTTTAGGGCTTCAAACAATCAATTTAAACTTGATTTAGCATAATATGTGGGGAAAGAAAATCAATTATAGACAAGTGAGTGATGGGTAGAGTGGTTAGAGGAGGGAATGCGTGAACCCAAGGTTGCGGGTTTGAACCCCGGCGGCCGCGAAGCGTGCGATTTTTGTGTGAAAAAATGCGCGACTTGCGACTTGCGTGGGGGCCTTCTTGGATTAAAAAAATTTCTATTTTTTTTTGTCAAAGATTTGTGAATTTTTTTGAAATGGATTTGTAGGGGCGGCTCAATATGCAGCCGCCCCTACAAATAGTGAGCCGTCCCTACCGGCCAACCGCCCCTATAAATCGGCCATTTGTAGCCACCCTACGGAAGGTTGGCAAAACCGCTCATCAGGAGCCACCCCTACAAAGCATATGTGTAGTAGTGGTAGTAGCATCCGGGAATCAAATTTGGAACCTCAGGCCTCACGTGAGCCTTGCCTACCACTCCTCCTTAAAGTCACTTGGGATGTATCACTTTAGAATCGAATCTTGCAATGAATATTTGAGCTAGCTCCTAAATAATTTCAAATGAAAAAAGTTTGAACGGAAAAGTTTTAGACCTTACAACTGTTTAGTTCATCTCTCCATCTGAGGCCATATGAAAGAAATCAACAAAATAAATTTCAAAATTTAATAAAACATAATTTTGGAACCCTACATGATTTTAGATGAAAAATTCGTCAACTATAAAGTTGTTATAAAGTTTGCCTTCATCTGACTTAATTTGGTAAAGTTATAAATCTTACTGTACCACACCTATTTTAGAGACAGACACATTGTTAGCCGTATGTAGAAATTGATTTTTTGAGACAGGAGGAGTTTCTAGCCACATATAAAAATTAATTTCTAGAGGTGGTTGGAAAGCCTAGATGTCTCTAAAAGTCAATGTCTTGAGGCCGGCCATCCCAAGATTTAGAAACAGTTTCTGATAGAGCCCTCTCTGCCCAAATAGGGAAGCACCTCAAAATCATTTTCTTATGTGATCTCAAAGAATATGATACTTTTCTTATGATTTATTTAAATGATACCTTTCAATTAACACATGAAAATGATACTTTTTTTTATAATTTATGCAATCATGGAAAATTTATATGAAGTTGAAAATTCTTTCAATAATTAAAGTTTTCGTGGTATGTTTAGCAAGGAGCAACTCTTACTAATGATAATCTAGTTAGAAAAACTAGGCATGGTAATCAGTAGTGTTGTTTATGTGTGATTGCAATGAAATGATTAATAAGTAGCTTTTTCTTGATTGTCAACTTGGTAGGTCTATCTGGAGAACTGTTTAGATAACTACTGGGGTAGGTCTATCCCGAACATATGTTAGGGAGTTGGCTTATTGACATAGGAAAAAAAATAAAGAGAAACAAGCACTACAACATGTCTCTTAATTAAAGGCATTTTGTTAAAGGCATTTTTATAAAATTGCCTTAATTTCGTTTTACTTAAAGGCATTATGATGAAAATGCCTTTAAAACCACTTTTGTAGAGGCAAAATAAAAAATGCCTTTAATTACCTATAGTATTGAAGGCATTTCTTCCAAAACGCCTTTAATACCTGTAGCTTTTGAGGCGTTTTTCAAAACGCCTTGGCAGTCCTGATAAGGCATAGAAGACTGACTATTTATCCTTCGTTACTCACGCACTAGATGTTTTGCAAAAAAAACCTCCATATTTTTAGAAACTAACCCGCAGTCCTGATTTATTCCTATTCTATCCTACTACTAGTACATTTTCTGATTCCTCCTGTGGCCTAGTCGTCCTCTACGCACGACCGTCCGATCTCCCGATCCTGCTTCAGGAAACAAATATCTTGGCCGCCTCTCTCGGTCTCTCCTCACCCGTCCTCCCTCTTCCTCTCGAAGCTTCCCTTCCGGCCCAGCGCCGCGCCCCCCCTGCTTCCGGCGTCGCCCCCTCCCCGCCCTCCCTGTCCTCCCCCCACACGCACCATGCGGCGCGCGCCAGCCTGCGCCGACGGACCACGACGGCGAGCCCCAACTCCGCTGCGTGATGATTTGTCCATGGATAATCCTGCTTCCACCGCTTCCATAGATTTTCCCATGTTTGATTTTGTTACCTGTGCTTTGTTCTCTGTCGTTGGGGATTTCCCAGTTTATATGTTCATTTCTCCGTGATTGATTTGCCTTACCTGTGCTCTACAATGTGGATTTTCACCTTTCCTACGATCCTTTCTCCTCATTGCCTAGGGTTTGTACGCTTGGTGGATTTTTTTTTACATGGCTCCTTTTCAGATCTACCCTCCGTTGGCGGCGCAACAGGACCCGCAGCAACGCCGCCCCACCTGCGGCCATCTCCCTCGCCCGGCACCTCCCCTCGCGCAACCCCGCTGCAGCAACGCCGGCGCCTCTACCCTCTCCCTTACACGGCAGCTGCACCAGCTCCGTCCGCCTAGAGCCTGAAGAGGAGACTCCCTCACGCTGCACCTCAGCCTCACACGCCCCAACAGCAGCGACGCCTGCGCCTACGGCCCTCTCTCTCCACGGAAGCTACCAGCGCCGTCCATGGAGCCACAACAGGTAGTATGCTCTGCCTTCTCTTTTTATTTTGTCATTTTTGGGAAACGATATGCAATCTGGATCCAATATATATTCAGGGACCTGGTGTGTTGCCCAACGCAAGGTATGCAAAATTGCAAATCCTAGCTTGCTCTGCTCTGCTCAATCGAATGTACTAGGGTTTATGCAAATTCTGAGATAAATAAACATTGTTTCGTGTAGATAATTATTTAGGAATTGTATACAAATATATACATTTGTTTTTCTTATCTGCACAAATAAATTAGACAGAATGTACCAGGGTTTATACAATCTCTGAGATAAATAAACATTGTTTTCCATTGGTGTAGGAGAGTTGTCTAGGGATTGTACAATAACTTGTACAGATCTGTATATACTTGTAACCAAATGTTTTCTTATCTGCACAAATGAATTAGAAATAATAAACTACGGTTTATGCAAATTCTGAGATAAATAAACATTTTTTTGTATTGGTGTAGAGAGTTATCTAGGAATTGTACAGTAACTTGTATAGATCGGTACTCTTTTTTTTTTTTGCCAATTGTCAAAACCAAACTTTTCTTATCCGCACAAATTTAGAAGAGCATGATTTGTTTGGAGTTTCGACCTGTTTTATTGGTACAATCTTGCTGTTGAGTGATTGAGTCAATTGAAATCAGGGGGAGCCTTGAAGAAAGCTAAAATGAAAAAAATGTAATTGCAAATAGTAGATGAGGATTCATGCTTGATTTTCCTGGAAGTGATGGTTTTACTGATATTTGACGTTGCAAACAGAAATTGCTTAAATGAGTTGTCCTGGAGGTCGAAAAGGATGAGTTATCCCCAGTTGCAGAATACTGGCTCAGGATATTCATTAGCTTCCCACGAGGTAAAGCGATATACCAATATATGATCGATTCTGTGCCATATAGAATGTATAACTTTTGACTAGTCTGTCTAACATGTGCCTGAGCTTATCAGATCGACAAGCTTATGGATTATCTTGTGATAACGAGATCCCCTGAGTATTTAAATTGGATATTTTTTATGCTTTTGAGAAATAGCTTGGCCTCTTAGTAGCAGTGACAGTGGGTGGACAAATAGCTGAGTGCATAATCCTCTTATAGTAGCTGAGCCATTGCTTCTATAGTGGTCATGCTCTTGTCTTTTGTTTTCAATGATAGGATTCATGCATAGTTTTATATCTTAGATGTCTGCATGGCTGGTCTTCAACAATGATGCATGTTTCATTTCTTGGTTCCTTGTGTGATTATCTTATGAGTTCCAGAAATGCAGTTTATGTAAGCAAAATTGGCCATAGAGGTTGAGTGGCAGCTTTTATCATCGCCAAT